>CM056549.1:30541956-30874733 GCA_029721515.1 Synanceia verrucosa
CGTTACGTGAACGAAGGACAGAAAAGAGACATGAGTCATTCAAGTTCGTTTGATTTTTACTTAATTCTGTGTAATTTAGAGTCAGGTTTATTTGGGGCTTTCAGAAAATTTTCAGTAATTTCAATGACATTATTCATTGATGTTTAAAATTGTATTATTTTGCATTTCACAGTTTTTAAAATCACATTCATAATAGTGGGACTGAGAGATATAGCTTCGCTTTAACAGTCTGATCTGGTGTGTCAAATATGTTTTTAGAAAGGATCACACTGTTCCACACTGAGAAATGTGCAGAAGTACATCAACTAAATGCACAACACATTATAATAAAGTGCATAACAATCACAAAGTCCTGCAGAGCTCCATTAGATTTGAGCTCAGTGGAGACCTGCTCACTCCAGAGTACTGCTTTAGCCTGTTAGCATCAATCTAATTAGCTGCACTAGCACGCTTAGCTAGGAAGTGCTCGCCAAAACTTGAAGTACTTAGGTGATATTTTAATTCTGTTTTCACAAAGTTACATATTTGATCTCTCTACAGAGTCAACTGGGAGTTTTTCAAAATAAAATGAATCATTCACAAGAGTACTGCTGTCGTTCTTTTCCATGACTGCAGCGGGATGCTAGCGGCAAAACTTAAAATGTCTTATGCTTTGACATCAATCTAATGACAATCAACAAGTTAACACTAAGGACCCTATTTTTTACAGATTAAATTCTCTAAATTCCTAAACGTTTTGAACCATCATTTTCTTTATTCTAACCACAAAGCATAAAAAAGAGGCCTATCATGTAGCTGAGGAAGAGAGCATGAGATCTCAACTAAGATGTCTTACATAGATTGGGCATACATTGTGCAATTTTTGGTCCATTTTGAGCTGTTTTTTCTGAAACAGCTGCTAACTATTGAACTCTGTGATTTAGTCGTACAGTTTGAGCTGGAGCTGAGTACAATGATAATATTGGCCAGCTTCAGACTCTCTTGATAGAGGAGTCCATCACCAGAGTCTCTATAACCCACTCAAGATATGTCAGTGATACCACAAATATTCCTGTGTTAAGTGGTCTAACTGGTTCTGTATAACCTGTATGTGTATCATTAAAATGCTTCCTGAACACTCAAATCACCTGCTGTTCTATAAACATAAAAAGTCTGAATTGGCCAAGCTTCCTTTATACAGCTCTCTCCACCGTATTTTGTTTTTCAAATGCAGTAACCTACACTTTTTTAATTATTATTTAAAAAATAAAAAATAATAACCTTATCTTTTTTAACGTAGCCCTGCAGAGCGCTGTTCAGTAAACTCTGAGGCTTTTCTAATGACATATAATCTTAAACACTAAACCTGAAAGATTGAAGGTGAATTCCCTGTGAAACCAGTGGGTGTGCAGATGATTTCAATCCAGTGTGGGAATGGCAGACAATAAAAACTATTATCTTGAGAGGTAATTACAATGACTGGCTACTGCTAGAAAAAAAGCCAACCAGAAATACATGAAAATGTGATTTTACACAGAATGGACTTTTGCCTCAAACTTGTGAAAATTAAACCATTGAATACTGATTCTAATTTGCATTCATTGAGATTGTTCAGAACAGCTAGAAAAAGCTACAATAATGCATGTGTAATTTTATTTAAAATGAACGTGTTGAACATTGGATTAGTTCTCTGGGAGTTTCATCCTGAATCTGTTTTTCCCCGTCAGCATCTCTGTTAAAATATTTGCAGAAACTAGACGCCATCAGCGAACCCATTTCAGGCTGCTGTTTTGCAGTGAGTCTTTCTCTTTCTCCCTCTATATGCCATCAATCACGAGAGTCTGAAAGCAGAGGAGAAATGGACTGGTAGCTCACCTCTGAAACCCATTTTCCTTCTAATGCCACGTGAGCTCTTGCTGGCCAAACCTCATGACAGACAACCCATTAAGGAATATAACGACTTGCTCACCACACTCTGCTCTGCTGCCTGCCCTCCCTCCCTCCTCCTCAGTCTCAACGTTTCCTCTCTCTCTCTCTTGCTCTCTATGCACTCTGATTAATTTCCAAACTAACTTGTTTATCGTCCACTGCTGCCTTTCAGCTGAAGTGGCCGGCACGATAGATCCTTTTCCTCCCCACACGACTGACTTCGCTTTGACTTTGAAAAAGGCCAGGAATTATTCATCGGCTGTCTTCCTCTACTTTACATTTGCACAGAGAAGAGGAGCACAATCGCACAGTCTCCTCAGTCTCTTTATTTCCTCATCTTCTTCTCCCTCAGTCATTTTGCACTTCAAGTCGTCTTGACCTTTCTCAAGGGGGCTCGTGGTGCAGAGAACCGAACCGGTCTGACCTCCAAGTAAGAGGGAAGGTCGCTCTCTTGAATCCTAAAGGATTCCCTAAAGCCTAAAGTCTGCTCCATAGCATGCATAGCGCACATGGCTGAGACCATACTCAGGGTTTAGGATAGGATGACACTTGCCAAATATTACACAAATTTTAAGAGATCACCAAAGGAAACAACAAAAAATAATAAATATGAAAGAACAGGAAAAAAAAGATTTTGCATGTTTGGAAACTGTGAAGTAAAGCCATTGTGGAAGCACCTTAAAACTAACATTCTTTCTACTGGCCAAGACCGTGACAGATGAATGCAAATGCAGAGAAAAACTTCAAAACTGTCCACAAACCAATGGGGGACAAAGATGATATTTAATGTGAAAAGTGTTACTTATCTTGTCAAGTTGTGGTTATTTTGGTTTCCAGGGCAACAAAATCTCACCCCAGCATGTCGAAACCGGCGCTTGGTCAAGACCATTGAAACTTTGCGTACTGACACAAAACAGTGTCTCTCAGTGTCAGTTTCTAATGCAGGGGGGCTCTCTGTTAAAACCAATGACGGGAACAGTCGCGGTAACGCTGCTCTGAGCGTCAAATATCTGTAATGGGTGTGAGTGTGTATTAGTTTGAATGCATCAGAAACCGACACCGAGAGACAACTTTTGAATCAGTACACAACATTCAGGGTTCCCAACCAAACGTCGGTTCTTGACGCACAGAGGTGAGAATATGTTGTCCAGGGCCACAACTTCACTGTTTGTCAGGCTTCAGTTCTTAGTGTACTTAGTGTAGCATCGAGCAGAAAATGAACCCTTAGTAAGTGGTGGAGCCCAAAAGCAGAGAGTGACTATTCCACTTACATTCTCCAGTTCAGATTAACAATAATGTGGCTATTTGCTGGTGTGTTTGCTAACGTGTCTCCATATCTACTTTATAATGTAATACTATAATAATATGTTGACTTATTATTGGGCTGCTTCCAAGTGAAACAGTGTCAAAGTAAGTCAGATGGGTCTAATAGTAACTGACTTTACTGAGTTTAATGAAGACAGGAAAGAACATCACCACTTTGAGTGACTCCTGTGCAGTAATGTGCTAGGATGATGGTTGACCTCTGACCCCAGCCAAATGGCACCATCAGCTGTGTGGTGTGCACCTCTGATCTCTTTATATTTATCCGTGGGTCAGTGGGAGGACAGCCACCTACCAAGAGCCATTAGACCCAAACTCAAATTTATGCTCCATGTTTGCATAAAAGGAGATCGTTAAAATGCAATTACCACAGAAGAAAGCAAGCTGGACCATGGCTGAGGGAGTCCGACATCCACATTAGCGATCAAATGAAAGGTTGCCATATCTCATGCATCATTCTACAGCAAAGTTGTTGACACTAATGAAAGTGATCATTGAGTCTTAAAAAAACATGTAGTGCAGAAGAACGTTGATAAAGACTGTCCTGTGCATTGGTTAACGCAGCGCTCATTTTCCCAGCTTAATATCTGAACATGAAAATGGGCTCCTTTAAAGGAAAGTGTGTAAAAACTGGACCAGCTTGTTGCTCAAACGGACACAGTAAGACAACTCTTTCCTCCCAGCCTGTGAGCAGTTATTTGTGTCATCCATCTGGCCCGTCCTCCATCACTGCCCTCCCCCTCATCGACCCACGTCCCAAACTGCCTGAACTATGCTGCCACTAATTACAATTATTAATTGGAAATAGGAAATCAATGACTCTGAATTAAACACAAGCGTGCATGTTTGTATATGGGTCAGCTGTCTGCTAATAACTCAGCTTTGCTTGACATAGTTATCTACTGACCGGCTGTTTCAAAGCTTGACAACTCACACACACACACCACACACTTACCAGCGGTCAGGCAAGCTCACCTATCGGCAACTTTCATCAGTTTGTTGTGGAGGTGAGAGTGGCTTACTCCAGAAAAACGCCCACCTCGCTGCTTCTTTTATAAAGTATTGTTTACTCATTTGTCAGGGGAGTGCACTGTGGCTGTCTGACAGTGTGCTGATGGAAATAGTTTTACTCATGCAAGCAGTGTGGTCTTAAATAAAGTGCTGCATTGCGAAGCAATATACCCGGGTGCTGTTGGAAATATAAATGTACTAAAGTCAAGTCAATTCATTTTTATTTATTTTTTTGTTTTGCTGTACCTCTGCTTCATGGCTGCACAGCTCGTCCCTGCTGTTGACCTTTCTCAATGAGCCTTTGGGGCATTTCACTTAAATCTCAGTTGCAGTGTGATTTGCTGCACCTCAAAGTAAATGTTTGCAATTTTTTTCTGAAAAATAAAACACTTTTTATAGCGATACAATAATGAAAGCCCTTGCTTTTCTGTTCAGCTGTGAGGGCTGCTCTTTTTCTTCTACTGCATAGGAAGTTGTCGTCTTTGTGTTTATGCAGGCAACAATAGCCATTTGTTTGGAATAAATATGAGAGAGGAGTATTTAATAATAGATCATGTTGAGCCAGTTGCAGAGCACCAAAGACTGCTTATCACCAAAGGTGTCGTCAAAGTCACGAAAAACAAGATGGCTTCAGTCCCTGCTCCATAGGTTTCTGACAAAGATGCCAAATTAAAGATGAATGAATTAAGCTCGAGGCTCTTTGTGTGTGTGTGTGTGTGTGTGTGTGTGTGTGTTTGTGTGTGTGTGCTAACTGGATAGTTCATTGGCTTTTAGCCAGCAGACGCTGTGAGTGCAGCCGAGGCGTTCACTGGCTGACAGCAGCATTGATCCAGCATCTTGACTGGGTGAAATGTTGAAGATGAGCCAGATGACAGATACAACACAACAACTTTATAATCATTTATTCATCCCTGCAACAAATCTTTAGTGGCTCTCAGTTCAGAGCTGCTGGGTTATTTTTCTGTCTGTAGCGATGCATGGAGCACATGGAGGGTATATACAGTCAGAGGAGGATGTGGTCAGTGACAGGAGACTTTCGTGAACTGAAAACGTGCTGTGAAAGGGTTAAAGTGAGAAAGCAAAACAGAAAACGACATTTTGGGAACTTCATGTTTTTTCGGCAAAATGCCAAAGAAATCATTGGCTCCTTGAACGAAAGTGCCTTGTTCCAGCGTTTTTGCCCATTTTGAATCATATTTCTTGTCCCACAGAATATTTTGTGCTGTGACTCTGAAAACACTGAATAGCTCAAATGAAAGAAGAGACTCTATTTCATCATAAAAAATGTTTTACCTTGTTCCATTCTTGTTTTTTCAGAGGTAGAGTAGAGGACCAAAATCACCACTTTTTGTCCAGATTCTGTTTCTCTAATCGTGATCATCTCCACTTCCTGCTTTGATCAGTGCCATAAACCGTCTATTTATGTCCTGACTACAAATCCCAAAAGTCCCAAAATTACCCACAGGATGTGTGAGACTGCCCTCTTGTGCCTTCTGCCGAAAAACCACTTTGACGCATATATAAGTCAACGGCACTCAAGCACTGTTTTTCAAAAGACGTATAAATACGTCTTTGACACTCAAAGAGTTAATTAAATTAAATCAGCTGAAAATACACAGTGAAAGGATTCAGAGGAAAACAAAAACTGCAGTAGTGACTGTAAAGCCCAATTTACACCGCCTGCTGCAGCGCAGTGTTTCTCGTGCGTATTACGGACGTATTGCTCGCAACATCAATTTACACCGGGAGCGTTTTACAGCGTAGCGCTGCATGTGAGACTGCTCCACACTCTCACGAGATTCACAACATAACGTAGTGAGCTTCCTGTTTACTATGTACAGCCGCTCATTGCTTCACAGCTGATCTCTCCCTTGTTTTTCATTTGTCCTTTTTTGGCAAGTTTTTGAAAACTCATTCAATTGCACACATAGACTATAGTAGAATTTACTCACTGTCACCTCCACCCACTTCAGCAGTTTCTCTCCATGCATCCATGCATTCTCTTTTCTGTTGCAGTCTTTATAAAAAGTATGTTGGACATCACAAATGATGCTGTGTTTCTCCACTTCAACGATAAATCTTTCCTCCTCCATTATTTGGTCTTCCGCTGGTTGTTCTGCTAAAATGAAGTAGCCAGAGTTCAGGCTTGACATTTCATTTTGAAACTCTTTTATTTTGCTGCCTGACTTCCTGTCTGGTGGATCTAGTTAGTGGAGATTGTCACATTTTGGCCGCGACACGGCTTGGAAATAGAACTAGCACGTATCTCTGGATATGCTCTGAAAATGCTGCAGTTACGTTGTTGTTTCGCGGGCGGTGTAAATTGACTCACTGACTTTAATGAAAGCGTTTAACAGCGGCTGTTGCTTCGCTGCAATTTATGCTGCCGTTACGCGTGTGGTGTAAACTGGGCTTTAGAACGTGGTGCAGCATAAAAGAACCCCCAAAGTATCAAACAAAAGTATTTATTTACAGAAAATAAATGCTGTCAAACATTAACACTCAACAAAAAAACAAGGTATTCACAGTTTCCTGTCAATCAAATGATAGCCCCCTCCGTCATTTACTAAATGAACATCAGACTTTACTGAAGAAGACTAGAAACTAGAGGCTGAGACCATAAACTCATGTTTACTCATAACTCATGTTTACAATGTTTACTGATTTTCTCATAGACTTCTATAGAGTCAGCCCTCTGCTGGCTGTGAGGAAGAATGCAGGTTTAAGTCACTTTGAACTAGTCTGATGCATTCACACAGACCTTCACAGAACCTCCACTGGTATTTCTCTGTGTATTTGCTTGTAAGAAGACCCACTGTTCTGCCCTGTGCTCCTTATTAGTCCAGGTGAACACTAATAAAACCACAGTGTAGCCAGAGGCTGACCCCCACAAACCCACAGCGTGATCAGCAGGACAGAACCAAGACAAATGAGTGTGGCTGCTGCTCCATAGATCAACAGATGGCTCGGTGGCAGTCGGAGTGCTGCTGTGTTTTTGGGCCACTCAGCACTATCCCTCTGCCTCTCTTATTGGCAGGGTATTCCCCCCTCGTTCCTGTTCAATCAGGCTGCTCGTTGATCATCCTCTCACCGGAGCGCATGCATCCTCTTTATGGGAAAACAATGTTCTCATCATGCCGGGTGCTGTGACTAAGTCATCACGGACTAAATGTTAGCTTGTAAGAGGTGTAGTTTTTTTTAATTTTTTTTTTTATCTATACCCAGTTTATCAGGAAAGGAGAGCTGTTATACATGTTTACTCAGTTTTCTCCTTTAAGTATCATGTTTTTACTGGTCTGCCATCTAATGTCTGATTCAGCAAAAAAATAAAATAAAACAGGAGCCACATAAATTCAGCTGCAGCTGTGTTTCCTGCTTCTTTTGCATGCATGTACTGTATGTATGCAGAATTTGCTAGATGGGTAAAACAAAGAAAAGGTAAAGAAAAGCAGATGCACTCTGCAAACTGAAATGGTCACAGCTCCAGAAAAGCATATTGACATTTTTGTTCAGGCCACATAGCACTTTTGTGAAAGTGAAACAGCTCAACCCACTGACTTCCACCTGATAATGACTAATGAATGATTATTATATTTGCATAATGTTTGCCTGTGTCATGAGAAAGCGGTACAGTGAAAATAGTTTTTTTTGTTTTTTTTTTAACGAATAGCTGGAGAGACAAGAGAGAACAGCATTTAAAGTAGGTGCAGTGGAAGGTTTAATGACAACATCAGTCAGCCATGCTCAGTGTGTGTGCAGACATTACCTAAAGCACTCCACATGCCTTTAAAAGACAATATAAGACAACACAAAACAACAGTAAAAATAGCACCAGTAACAGTATGAACATGTCACATTGGTGCCTAATCATCTCATGCAATTTGAATTTTAATTATAGTGGAAAAATTACTTTCTCTACAGGATCCAGCTCTAATAATTTGGTCAGCACTGAATGCTTTTTAACCAGATTATTTTGAATGCATAAAGAAGAAGGTGAATAATTATTAAAATTGGACATTACACAGGTTTTGAAACACACACACATGCATTAAACATAGAGATGTCAGAGCGAGGGGGTTGCCCGTGTGACTGGTAACATTATTATCGTAGGTGATCTCTGAATATGGTACACTGGATAAATAAATTGCACCTACTGCAGCACATAGGTTATGGATTCATATTGAGAATCATAACAGTGTCATCATTATCAGTGTCTTTGGCTCCCTGAGGTGTGGCTTCAGTAACATGCCTGTGTGGGTTTTGCTGCTTTGCATCTAAAAACAAGCCATTTCATTACAGAACTGTCTTGTTAGTGACTCATGAGCTCTTTCATATAGAAAATGTTAGCAGTTGGGCTTTTTAAATGAGGGCACATGCTGCATTTCAGACAGTGAATCCATCACTGTGACAGGCTGAGCGGCACCATTAAAGGAGAGAGGACGCAGATAAGTCATTTTACAATACTGGACTAGGACTGTTTGTGAAATACACAGAAACTCAGAGACAAATATAAAAATACATAAAAACATGCATCTGAAATAAAATAGCAGCAAAATAAAAATGACAGAAGAGAGATATTTTCGAGACCTCCTGTACAGTCACAGCATCACCACAGGACATTTAAAAACTGTGTACTCTGTACGTGTGTTTTCAGATTCATAGTTTGTGTTATTATTTTAAAAATCATACATAATGCATGATATAAAGACAAGACAATAGATACCAGTGCTAAAAACAACCCCCTTAAAAGGACAATACATTGAATACAGTAGACTTCTAGCTAATGAAAAGGGAGGGGGAGAAAATGTTTGCAATGCAAAAAAAAACATAAATAGAAACAAACACTGGTTGAATAAGACAGTACACAAAGAGCTGGAGAAGCAGAGTTTAGAGTGAGTTGAACTGATGATCAGAGAGCTGCAGGACAGGACGTTCACATCAGTCACACTTGTTGTCCTTGAAACCCTAAAAGTACAGTACGTTCTGTGTAACCTCAGTCCTTCCTTCATCTGTCTCTGCTAAAAGTCAAAGTCAGCCTCATTTAAACTTTATTTATACTCAACAGATCACTGAGGAGCGTTCGTCATTTACAATGACACTGAGTCAATTACGCAAAGAAAATGAAATACAAAACAGCAATAAATAGATGCTAACAGAGAGGAGGTGATTCCATCATAAGGTAAGAAAAGTGTTTGTAAGAGAACTTCAGTCCAATCAGTGCTGATGGTAGACGTAGTCCACTGAAGAGCTAACTGTTGTTAGATTGACCCAGAAAGCTGATCCAGGAAAATACAACCATACGCCTTCTGAGTTTCTCTCTGATACCAAACCATGACAGGATTATTTAGCTTCTCAAATCATCGTAAACACTTTTTTTTTTGTGCAAACTGGACAGAAATAAAATAAAACTCACCAAAACCATTTTAGATTTGACTATTTTAGTTGAACTATATTGAATGTCTTGTTAACATCCTCTGAATTCACCTCTGATGAACAGGAGTAGTAAAATGACCAGTTGGTGGTCATATACAGTATATTGATAGGCTATAAACGTTAGCCAATATACAGTCATGGTCAAAAGTTTACATACACTTGTAAAGAACATAATGTCATGGCTCTCCATGGACTGTTTAAAACATACTGTGAAAAACTTATGGTAAATCTTCATCCTACTCAGTCACACCTGAACTCTAATTCTACAAATATTATAGTGTGGCATAATCTTTATCTGTGCACAAATACCAGGTCAACCAGAACGTGGCTCTTGAATGTGAATATGATTTAAATAATTTATAGTATAAATTACCCAGTAAATGTGTTATTAGGTTTAGTTATACATGAGCAAATCTAATTTTGACAAACTCACAGCAGACCAATGCTAAAGTCACTGTATGAAGGATGAACAAAAGGTTTTACAGTTGTGTTCCAGAGACGTGCATATAAAAGAAAATACACTGATGTGATGTAAAATCCATGCCATTTTGCAGACAAGATAGCTAAATCAAAATGATGACAAGTAAATGTAAAATACAGCTATGTAAAACAGTTTCCAGCAGGGGGTTTGGAGGTTTAAGATCGTTTGTCAAATCTCCCAGTACAGGTACAGTGAATGGGACTAGATCTGAAGGAGGTGCAGTATTTAGTTTCAGGTGTCAGTTGCTCTTAAAAGCATTTTTTCCAAGTTCACACCTTCTGTAGCTCATGGAGTACGAGACAGAGAGTTATAAAATCCATCTGAGGGACAAAGCAATAAGGCAATGTTCCAGCAAAAATACCAGTGAGTATCAAGACTCTGTAGGAGAAAAGACCAGCCTGCCTTGTCATATAAAATATAATAACATGTGCCATGGACATCACATATGATACATCTCAAGTAGATCAGAGTCAGAGATTAAAGATGTGTGAAATTTGAATGTGAGATTTTCATCAATCCAGAAACAGAGATGTTTATATTCTGTCATTCTCTGGATTGAAAGAAATATTATGACAGTAGTTGATAGCTCTACTCCAACTTCCTCCCACCATCCAAAAACATGCATGGGGATTAGATTAATTGGTTAATTTAAATTGACCGTAGGTGTGAATGTGAGTGTGAGTGGTTGTCTGTCTCTATGTGTCCTGTGATGAACTGGAGACTTGTCCAGGGTGTACCCTGTCTTTCACCCTAAGACAGCTGGGATAGACTCCAGCCCCCCACGACCCTATGAGAGGATAAGAGGTAGATAATGGATGGATGGATAGTTGACAGCTCTGGATCTGGAAAATACTGTGGAAAGAACTTCATTTTATCAGCATTTGGTGCAAGTCTTAGGTCTTTGGGGCAATTTTGCTGAATGTTAAAGGAACAGAAGGCTGACAGGAGCTTTTTACATAAGACATGCACTGCCTGGCCAAAAAAAAAGTTGCCACCAAAAAAAGGTCACACACTCTAATATTTCGTTGGACCGCCTTTAGCTTTGATTACGCGCTGTGGCATTGTTTTGATAAGCTTCTGCAATGTCACAAGATTTATTTCCATCCAGTGCTGCATTCATTTTTCACCAAGATCTTGCATTGATGATGGTAGAGTCTGACCGCTGCACAAAGCCTTCTCCATCACATCCCAGAGATTCTCAGTGGGGTTAAGGTCTGGACTCTGTGGTGAAAATGATGCGTCATGCTCCCTGAACCACTCTTTCACTATTTGAGCCCGATGAATCCTGACATTGTCATCTTGGAATATGCCCGTGCCATCAGGAAAGAAAAAATCCATTGATGGAATAACTTGGTCATTCAGTATATTCAGGTAGTCAGCTGACCTCATTCTTTGAGCACATATTGTTGCTGAACCTGCAGTAATTATCCAATAGGAGGCTCGTACCTATTCACTTAGTCAAATCCAGGTGGCGACTTTTTTTTTGGCCAGGCAGTGTATGTGTCCTCCACGTATAAATGGTCATGACAGTTTTTATAACTGATAAAAAAATCTGCACTCCTACTTTCAAACTTTTTTTCTCTCAGTTCCTGAACAACTTACATGCATTAATTTCAAATCCAATAATATGTAGCCTCTGTAAGAGTATGCAGTGTGCAGCCTTAAACATGCCTCAATCGAGCTGTTTGATTTGCATTAGTCCCCATTCCTGGGTGAATCTGAAATTGAAGAGAACGGCAGCTTGGCCAGACTGACTTGGTCGTGAAATTTTGTGAGGCATCACAGGAAGTATGGACGGGCCCAGGCTAGGAGAAGCGTGGACAGATTAAAAAAATGGTTAATCTAACTTTATCTGCATTTTTGATCAGTAGGTATGGCTGCATTAGTAGTTTCCTTGATTTTTTGAATGGAGTTCTTCATCATGACCTGCTTTAAATTGTTTAGTTGTTTCACATTTTGGGCAGTTTGTCCAAGTAGACTTACCGTAGTGCATGCCTCAGAGGACCGTGTTAACGTGGAAGCAGCAGTAAATATAATATAATTGAGTGTAATAATATAATTTGGACACTTTCGGAGGGTCAGATTAAAAAGCCCGTAGTGTGAATGTGATAACATTGTGTAGTGGACAGTGGAATAAATGACTGTTGACTGAGAAAAGGGATGACATTAAATAAATCCTGGAACATAGCCTGGTCTGGAGCAGACTAGCTCCACAGAATAAATCTCCATGGTAACTTATACCGGGTGGCACGATGGTGTAGTGGTTAGCACTGTCTGCTTCAGCAAGACGGTACTGGGTAAGATTCACCAGCCCTGGGCCTTTCTGTGTGGAGTTTGCATGTTCTCCCCGTGTCTGTGTGGGTTCTCTCTGGTACTCCGGCTTCCTCCCACCATCCAAAAACATGAATGAGGATTAGGTTAATTGGCTAATTTAAATTGACCGTAGGTGTGAATGTGAGTGTGAGTGGTTGTCTGTCTCTATGTGTCCTGTGATGAACTGGAGACTTGTCCAGGGTGTATCTGTAAGACAGCTGGGATAGGCTCCAGCCCCCCGCGACCCTATGAGAGGATAAGAGGTAGAAAATCTATGGATGGATGGTAATTTATACCATAACATATTCTGCTCTCTGCTATCCTGCTTTTGTGCATCCGGATCACGGATGAATTGAGCAAGGATAACCAAGATAGCCCGGCTTAATGCCTTATCCTACTTTTGTGCAACGGGCCGCTGATACCAGGCCACTGGGCAGTGATCACTAATTTCATGATCATGTACATGATCAGAAACATGTTATTACTCCTATTAGTAGAATTAAATTAATTAGCATTGAGTTCAGAGGGTTTTTAGGCCAGGCCTAGTGTGCTCAGTAATTAGCTGTGACTGATAAAGACTGCAACAGATCTCTTTGAAGTAATCGGATTCGTCAGAAAGCCAGTCAGTGTTCAAATTAACCATGACACTTTATTAACACAGAGGTGTAGAGAGTATATCTGCAAGTGGCAGCTGAAGGAGGCCTGTACAACTACAACACAATCATTACAACTGTTTAAAGATGGACTTAAAGCCCAGAAACTAAAATCTAACAAAATGTTACTGACCTGACGCTGTTTGACTTCTCTGTTGAGATGAAAGCCAGCATGGCTGCTCTGATCCAGAACATATTCAAATGGCTACAAAGAGATTCCTTTCCATATGTCAACTAGTTTTAACTAAACTGCAGAGAAACACTGATTCAGATTAATGATGTGTTCATAAACCAAGTAATTCAACACTACAATAGTGTGAAGGTTCAATTTCTAGAACCCAGACGCATGATTCAGAGACAGGCAGGGGAGCAGTAAAAAAAAAATCTTTATTACTTCAGGCAGTAATCAGGCCTTAGGGCAGTATTTCCAGCGAGGGCAGGGAGGAAGACCAGGGATGCCCTACGCTGACACTACGCTGGACTACAAAAGGGGAAAATTCAAAATTAGTCGCCAAAATGGGAGGGAAAACAATACAAATTTATCTACAGGTAGAAACAAAAAATCTCTTTCTAAAAGGCTATGAAATTTAACAACACAAAGCACTCGCTAAGGAGGATGAGAATAACTACAGTAAAGGGCAAGACTGACTAGAAACAAGAAACTAAGAGCGCTCAAAAGGAGGCTAGAAACAGGAACACTAGAAAAGAAACCAAGATCTACACTGAAAGGCTATAACAATTAACTAACAAAATAACACCTGCAACTCATACGCTATGAGGAGGGACTAATACTAATAAACAAAAACTCATGGGTCTAATGAGGCTACGAAAAATTATCAACAACAACAAAAAAAAACCCGCTCTGCTCAGGAGGGAGAAAAAAATAAACTATCAAACAAATGCTACTCACTAGGGAGGACATAATAACTATAAAAAAAAGATCAGCATTAAGCCGATGAAAACTTACAAACAAAAAACACTCAAGAGCCACGAGGGAAACGCTGGAAACACTCTTGAGACAGGAGACAGGATGAGACAGGGAACATGACGATCATGCACAAGACAAAGGGGAGACAAGATTGTTTAGGTCAGAAGACACAGGTGGAAACATCTTTTTGTCAGTAATTACACTGTTCACACTACAGAAAAAAATTATTAAGTTAGTTTATGGTCTTGCATTTGAAGAGCGACTGAACTGGCCAATACAGAAAAGATATATATATAAATCTTATCAAATTTGTGTCTCCTTTGTATGAAACTTGTATGTAAAGCATACAACAGTGAATCTGGATATAAGATCCTTAGTAAATTTAAACAAAATGAAACTTGTATGATTTGGGTATTTATCAGAATAGTTAGGGCTGTGCGATATGGATAAAATTCTATATCCCGGTTTATATAAGTTTATATCCTGATAACGATATATATTCCGATATAGTATTTTTTTCTGATGTGTTTTTACTTTCCATTGCGCTCTCCTCTACGCGTAATTCCTCATATGCTTTTATTGTGAAGGCTTACGTTGAGAGCAACCGGAAGTCCGGCTATGTTCGTGCTGTACTTATACTGTGCAGTTTGGCTGCTAATAAAGATGTGTTTTAAATGATAAAAAAAATCATTCACACGCAACACAACGTCCTCCATGCTGCTTTATCTCTGTTTACTTCCGAGCTACAACTGCCGCAAACCTGTCCTTACGGGTGACGTAAACATGCTACCACAAAGCAGTAGTGTTGCTACGGTTACAGTAGCCGTCATACTATTATGTCTATGCTCCATACAATACACGTTTTGAACTCACATGATACATTTGGATTATCCAGCAGTCATTCTGACTTTGAGTTGTGTTTTACACGGCGTATCCAAACCACAACCAAAGTAATGTTAAAGTTAGCGTAGCAGCAGAGCTAACTAAGTAGCTACATGTTATAATTACAATATTAATCGTATTATTATTAGCTTGTGTGAAAAGAATGCAAAAGTGGCCACTTTGAAGAGTAAATCATATACTATTCATGAATTTCAGTACATTTTTTAAAATATTTTTTTCTGTTTCTTTTCCGTATGGGTAGTAGTTGCGTCGATGCCAGGCAGAAATAATTCATTAATCTCTGAGGATAAGTTCTAGATTAATCACAAGTCCCATGGTGCACTTTGATTTGAAATATACAAATCCCAGTAACTGTGGTAAAGTCAGCACGTCTTTACAGCTGTTAATATGTGTATGTATTGACATTGTATTTCTCTCCACACACAGCTCTTTGCACACATTTGCAGATTTCTTTACAAATTTACAAACTTGCAAATGTGAATACACATTTGGAGATTTTCTTTTACACATTTATGAATTTGATTATTTACACATATTGAGGTACTCGCTATAATGATGACCCCGTACCTAGCTTTGTGTCTGTCTGCTAAAATCACCATCAAACTCTTTTTCTGCAATTTCCACTGGGAAGAAAAAAAAACATGCAGGCTCAGTAAGAGTTGTAATGCACATTAGTGGTGTTCATACGGCTGACAAATGTTAGCTTAAGCAGGATGCTCTGCCAATAAATGAACTAAAGTGGATATGAGCCATGAAGCAGAAGTGTGGTTATTGTTTTGACTCATTATCAAAGAGTTATTTGGCTTGATCATTCCAACAGGAAAATATGTTTGTTCCGTCTTTGATTGAAGCTAGTCTTCCTCTAGTTGTTCCTGTTGAGTTTCCTGTTTCGTATAATCTGTTAATGCAGATTATATTTTATAAAAAGGAAAAATAAAGGAACCTGCTGACAATATAAATCCCTATCCGTCTGCGTCGGAGGCTTTTCTGTCTGTGGATCTTTCAATTAGCTGCAACATTAAAAAGGAAGTTTTTCACCATCAATATTTCAGTGTGTTCTGCATGAATGAGGAGTGAAGGCAGTAATGGACTTCATGTGCAGGAGTTTCTAATTACAGCTCCAATAGCTGTTCTGTTGTGCAACTTACAGTTTGCTTTTATAGGTGAAATATATTCTGCATTTAAAAGACCAAAATGAGTCGTCTCATTGTAGTCTTTGAAAACCATTCAGCTGTCATTTAAGCTCATTTTGCTTCAGTAAAACATTAGATTGCTTTTGAATCTGCCCAGCTGCCCTCAAGGTTTCAAAATGAGGATCGTAAAGGTTTTGCTCTGAAAATTAGCCAAACAAAAGGTGGCAAAAGCCTTTTTTTCTCTGCTTGTATCGAGCCGTTTTTTTTTTTCCAATCACAGATAAGTGGAAATGATTCAAAAGGTGTTGACTGGACACCAAAATTACATCTTCTGTTTTTTTCTCTCTTTAGAAGATGAGCTCAATCAGTTTTAGAGTTTTAGGACCTTTTTAGGACAGTAACTGTTTTGCTATTAGCTGTATAGCTTCAGGTGAAACCGACTAGTAGTTTGTGAAAGACAAACACACCAGTTAACAACAAAATGCACCCATAAATACAAGTTTATTGCTAATTAACTATAACCTGGTGAACTCATTTTCCTGACCTTCCTGTCTCATTATTCCAAACAGGCTCTTTGGCTCTTTCGCTTATCCTAACCCTGACCAATACTTTGTTATGTGCCGTTAATTATGTTTTTAAATAGATATTGCTAATGTTATTTTCTTCAATTTATATCTTAATTTAAGCTGCCATGATTGTTTCATGTAAAATGTAAATAATTGCTTTTACCAGGGGAGTGTTTAGTAAAGTAATTATTCAGTTGTTTCCAGTAGCAACCTCAGGATCTCATATCTGCAGGTATGAAGCTGGAGGGGAGGGACAGTGAAACTAATTAAACAACTGCAAGGAGCTCTAAAGTTCATAGATGATCACATCCTGTACTATCTGTGTACACAAACAGGTCAGTGTCACTGGTTATTTCAGGCCCCCACATGTAATACACAATAAGGTAACTTTTTGTTAATGTATGAATGAAAAACAAATACATTAATTAATGAGCTGTGGATAATACAGCCACATTGCATCAAATCCTTATGTTAAACTAAGCTAAACTAATCCTCTTCTGCTGGACTAAAGCAGTCTGGATTCAAGAGACAGTCACAAATCGAGGTGTGTTTCTCTTTTAGACATGAGAGAGAGCAGAGCCAGACCAAAGAGCAAGCTCACGTTTTATTATTGGCAAAGAGTAACTCCAGCATAGACAAACCTAGAAATATTCCTTCAAGAGTTAGCCCTTGCCAAAGTATATTATGCAGCTCTTAATTTAGTGCAGAAAGTTCTGCTCAGTGCCAGCGAGCTACTCTTGATCAAAGTCATTAGTCACTTGATTTGGACTCTTTGCTGCTGAATAATTGAGGCTGTGAGAGGATAAAGGATTTGACTATGCTGGCTCACTAGTTAAGAGAAATAAAGAGAGCTCCCCTCTCTGAGAGAGAGACAGGAGGAGGAGAGTAATGGAGATAGGGCAGGAGGAACTGAGAAAAAGGGAGTAAATAGAGGAAGATTGAGAGGGAGTGAGTGTGAGTCTGATTTATGCTTTGTCTGCTCAGAGCTCCGGCCACCACGCTACTGATGAAACATTTAACACTGTAATATCTGTGAGACTGTCACCCACGTTTTGGGTGGAAAGTTCTGGATGACTTTGTCCGTCTGTCACTGCCATTCCCAGGGTTTGTCCTCTTATCGTCAGGCCATTCATTCAGAGCTCTTGGCTCTCAGACTCTGGCTACTTCACTTCCCTTCTGGGGAGTGCAGTTAACCCCGTGAGCATATATCAAAAAGATAATATTGCATTGATTTATGTTATCTTGTGATGATGTAATATGCAATAAAATGTCCCGTCTTTTGTACTTGTTTTCATCTAATGTCTTAGGGTTCTGATTTATACCAGCGTTTCAGCCCCCTCTCACTCTCAAGCGTGGCCTGGATGTAAAAAGTGGGCATGACCACCATAACGTCACGCATCTGTTCATGGACTAATGTTTGGAAACCACAAGTTTGGGGTTTTGGTTGTCACTATCTTAGTTTTTGGCTGTTACCATATTGTTGTTTTGTTGTTTTTTGACATGAGAAAGTGTATCAAAATGCAACAGCCAAGCAAAATTATATTTCATGAGCTGAAAACACACTGTGAAAGAGTTAAAGACAGTACAGACAATGCTGTAATATGATCTGTCAATCAGCAGGTAGTCATGCCCTAAAGCATCTCCTGCTTTATGGTCTGTTTGACTCTAAATGGGACATCATTTACTAAATGAACATCTTTCTGTATTGAAGAAGACTTTACACCAGTGACTAGCCTGTAAACATTCCTTCAATCCAAATACAAGCAATTAAAAGCCTGAAAATAACTAACTAAATAACTAAAGTGTAGATTTTCTTTTTTGTCAATAACAGTAACTTAGAATATAGGACGAATAGCAAGCTTTAAAAAAAAAACACTGGATGCAGTGGCCAAGAGAATTAAAATGCTAGATGCAGAATTAAAATGTGTGTATGGAGGAAACTGTCACTGCTGCAGGCTGATGTTTGTGGTGTGTCGCTGGGAGCAGTTATCACGTCACGTCAGGAGATTAAAGCAATATTTGAGGCGTCACGTTAAGTCAAGTCAATTTTATTTGTGTTGCCCAAAGTCACACCTCAGCGTGCTTCAAATGAACTAGTTTGTATGACAATGTTGGAAAGTAACCATGTTTACAGCCGTTCCAAATGACCGCCCTTGAAGGTGGGCTGAAAAGCCTGCAGTTATGGAGAGCAGGAAGAGATCATAGTTGTTTAAATGTGGGAATAACAGCATTCAGGTTTGGATTCATAGTGTTACACGTTGTGTTTCATTTATCGCCACTGAGTTACATCCTGCTATCCTAATAAAGCGCCAGAAAAGGACAATGTTTATTCACATTTTTGCCTTTGTTGTATTTAGTCTAAACGTGTGGCAGTCATCTGTGAAGGGAGGCTAATTCAGTTAGCTGAGCTGCATGTTGGGATGCAGTTTTTCACCGAGGCCATGGCATCTGCAGGTGGTGTGCTGGTGACTTAAATTGGATAAACAGTGTGTAATTGATAATGCTGAGACATTGTTTATATGTGAGCAATAAATGAAACGGCAAAGGTAAACATCTGAGCATTGTTCGTTTGTGCCTTCTGCGTGCATCACTGACAGCAGCACCACATAAGCACACATAACCACACAAGACATAAGCGCCACTTATCATAAACACACATTCTGCATCGAGAAGTGATTAAAAAAAAGCAAAAATGAATGAAAAAATGTGAAGTTGTGAGTTACTTCTACCACTGATTTAAACCATTCTGCGCTTTGTTGTGTTACAACTTTAATTCATACTTTTCGCGCATTTTTCTTCTGATAGCGATTCAACATTAGCAACAGGATTTCTGCTGCAGCTGCACCCAGACTGTGGATTACTTTCCTCCAAAGCATCAGATAAGCTGAGAAAACAACTTTTATTTCTGTGCTTTGGTGTATGTGAGTTTTAAAATCACTATATAAATACAGTAAACTGCAATAAGGTATCTGCTGGTATGAAGAGATCGCAGACCAGCTGGCAGGGTAAACAACAAAGTGCTCTCTGGAGTTTACTGATTGCTTCATAAGGAGCTGCAGATCAGCTGTCATTTAAAGGTGACGTGTGCAGATTCATCACATCTGCTCCTCTCACAGGGTCGTTCAGTGCAAATATTTCATTAAGACTGGGACCACTCCTGCTTTTAGAAGATTGTACAAAGATGTTATTGATTATGATCATTGATTCTGTCACTGATCTCTCTTCCTGTTCCAGTGCATTTCCATCAAAACATATGGTTGCCATTTTGTTGTATTTTTGTATTTTTATTCAGTATCTTTCTAAAAGGTCTGTGGATGTTATCTATCTATGAATTATTTGTCTCCCGTACATGAAAATGTGAGCAATATAATCTTTAATCATTATTTGATCAACAGTCTTATTTAGATTAAGATCTATTTTCCAAGAGAGACCTGAGAACAAGAAGAAAAATCACAAGAACATTATCAACAAAACAGAAACAAACAACACAACAAGAAATTAAAAAAAAACCCTGGCAAGAATCATAAAACAAACCAGATAATAAAGCTTTAAAATCTCTGAGGAGAAAACAAGGCTGTTGTTAGTTTGCATTTCTGTTGTAAAGGTCCACAGCACCTGAAACTAGTTCTGCCAACATCAGTGTGTATACATGAAGGACATATCGTTATGTGAAGGAACACGCATAATAAAAATAGGTTCAGTTCAGCTTTCTATTTGCATCTGATTTGAGCACTTCATAGGTAGAAATGGCATTCATTTAGTTTGCAATCACTTCCCATGCACCTCCATTGTTTGCAACCTTTTCAAAAATTTAAATCACAAATATAAAGAATTTGTTTAAAAGAGAACGGACACGGCGGATTAAAATCCTTATCTCTGATTGGCTGGTACTGCTCCTCTTCTCTGTGAGGACAACTGAGTGTTTCCTCTTTCAGCCACAGGTCACATGATTCCAGACACCTTAGATTGGACTTGACAAAATAAAAAAAAAAATTGTAACCAAGTTTTGTGATGTTAGGGTTTTAGTTTGAAAATACCTTCGCCCCAAATCCATCCATCCATTATCTAACTCTTATCCTCTCATAGGGTCGTGGGGGGCTGGAGTCTATCTCAGCTGTCTTAGGGTGAAAGGCAGGGTACACCCTGGACAAGTCTCCAGTTCATCACAGGACACATAGAGACAGACAACCACTCACACTCACATTCACACCTACTGTCAATTTAAATTAGCAAATTAACCTAATCCCCATGCATGTTTTTGGATGGTGGGAGGAAGCCGGAATACCAGAAAGAACCCACACAGACACGGGGAGAACATGCAAACTCCACACAGAAAGACCCCGGGCCGGGAATCGAACCCGGTACCTTCTTGCTGTGAGGCGACAGTGCAAACCACTACACCTCGCCCCAAATCCCCTGAGTAAAACACCCCACTTCCCTTCACTTCCTGAATCAACCAGCATGAGCTCCATTGATTCCCAGTAAGCTGACACTGTTTGAAGTGATCTGACAGCATCAGTCAAGGCAGTGCAGGTGAAAACCATGAAGAACTGATGTTTATTTACTGAGCGAACTGAAGAAGCCCATAGTGTAACATTTGGTGAAGAGTACATTGTGTCTGTTCAGGAGGACTCTAAACTTTGAGTTTAAGACTCCCTAGTACTGTGGTTCTGTGTTGAGAGCCTTGTTTTGTGTTTTTCTTGATGACCGAGTAAAGAAGTACTGCTACAGGTCCTGTACTTGACCTCACCTCTTCTCCTCGCTGTTAAAACACTCTCATGCAGATTACATCATTTTCAGACGTTCATGAAACCTCCACAATCTCAGACCTCTTGCTTCATGCAGTATTGATGATCATATAGTTTTAAATCATGTTTTGACACCTGGCCTCTTTCCTCCTCTCTTTCCAGGCTGTGAGAGCGACTTCTGGGGGCCTCACTGCACTAACCGCTGTCAGTGCCGCAACGGGGCCAAATGTAACCCGATAACTGGAGCCTGCGTCTGCACCGACGGCTTCCAGGGCTGGCGCTGCGAGGAGCCCTGCGACCCCAACCTCTATGGCAAGGACTGCCTGTTGGAGTGCCAGTGCCTCAATGGCGCCACCTGCCACCATCAGACTGGAGAGTGCCTCTGTGCTCCTGGATACACTGGGGCGTTGTGAGTAGCCTCCTACTTGATTTCAGATGTAGTGATTTCCAGGATTTAAACCATAAATTTCAACTTTGAAGTGATGTTAAAAGGAATATGTATAACTGCCCGACATACCACTTAATCTGTGTGATACATTATTAATAGACCAAATCAAAATGTGCTGCTAAAGGTCACATATGATTGACATTATGTAATTCATAATATAAATTCTTCATTAGTATTATGTGAAAAGGAAGGTTTTATTTAAAATATAAGTAGTACATGAAAGACCAAAGATTGATTTAATTTTTCCTCAATGAGCAGTTTGTTAAATGTGTTAGTAATGAACTAAAACCCAATAATAGAATAGAATAGAATAGAATTACTTTATTGATCCTTTATTGATTCACTTTGTTGGGAACAAGACTGAGAATATTTTAAAAGTGTGAAAAGAAGTGATTGAAAGTTGAGTGAAGTGAGTGTGGAGTGAACGAGACATAATTCAAAGTGAAGGATTTGAAGCAACACATCTGCACCAGGAGCAATGGAGAAAAACGATGGTGAAATAGTAAAATGACCGTGTTTCACATTTATCAACACTATTATTTGCCGTGCAAATTGTGAGCTTTCAGACTTCAACCTTCTGCTCTCTTCCACTGGAATAGCTTGGATTAAGGGGGATGAGGTGCTCTGCTATGCGTCATGTCTCTTCTGTATTTTCCATCCAGCTGTGAGGAGCCCTGTCCTCCAGGTAAACATGGCTCCCTGTGTGAGCAGCGCTGTCCCTGTCAGAACGGAGGAACATGCCACCACGTCACTGGAGAGTGCTCCTGTCCTGCCGGCTGGGTGGTACGAGCTGCCATTTCTTATTTTCACATCAACAAAATAGTTTTCTTCGAATTGTGATTCACACCGGGCTGAAAAAGCCTTGTTAATGGCATTTAGCATATCATGGTTTCACTTGTATTTAATCTTGTGAGGGAAGAAGCACTTTAGTCCAACACTGCAGACTGCTCAGACTCCTGCAAGCTTTCACAAACTCACTGAAATCCTTGATTTGTTGATTCTGAGCACCACGTGAGTGAAAGATTTGTCCAGCCATCCCATCGAAAGATGATGCCGAAAAAAACCCCAAAAAATATTCCTCACATGAAGGCAATGGAAATATGTCATTTCGTAGAGAAACTCGTGTTTATTCATTCATAGAGGATATGGTATTGACAGGAGTCGTTCACACAGTAATACCCTTAAACATGTTTGATGTGCGTATTTGATGAACATGACGGTCATGTGGTGTTCCTCTCCTCAGGGGCCGGTCTGTGCTCAGCCATGCTCTTTCGGCTCGTTCGGCATTAATTGCTCTCAGGAGTGCACGTGTCGTAACGGAGGCCTGTGTGACCACATCAGCGGTCAGTGTCAGTGCACCGCCGGCTACATCGGAGAGAGGTACAGTGTGACCACACAATTATATGAAACCTTATTAGACCCCTCTGGGAAATGAGCTTGTTGCAGCTGAAAATATGAATAGAGTTCAGCAGGGAGAAAAATCAATATGTGCACAGTAAGATTAGTAATAATCAGCAAATACGAAACAGGAACCAATACAAAGAAGAAGGCAATACAGCTGGTGTAAAATATTTTGATCCCACAGCCATTTCAGCATAAAATGCTGCTATCTGAGTGGGAGCAGGTCCTCTTCACAGAGTCCGCCATGTTTCCATAGTGGCCCAGAGGGGACAAACCAAACGCTGCCTGACAAAGTTTTATGTTGACTGAAGGCCACCGTAGTTCTCCAGCACTCTCTGAGAAGGTTGGTTGTAATCTGCAGCTTCACCACCAGTTGCCACTAAGTTCCTTAAAGCTTTATTTTCTTTTCAGGTTCAGATTAATAAAAGAAAATATAATCAAACACATTATGATATATTGATATTGTTCAATCCACCCAGCAGTATATAAAGTGAATGAATTCTGTCTTTACAAGCACATTAATGCATCAGTAATCAAGCTAATAGTATATAATAATACATAATAATGTTGTACTTACGTGCCAAGTATAGAGATGAGCACTGCCAGCTAATAAAAAGATAATTATTAAAATTATATTCTATTTTTGCCAGTAGCTCACTTTGAACGCAGGTCTTTTATGGAACAGAGTAGTAGTTGCTTGAAGTACTTCACTTCTGTCCACTGCTGAGCCTTACTGTCTCTCATCCTGTTTCTCCTCCTCTCTGCTGTAATTTATCAATTTAAGGCAAAATGCCCAAAAAAAATCTAACATTTAAAAGATGAACTGGCCTGCACCTCACCATGTGCTCATAATGAGATTCAGATTGTGACAGTTGAACTGCAGATACATTTGTTGTGCAGTATATGAATGTTCTTCCTCTCTGTCCCCCTCATACTAATGCTCACTGATTTATATTGTGCACTCTTTCTGTGAGTAGGAGGTTTTACTGACTCTGTGTGTTGGTTAAAGAAGACTTCCTGCGGCCCCACCTCTCCTCCTCGGTCAGCCCTGTCTCTCTCCTCCGTCCACTCTGTCCATCTTCCTCTCTCTCCCTCTCCATCTTTACTCTCAATTGAGCCAAATTACCTCCATTCATTCAGGCCCCAGACAGGTGAATTAGCCTACATGGAATAATTCCTAGATTGAGCTCTCTTCCACCTCGGCCACGTTCTAATGGAATTAGCCAAGATAAGAGTCTGGAGGAAGTCAGCATGATTTAAACGTGACACAAAACAGAAATCCTCACTGAGCCATTTTAATTGAACGATTTGTCTATTTCTTAATGGTTTCAACTTGAGTACGTGTTGAGAATGAAGCCGAGGCGTCAGTCTAACTCTGGCTTTAACTTAAACCATTTTTCTACTTAATTCAGCTCTGTGTGTGCTCATTATAAAGACCACTCAGGGTCTCGGCATAATTCTGTAGCCTGTTGACCTGATAATGGTGTGAGTGTACGTGATGGCAGAGTCATGTCATCTTAGAGGTGAATGAAGTGCTCTCTGTGAGTGTGGGATTACAGCACTTAGTTTTATTGTGAGTTAGCAGCAGGAGAGTCATTGATCCTTCTGTGAATAGTGTATTTAAAGGATCAATGGGGCCATGCTGAATGATTTACACATGCACACTTTCAGTTATTATTAGTTTGAGCTTTGATTGCTTTAACATGCGCACAAGTATTCCTGTTCTGATGGTTGTCTGGACATGATGTCAGGATATGATGATGCTGCATGTTCTGAACAACACATGCAGGTCTCAGACGCTGCAGCTATTGTTTATGGAAACCATGAGCACGAAAATATAATTCATTGAGATTTAAGGCCTTTACATGCTGTGCCATATTGTCTGTGGATATTATATGTCTAGATATGTGGTCATGTGTACATATATTATAGGCTTTCATACATAAATGTATATTTGGTTAAGAAAAACCAAACTTTTTTTATGAAGCTGTTGACAGGAATAAAATTATACACAATAATATTGCATATATGCTGTAAAAAACAACTTTACTCTCTGTTAAATGGATAATGGATAATGAGAAGAGATATCAAAGCCTTTTATTGCCAGCTCTGTTGATTTCTCAACATTAAGACAGTTATGTGTGAACACAGACATGTTTAGAATTCGTACCAAAATACACTTCTCACAAAATTTAGGCATATTGGGCTTTTGGATGAAATTTCAGAATGCACAGAATGAACTTAATTTGACCGTCTTTAACCTTTTGAATGCACATGTGCAGCTGTTCAGTGTTTCAGTATTTATTACATAACAAGGCGATTAACCACAAAAATCACAACAAGTGTCTGATCCATGAATCGACCACCAAATGTATGTGACAGTTTGTATTTAAACAGTCCTCTTCATCATGTTGTTCACATTTTGACATCATGAGACCAAGACGACATCTAACAATCGATCATCAGTACCTGGTCATTGAGAGGCTTCAAACAGGATGTTGTCAGAGGGAAGTTTCCACTGAGCTTAGAGCGTCACACAGTGTCATCAGCAGGTTATAACAGAGACACAGAAAGACTGGAAGAGTCACAGAAAGACACAGAAGTGGACGTCCTTTGTCCACATCCCATGCTGATGACCACCTCATTGTGAACAGTGCTCTGTGGAACCAGATGGTGAATGCCATCAACTCCAGGCACGTTTAAGGGAGGTGAGAGGTACCAAGTGTCACATCAGATCATTCAAAACCGCTTACATCAGCATGGTCTGCGTGGTAGACGACCTGTAAGAGTACCTGAACACACCATCAGACACAGCGTCATCATCTGGTATGGACAGGGAGAGTTTCTGCTGGACAAGGAACCAGTGGGCCTCAGTGCTGTTCTCTGATGAAAGTTGATTCACACTGAGCAGAAAAGATGGCCGCCAACGCTGCTGGAGACGTCGAGGAGGACGTTATGATCAGCCTTTGGAGGTGGTGGTGTTACAGTCTGTCAACACAGAACTGATCTACACCTTGTGAACGGTACTGTGACAAGCCGACACTACCTGAATAACATCATTAATGCAGTCACTGAGTCTCTCCATGAGCAACACAGGCCTGATTTCATCTTCATGGACGACTGTTCCAGCTCATTGAGGTCTCATCATCAGGGAACGGCTGCTGGAGGCTGGAGTACCTCAAATGTAGTAACTTTCACTTTCTTCACACCTGAAGCCCATAGAAAACCTATGGGATCAGCTGAGTCATCATGTTGAGGGTCGTAACCCCACATCCCAGAACCTCAATGACCTGAGGGCCGCCCTTCAAGAAGAGTGGAATATCACGACTCAGCAGACAATAAGTCGACTTGTGAACAGCATGAGACGTTATTGTCAAGCTGTAATTGATGCTCAAGGACACACGACAAGTTATTGAGACATTGACATTTTTTTGTTGTGGTATACCCACCACTGTTCAGGATCATTGGTACTGTTGGTGATTTCCCTCTGGATTAATAAAGCATTTGCAGTATCTGTTGTCCTAATACCAGCGAAGATCTTCTTCAAACATGCAGATTAAATGTGTTTATTATTCCTGGATATTCTCTGACTGCATTTCAGAGTTCTGTCCATCCATCCATCCATCCATCCATCCATCCATTTTCCACTGCTTATCCTCACAGGGGGCTGGAGTCTATCCCAGCTGTCTTTGGTTGAAAAGCAGGGTACAGCCTGGACAAGTCTCCAGTTCATCACAGGGCACATTTCAGAGTAATGCTGCAGAAATCAAAGCATTAACAGATAGTATAACTGTCTCTCTTATTCTAGCAGGTTAAGACTTACCTGAACTTTTAGAGGGGAGGTTTAATGACACTGCTGGTACCTCACACTTGCACTATTGTTTTTAACCCAGATGCCAGGACGAATGCCCAGTTGGCACTTATGGGCCGCAGTGTGCCCACAAGTGTGACTGTCAGAACCGAGCCAAGTGCTACCACATCAATGGGGCCTGTCTATGCAACGAGGGCTTCAAGGGCCCCAGCTGCCAGGACCGCTTCTGTCCCCCAGGCTTGTATGGACTTATCTGTGACAAATACTGCCCCTGCAAAGCTGCAAACACTCTCAGGTACTGAAACCTCTGATGCTTTTATACAACACAGCATGAATAGAGGAAGGTTGCATCTGAATTACTGCTTGTTCAAGTGCAAACACGCAAATTATTGATGTTATTGCTCTCCAATGTCAAGTGCTTTGTGTACAGTTGTTTCTCTACTAAATCATCCATAAACTTTCCATTTGAGATGTGTGCATCATCAAACTGTTTCCTTTTCATTTAAAAAGGTCTGCCTCATGGTTCAGTAGACATACAGTATGAGAGTAAAGAGTTTAGTTCAGGTATCAAGGCCTTAAATGTCAAGCAGATCTAAATGTAGTTAGTGGAGATAAAACTGAATCTGATGATATTTTCTGTTCAGGTTAGAATATGCTCTTATGACTGAAGCTGACTGACGTCTAACCTCTCACCCTCTCAGCTGCCACCCTCTGTCAGGAGAATGTACCTGTGCGGCAGGATGGGCGGGGCTTTACTGCAACGAGACCTGTCCGCCAGGTTACTATGGCGAAGGCTGCCGAGAGCTGTGCTCCTGTGCCAACGGGGCGGATTGTGACGGCATCACTGGGGCCTGCATGTGTGCTCCAGGTTTCATAGTGAGTGCAGAGACACAAACACAGCTGTGGGTAATCATAGCGAATGCTCTTGACTCTTTAAATCAACATCAGGAGCAGCCTGTGGTAATGTGCATGAAGTAAACAGACCAGTTTAAACAAGAACAATCAAAAATCAAACTACCAACTAACAGCAGGACAAGAATCAGTCAATCAAATCAGTCAAAAGCCTTTATTGTCATTATATGACATTAGGACCACTGCTCCACATGGTGCTGGGACAAATGTAAAAATCAGTCAAGCTTAAAAATAAAACAGAAAAGACATAAATACAATTTTGTAGGAAAAAAAATCAGATAATATTTACAGAAGTAAGGCTCAGAATGTGATAAAACTGCTGAAAATCTGATCAATGGTCCAAATAATGCTGTTAGCCGCTACCTGTATGGTTTGTGTATACTTATTAGATTAAATCCATAGTAACAGAAATTAGAGAACTGCTGGTACTTTGGTTTCATCTTTCTTGCCACCAGCTGGCAGCTCCAGGAGACGGACCTCAGATACAAAAGCTGCAGGAAGTCAAACTCATCCACTGCAAAGTCAAGCGCCAGGAGTCACAGCAGGCTGGTGCTGGGTCTAACCCAATGTTTGCTGGTCCAGCATGGGGGTCAGGACAGTCCACTGGGATCAGACCTGGTGCTGGAGTTTGAGCTGACTGAATCTGAGTTGCAACAGCTAATCACTGACAGAGAGTCTGTCTGCCAGAGCAGTGTAATGTGGTGGTAGGGAGGACGAAACAAAAATACAGGCAGTTTAGTAGTTTAGTAGTAGTCTGGGATCAGCCTCAGCGACTCACCATCGCCTCTCCAGGTACAAGAGATATCACAAGACAGAGCAGGCCGATCAGCTTGCTTCTTTCTTGTTGCTGGAGACTCTCATTAAGACTTTCAGTGTCTTTGTTCTGGCATCTGATGCAGTCGAGGAACTTTCCAGCCAACATGCTAACATAATGTGTGCAGCCTTTTGTGTGGCAGCAGGTGCAGATCGAGCATGCTCTGTAACATGCTGAGGATGATTTATCAGCTGCTGTTGACTCTGCAGGTTCAGTGGTACAGTTACATGGCTTGTAATGAATAAAGGCTACTGCAGCTGCAAACCCCAGGATATAGGTCAAGCTGAAAGTCAGGCCAGTGTTGATAATAAGAGTGTAAGAGTGGATTCACTTTATCTAGACCTGTGTGTGTGTGTGTGTCATTGTGATCACTAATGTGCTGTCCACACAGCAATGGAATTCAGTGAATCCGACAAACTTTAATACCCATTCCGCCTTGCAAACAGACGGAGACCCGAAACAGTATTTTCTGACATCGGGTTCCAGAGTGAGAAGATCTGAGAATGCAGTTTCAGTTGCAGTGTGTAGCTGGCGTTGTTGCTAACGATGACGTCACATCATCACGTGACCAAAAGAAGTAGTAAATAACTTGTAAGGACTTCATGAGCATGCTCATTTCATTCTTTCATTCTTTTTCGTGGGTCTCTCTGTGTTTTTTTGCAGCTCCACCTATCGGTGTGACATATGTATTACATCCTTGTCAGTCGTTGATACACATTGTCGCATTGCCATGTAGACGGAAATGCAATGTTCTGGGGAGTTTTTCCTTAGTCGATGCAAGGGTCATTTGTAAAGGACAGAGGGTGTCATATCCTGTACAGATTGTAAAGCCCAACGGAGCAAATTCATAATTTGTGATATTGGGCTATACAAATAAACTTGACTTGACTTGACAAGCGTTATTGTGCCATTGTGTGGATGGAGCCTAAGGCTTCTGTGTCATGAAGTCATTTTGGCTCTTTTTCACTTAAATCCTGTATTACTCCTCTTCCTTGAAGGAGGTTTTTAGTTTTATTCCCATATGTTTGTTTGTTTGTTTGTCAGCACATCTCATAGAGTCTGCTACCATGCTATGGTTTCAAGCAGAGTGGCTAACTTATCACACATCCTAAGGTGGTCATACATTGTGTGATTTTTGGCACATTTTGTGCCCATTTCTCACTCATGGGTCAAGAGGCAGTTACCACCTCACAACCAGCTCCTGATCACTGATCGTATAGTCTGAAGAAAATCAAACCTGTTTAAAATCCTGGTCGCCCCTCATGATGGTATCTCACTGGTAAAGCAAGTTTCTTTTTGTTCAGTGTTCTAAAACGTATACCCACTTTCAGGTGAATTAAGAACAATTACTACTAGTATTGTACTTAAGTACAGATTGAAGGTACTTGTGTCTTGCTCATTTCAGTGGTAACTATTATGCCTTTTACTCCACTATATTTACATGACAGCTTTAAATTCCTCTTCAGGTTACAGTTTTTCATCCCCTTCATGTCCAGTGGAAACCACAGATCTCCACGTGTCACAATCACAGTTTAGTGGGTTTAAAGGCTGGTATTTTCTAATGTAGGATTAAACAGTGGAGAGGGGTCTAGAAAGATTTTTAGCGAAGGGTCATATTGTCATGGTGAGCGTATAATCTGTTCAAGCTACAGTAAGGATTAGTGTGGTTGAGGATGAAAGGCAGGGTGAAAGGTAACTGCTTGATTTAGTGGAGCCATGTTCAAATAATGACGCAGATTCAATCTAAGCAAGTGTTCATATTAAAGTAACATGCAGCACGATGTGGCTGTTGTGTGAAGGAGGATCTCTGTGGCCGCCAGCCGTCCTGCTGTGATGACTGATGTGACAGTGGATGAGCGAGACACCTCAGGAGCACAATCATGACAGCAACTTTGATAATTGGGCTGAGAACATCAGAGATTTTGAGCAGGCTGAGTGCTGCAGATGAACGTCCGTTTGGTTTGTAGCGAGTGCATTCAGATAGATGTTCTCCTCAGTGGAGTGCTGTTGTATTTGATGCTGTGCTAGGAGCTCACAGTTTGGTATTAATATGTTTAAAGTTTAAACAGAATTAATAAATGCTATTGTCACCATTTTGGGCAGTTTGGAACAATGTCTGTAAACCTGTAATTCTGAGACGAGGTTTGAAATCTACAGAACAACATTACTGAAGTAATGAAAGGAAGGGGTAACAGAAAGTTTTCCTCCAAATTATTTACAGTCATTTGTCTTAATAGAAAACAGAAACTGAAAATGTCCACAAAACATTCTCACACAATTTAATTTGGTGAGGAACACAAGAAAATGCCATGCTAAAATGCTCACTGACGTATATAATTTGAAGCAAACTCCCTATCCCCAAAATTAAGGTTAGGCAACAAACACCTATATTCTGGTTTTCCATGTGAAAGGTCTGATGCACTTCACTTATATCCAACACCAGAGTCAGCAGAAAGAGGTCAGATTCAGCCTGAATATTTGTTTTGTTCAAAAACTAAACTGTTATGGTCGAACTTTTGATGCAATGTCCTCATTAACTGAGCATGTGTGCTGTTGGTTTTCACTGAAATGCGTCATGCTGAGCCGAAACCCAACACACATTAAAATCATTTACTGATATATAGATCATTGTGACTTTTTGTTCTCTATTGGCTCTACACACAGCATTCAGCATTGCTTTAGCACAGCTTAACGTAGCAGACACTGTAAAAAAAAAAAAAACCCTTGTGTTTTGTAACTAGACTACTTCCTGGAAGCTGGATGTGTGTATTTTGAGAGAGGGTTACAGAAGAGCATGTAATTAATGTGATTTTCACCTCAAACTGATTTATCTCTCTTCTTGTTTGAGCCCAGTTATTAAAAACAACACCATCCAATTTCTCTATTTATTTGCTTTTATCTTATCTGTTGAGATCAGAAAAATAAAAAAATAACAGCCTGAAAAAGCTCCACTGTACCTTCTTGAATTCAGAATTGCATGATAAATATCAGGACCCATCGATCCACATTATAGTTACTATTCCCGAGGTCACTTGTTAGAGCTTCCTCTTCCTGGAAACCCTGGTGATTTTCTTACTTTGCCACACATGTTATTTATCCACAAAGGGATTTTTTTCACTTTTTAATAAGGCTCCTCTCTTCTCCTGTCTTTGCACATTTGGCTGGCTTTGTAAATATTAGATTATCGCAATTTAAAGGTTGGAAGCTGGCAGTTTGTATGTTGAAGGTCCTGATCAATGCAGCAGCGTGCTGGAGGTTCAGGTTTGTGTGGAGCTCGTTTCACAGCATGCTAAGAATAAGGTTAGACATCCTGCTAATGCCAAGCTGTCCTCCTACCATGTTCTTTATTGATTGGACAAGTGCAGACATCATGGTTCTCTGCAGGGACGCCGTCAGTGGTGATTGTCTCTGTCCTCCATAATGCATGTGCTAGTTTGCTGCAACACTCACCATCAAACTTAAACTTAAAGCAGCTCATATTGAATTAAGAGATGAACCCCAGGCTAGGTGTGCTTCCCTGGAGCTGAACTGCAGGAGGTAGGAGATGGTGGTGAAAATTCACTGTCAGTCATGTTATTCCAAAAACTTCAAACCCTGTCCACCCAGTCACAACTGAGCAGGCCATCTCATGAAGAATACAAGGAGCTCAGACAGTGAATGAGGGCTGCACTCGTCATGAAAGGCCTCTTTGGAGGGTTATGATTGGAGAGCTCAGCACACTGTAGCTGCAGAAAACACACTCACCACTTTTACATTTATTTATTCATTTAGCACACTGCCAGGTGTAGGTTTTCACATCTGTAAAATACAGTGCAATGCACTCTGTTATTGTTATGAGAAACTGTGGATTTTTATCATAGTTTTTAACAACAATTTTGAATGCCCCCTGTTAGCATCTGTTAGCATCAAGTCTTTTATTGTATGTATATCGATATGGCCAGAATAGCCTGGCCATTTTTTTGTGGAAAAAAAAAAACATTTGCATTTTGGGTAGTGCCTGTATATACTGTACTATAGTTATAATATGGACACATTTTGACTTATCAGAAATCCTTTTTTCATGGAAACTGTAAACACTCACTAAAAAAAGCTGGAAGTACACTGACCTGCACATCCTGCACCACCCTCACAAACTGATTCTGCAATAAAATCATGGATGACCACCAACTTCCTCAAACTCAACAGCAATAAATCTGACATTATCATCATTGGTCCCAAATCCTTCCTCCCCTTCACCCAGAACTTCACACTCCATTGATGGTCACACAGCCACTCCCTCTCCTCAGATCAGAAACCTTGGATTCATTTTTTAACCCCACCCTCTCCTTCCAACCCCATGTCTGTCAAATCACCAAAACAGCCTTCTTCCACCTCCACACCTTTGTCCCACCCTCTCTAAATCTGCCGCTGAAACTCTGATTCATGCATGAGGATGCCTTCCTTTCCTCCAGACTTGATTATTGCATTATCCTCCTTTATGGTCTTCCCTCCACTCACCTACAGAACCTCCAATATGTACAGAACTTAGCTGCCCGGTTTTCACCCACACCCGATACAGAGACCATATCACCCCTGTCCTCCAACAGCTCCACTGGCTCCCTATACAACAGTGCCCCCACACCCCGATACCTCATGGACCTTCTGCAGCTCTACCATCCCTCCCGCCGCCTTCAATCCTCTGACTCTAACCTCACTCCCATCACCAGATACATGCATCGTACCTTGGGGGACAGGGCTTTCGCCATAGACGTCCCCAAACTCTGCAACTCTCTCCCCTCATAAATCCGTGCCTTTGAATCACTCATTTAAATCACAGTTAAAAACATACCTTTATAAACAAACATTTAACCTACAATAACTTTTATCTGTTTGTTTCTTTTGTGTTTTTCTTTGTAAAGTGTCTTTAAGTTTTTATAAAAAGCTCTATCTAAAACTGATGCATTTTTATTCATACCTAAAAGAAATGTGTGTTGTATTCCAAAGCTTAAAAGAAAAAAAGTTTGCAAAAGTTGTTTTTGGTTTTGATTGTCTTATTTTAAGATGATAAGTATTTGGTGGGAGTGGTGGACACAATATAATGTAGATCATGATTTAGTCGATATTTGTGGTTAAATACACAACTAAAGGTGGAAAAACTGGAGTGCTCTCTTGATTCTGTCTGTCCATGGTGTCCAGGGGGACGACTGCTCCATCAACTGTCCTGCAGGCCTCTACGGGACCAACTGCACCTCCTCCTGCTCCTGCCACAATGAGATCTCCTGCTCTCACATTGACGGCTCCTGCATCTGCAGAGAAGGTTCAGTGATCCTCCTTTACATCTTTAAGCTTTCCTCATTGAGACACAAACACAGCAAATCACAGAACAGTGATGAGAGAAGTACTCAGTTTGTGTCACTTAAAGCAATAAATCAAAATTAAAATATCCCATTACAAGTCCTGGGAAATGTGTTGTTGGAATCAAGGAGACTCTGCAGTACTTTTTCTCTGTAATTACAGTCAAGGCTAAATGTGACTATTATGCCGTCTTGCATACATGGAGTTAATGTAGCTATAGACAAACTAAGCTGAATTCATTTTATTTTAAGTGTCATCACAGGATTTTATGTAGTTGATGAGGTAGTATTTTACATGATTTACATTTTACGCTGCTTTATACTTCTCTAAATATTGATATGTTATCTAGTAACAAATCCTCTCCAAAGAGTAGAGAAATGTGTTTTACAGTCTGTAAAATGCTGATGCTATCTGGCAGGACTCATCAGCTGCAGTAACTGTGCTGTTTAGCTTTCTGTCCTAGAAACACCTCTCAGCTCAGTGCTGCCTTTTTACTTTTCCTCTGTCCGCTGTGGAAGAATAACATATTTTAAAAAGTTTTCTCTTTCATCATTTTACCCTTTAAAAATATCCAGCAAACACACCAGAGTCCCAGCTTCTTTAGTTTGGGGATTCACTGCTTTTACTTTGGGTTTTATACTGTTGGTGAGACTTAACAAACACTTTGATTAGCTCCCCGAAATTGGGATTTCATTTTGTAAAAAAAAAAAAATTCTGATATATATATAGACTCAGTTATAGACTCACCTTTTGATTCTGTACTGTTAAATATGTCCTCAAATCACCTACTGGATGTATTAACCCTTTAACACATGAGCCTCAGAATTTCTGGACTTTTTTTTTTGCTTATCCAGAAGAATTTACAAGAATTATTTACAATTTACTGCTTATTATTTACAATTTACTACTGTTATAAGAATGTAATAATAGTTTAAAATGACGAAAAACACAAACCAGAATTTGAGTTTCAAAAAACAATGCAGGTGAATGAAGAACAGATTCATCACGTTAAATTTTAAATTTGAAAAGTATGAAAACTATTTACAATACAATTTTGTGAGTCTTTCTTTCTAAACATGCAAAAATCTGCCATAAAATGAGAACTATATAGAGGTATTTTTTAGCACAGGGAACAAAGTGGCTGCTTCACTAGCTTCCTGGGGAGGCAGAAGTGAAATTACCGTAATGACACCATATTGGCTGTAAAGCTCAATGCTCAGCTTTCAGAAACCACTGGATTTTCCAATCATGAATCATAACGTAACATAATTATGGTACTACAAATTATGCATGTGCATGTGTCATCACGTTAGTTGTTAAGGGGTTAACTGACAAAATACTCACTAAGTGCAGCTCTGTTTAATTGTCTGTACCAGTACCAGTGAGGTAATTTTCAATATCTTTAATTTAAAAAACCTTTAAATTTGTGATCATGCTTTGGTTGTTGATTCAGCATTTCATTCTGCATCCCTTCTCTAAATTCACCTGTGAAACTCCTGACCATCCAAAAAGTGTAAAAGTGCCCACCTTAACAGTCTCCAGAACTTTTTCCTGTTTCATATTATGTTTCTGCTGCCTTAATATCTCTCAATATCAGCATCCTTAAATATTTATGCGCCACTGAACCTCGTGGGGAACATGGGTAATTAAAGTGGAGAGACATCTGAGGCAGAGTGCAGGGCCAGGGGCCTGGGAGCTTTGGCTGGAACAAGTGGGTGTCTGTCTCCACCCTGTGAACTCTTAGCTCCGTTTTCTTTCAGGGCAACTGATTGAATAGTTAAGACTGGTAAAAAAAAAATTTATCAAACACAGAGCAAACATCTGATAATGGATATGGTTCAAGATACTATTAAGACTGTCCTGTTTCTAAGAGGCACGGGGCGGCAGGGCTCTGCTGGTCCACACATCAAAAGGACATGTGACACATTTTTGTATTGAAGATATTACACTGAAGAAAGGAGGGAAAATCAGGACACTCACTCATGCAAATTAATATTTATGATTCCAAATATCAATGTTTCAGCATGTGTTGCCTTCTGTCAGATAAAAGCCAATAACAACTGAAATGAGGTAAATACTGTATTAGACAAGTGTTTAGAAACATGTCATTCATATCCAAGAAATGCCTCCAACATCAACACGTCCACAGTCTCTCTCTGGGGGCATTTTTTTTACGCTTTTATTAGAAAGCAGACAGGAAATGAGGAGATTTATATGTATATACAGACTGATATGTATGCAATATGGTCACATTTTAAGAACCAGCAAGTACAAAATATAGACACAAAAAACAAAAATAACAGAAAATAAAAACATTTGAAATACTTGTATTCAAATAAAGCTATGAGATGACGAAATGATACATCCAAGGTTTAACATGACACAACCACAACCATCTCATTCATGAGAATGCTTTCCAGGTCTTGATGAAAGCAACCAATTTGTTAAATAATTTAAATATTGATATTCTTTATTAATTTGCATGACAGATAAGATTGTATTTATTTAGGTAATTAGCTTAGCCTTAACTGATTCCATGCAGAATATGATCAGGCTTTCAGTTATGCTGTTTTGTAATTTCATTTTTTATAGTGGGCTATTACGAAAATTGTCATAGCAGTGGTTGGTCAGTTTTAAAAAAAAACAAGAAAAGAAGTGTCAAGAAGTTGATAAAATATTTTTCATAAAATGACACACACCTATATAACCTATGCTCTTGTGGTTATGGTGTACAGTGGTTCCCTTCAAAATATGACAGACTCAGTCTGGTTAGCATTTCCCATCTGGCAAAGCTGGCTGTGCCTCCTGTCTTATTACACATTCGTGCAGTCCACATACTGACTTTCTGCTTCGCCCTTCTGCCTGACTCACGGTAATTGTGTGTATTACAAATTTACTTTGCAGATAAGAAATATTAGTGGTTTCATGTTTTATTCTCTGCTGAATTAGTTGAGATATCTGGATAAACTGTTGGTTTGTTGTGGTTAATCTGTGTGATTAAGTGGCCCCAAACGACCTGTGGCCAAGTTACCATGTTCACTGTTACCATGTTACCATGTTCACTGTTACCATGTTCAGTGTTACCATGTTACCTCTTCAATGTTACCATGATCAGTTTTACCATGTTCAATGTTACCTCTTCAATGTTACTATGATCAGTTTTACCATGTTCAGTGTTACCATGTTCAGTGTTACCGTGTTCAGTGTTACATGTTCAGTTTTACCATGTTCAGTGTTACCATGTTCATTGTTACCATGTTCATTATTAACATGTCCAGTGTTACCGTGTTCAATGTTACCATGTTCAGTGTTACCATGTTCAGTGTTACCGTGTTCAGTGTTACATGTTCAGTTTTACCATGTTCAGTGGTACCATGTTCATTGTTACCATGTTCATTATTAACATGTCCAGTGTTACCGTGTTCAATGTTACTATGTCCAGTGTTACCATGTTCACTATTACCATGTTCAATGTTACCATGTTCACTGTTATCATGTCCAGTGTTACCATGTTCAGTGTTACTGTGTTCAATGTTACATGTTCAATTTTACCATGTTCAGTGTTACCATGTTACCTCTTCAATGGTACCACGTAAACTATTACCATGTCATGTTACCTTGTTAAAATGTTACCATGTACACTATTACCATGTCATGTTACCTTGTTAAAATGTTACCATGTTCAGTGTTACCGTGTTCACTGTTACCATGTCCAGTGTTACCATGCTCACTATTACCATGTTCAGTGTTACCATGTTCACTATTACCATGTTCAGTGATACATTTTCAGTGTTACCATGCTCAGTGTTACCATGTTCAGTGTTACCATGTTCAGTGTTACCATGTTACCTCTTCAATGTTACCATGTTCAATGTTACCATGTCCAGTGTTACCATGTTCAATGTTACTATGTTCACTATAACCATGTCCAGTGTTACCATGTTCAGTGCAACCATGCTCAGTGTTACCATGTTCAGTGTTACCATGTTCAGTGTTACCATGTTACCTCTTCAATGTTACCGTGTTCACTGTTACCATGTTCAGTGTTACCATGTTCAGTGTTACCATGTTACCTCTTCAATGTTACCATGTTCAATGTTACCATGTCCAGTGTTACCATGTTCAATGTTACTATGTTCACTATAACCATGTCCAGTGTTACCATGTTCAGTATTGCCATGCTCAATGTTACCATGTTCAGTGTTACCATGTTACCTCTTCAATGTTACCGTGTTCACTGTTACCGTGTTCAGTGTTACCATGCTCAGTGTTACCATGTTCAGTGTTACCATGCTCAGTGTTACCATGTTCAGTGTTACCGTGTTCACTGTTACCATGTTCACTGTTACCGTGTTCACTGTTACCATGTTCAGTGTTACCATGCTCAGTGTTACCATGTTCAGTGTTACCATGCTCAGTGTTATCATGTTCATTGTTACCATGTTACCTCTTCAATATTACCATGTTCAGTGTTACCATGCTCAGTGTTATCATGTTCATTGTTACCATGTTACCTCTTCAATATTACCATGTTCAGTGTTACCATGTTCACTGTTACCATGCTCAATGTTACCATGCTGAGTGTCACTATGCTCAATGTTACCATGCTGAGTGTCACTATGCTCAGTGTTACCATGGTCAGTGTTACTATGCTCAATGTTACCATGGTCAGTGTTACTATGCTCAATGTTACCATGGTCAGTGTCACCATGTTCACTATTACCATGTTCAGTGTTACCATGTTCAGTGTTGCCATGTTCAGTGTTGCCATGCTCAGTCTTACCATGTTCAGTGTTACCATGTCCAATATCACCATGTTACCTCTTCAGTGTTACCAAGGTCAGTTTTACCAATGTAAGTACTTTGTACCTTTATCGTGGCTGAAGTATGATGACAGAAGTATGATGACAAGATCCTTCACAGGTGCACATGAAACACAAATCAAGTTGTTATACTGGTCATGTGCTGATGGTATTTGTACTGTCTCTGTCCAGGCTGGCAGGGTGTGGACTGCTCCATCCCTTGCTCCAATGGTGTTTGGGGACTGAGCTGCAATCAGACTTGTCAGTGTGCTAACGGGGCAGCCTGTGACCCCGTCAACGGTACCTGCACCTGCTCTCCAGGCTGGAGAGACGAGAACTGTGACGAATCATGTCCTGTAAGTGGTCATCAGGGCATCTATGTTTTGCATTAACATTTAGGTGAATACAGCTGAGATAGGCTCCAGCGCCCCCATGACCCTATGTGAGGATAAGCGGTAGAAAATGGATGGATAGATTTAGGTGACTACAAACACTCTGTATTTAAATGCTATTTAATTCTGTCTGCTGTGTGGTGTTCTTGTTAGGAGGGATCATATGGGCTGGACTGCAGAGAGAGATGTGACTGCATCAACGCTGATGGCTGTGATCCAGTTACCGGCTTCTGCCGCTGTGTTGCAGGTTGGACAGGTGAGTCAAGCAGCTGCTGTTCAGGAATGATAAACAGGGTGACGTCAAAGTTCAGGCTTCTGGCAACACAAACAGGAGGCCCAAACACATCCGCCAACTCAAATGGTTAAGGAGCAGGTATGTAAAACACTTGGTGAGGAAGGTGGTGCTGGCAACATCAGGACAAGGATGGAGACAACAAATCAATATGACACACAAAAAATCCAATCTATTATTCGAAAAATAAAGATTCAAGTTTGGGTGAGTTTGACAGCGTTTCCCCATGGATAAAGCACCTTTTAAGACTTGGCATTGCCCTCACACTCCTGGGATGTTTGATTGGGAGACCATTTTTACTATAAATCAACATCTTCAGCAGCAGCCCTGCTTCTTTTACCCATTAATTGTTGATCAGAAGAGTCGTGATGAGCAGTGATCGATATGAGCTGATGAATATGGAAAGGGTTCACTGCCAGATGGTCGTGAATTGGCTTCGATATATTGATGACTATATAGATCAAAGTTTTAGACCAAAAAATGAAAAGTAATTAAATAAATTTAGTTTAAAGAAGTAAAGAAACTGTTTTGATAAAGAGATAAGTTTAAAGGTACAGACACCTAAATTCTGCAAAGCTGTTTATGATACTAAACGCTGGAAAGTTATGATGAAGTTGTAATGAACGCCAGGTAAAACAGACCTTACAAAGTCATCTACAGTACCTGGAATGTGCATTTACTTGTCAATTCAAGTCAAGTCAATTTGTTTTGAAGAGATCACAAATTACAAATTTTCCTGATGTTTTCAAGCCAAGCTTTTCTCCAACAAAAATGTGTTCCCATACAACTAAACTGCATTCTCAGTTGCCTTTTGAGGGGAATGTATTTTATCATAGATTAATTCATCTTTAAATGTATTTAATGTAGTTAACATTGTAAATAAAAAAACAACTAAACTACCCTCTAATGTTTAATAAAACAATGTGGTTTGGGAGAAATTTGTTCATTATGTTATTTAAGTTACGGACATAAATTAAAATAAGTGAGCTTTGACTTTTCATTGTCCTGTGAAACACTGAATTTCTCATACTATGATTAAAAACCTGTTCATGAATCCACACTGAAAATCCAGGGGAATTTAGTTTTTGTATCCCGACATCTGTGAGCAGACTGAACAGTGTCACAATGAACTCAAACCCCAGGAAGCATAATGCGAACTGTATGTATGTAGTGTCGAATCAGGACACAGCACCTGTTTGCAAAGAGGAATAAGATAGTAAAAACACTGGATGGATATATTTTAAGTGTTTGCCTTCAATTGTTTTAGGCCTTTTCTAGTCCAAATGTTACTGAATTGGGTCAGAAAACATGAATATTATTTGTGTCAAATTTAAATTATCTTTTCCCTGCTGCTGCCTCATGGGAGATGAATACTAGGTGTTGCTCTGCCTGAACTTTGGTGTGTAATGTAGCGTGACGAGAATTTCTCCTGCCTTACATCCTGTCCCCACCTCCTCCCTTTGTTTTAACTTCACAGCCTAATGAATAGAGCTTCTGATTTTCACCCACGTTGTGGCTCAGAGGTACTTTATTAATTGAGTTATAATGGCTGCCTGAGCCCCACTCTCATATTCTCTTATATTCTATGTCAAAGGAAGTTGCTAATGAGCTGCAGATATGGCAGGCTGCAGAGGGAGGAAGGAGATAATACTGTATTTGCACTACTATACTCTATTCTCACTGTGTCCATCTGTCCTGGTCCGTCTGTTTTATATTGAGATTATTCATGTCTGTGTGTGCATGTGTGTGTAACATGTAAGAATGAATATAACGTCAGTCTCTTGGGCACTGCAGTCTCCGAACTGTCCCCTGTGAGCACTGAGGGCTCTGATCCATCCTGCAAGCCAGCTTTTGTAGACAGACTGTTGCCTCACACACACACACACACACACACACACACACACATATGCAAGACTGATGAAAGAACGAGACACTTCAGCAAATGATTAAAGGGCAAAAAGTCCTGAGCAGATATGGGGAATTAAGGTTTTTGCCTAAAATGTTTGTTGATACAATCCTAAACTGTTTGCGCATGTTTGATTACATTTAATTTGTAATGTGCAATGTCAAGAGAAAACTGATACTCTTGTCAGTTGCATATGTGTAATAGATGTAACAGATTGTAAAAGGACAGAAAAGCCACGGTTAAGAGTAGTTTATTATCAATCATCAGTCAGTACAGATATGGAACCTCCCCCTAAAATAAAATTAATTCTGTAATTAGACAAATTAGGGGATCTTAACATGACTTAAAAACTTATCAACTACATAAGCACTGCTTCACTTCGTCCTTATTCTATCATGCTTTATTTGCAAAATATATTACGAGAGGGGCAGTCAGAGAGCACAAACCCTGGCCTAAGCTGTTTCCATTAGTGAGAAATGATGTGTGTTTGCACCCCATGATTCAGCTCTGACTGCTCCTAAATTCAGCGCTTTCCTCTTTCTTGTTTCTGTGCTACACCCTTCCACCAGACTTCATGAAAAGCTCTAATCCTGCCAGTAAGAGTCTTAGGGTGACCATTTCCACAACACCAAAAAGGAGGACACTTTGCGGCATTTAGTGAGGAAAGAAAAATCGCAACATACAAATCTGGTGTACTAGATGACTCACTGAAGATCTCTCTTTAATTCTACAGTCTACACTCCTGTATGACTGGTGGTGCTTGACTGCATGATAAACTTTACAAAGTTCTGCAGCGGCTACCTTGTCATCTTTAGGCGATGTTGCTTCCCGAAAAAAAGACCGGAGGGAGGAGGTGCCTGTGGCTCGTCGGTTTCTCCTTGCTAGCATGCCTTTCAATGGCCGTCTTTACTTGTGTGCTAACGTCCACATCACAGTGACAAAGTGTGCAATACGCATGCAAATCGTCTTTGCTACTTTTGCTGACAAACGTGTGGCTTGAATGAGGTCCGTCTTTTCGGCATGTTAACATTCCATTTACAAGATGAGACTCTGGCACAGCTAGCACATGGGAATAGGGGGTGGCTTGTTTACATGTTTAACCAATGAGAAATCAGAGTATTGAGTGACACTGCTTTTAGCCAATCATTTTTAGAACTGGATATGCAGCGTTGCATTCAAGTGGAACTCCAACAAGGAGGACAAATAAGCTTCCGACTAGAGGCTGCGCAGGATGCCGGACAAGGCATTTAAATTCCAGACTGTCCGGCCTAAATCCGGATGTATGGCCACCCTAAAGAGTCTGTATCCATGCTAGGAGCTCTTTTATTTGAGCTAAATGCTAACATTCACATAATGTTCAATATGTTAGTGTGCACAACATCCAAACATGTAACATGGCCATTCTTGTTACTCAGAGTATTAACTGAACAATCACCCAGTAAATCAAAAGATGACTGACAGAATAAATGATAAAGAAAATAACTATCAGTTTGGACCAGTAACTACATAGTTTATATGATATTGTACATCCAAGACAATGTGGGACAAAGGGAAGAAAAAGTTACAGTTACAATCGTTCTACTACTTCAGCACCATGGACAGCACCATAGCCCCGGCTGCTGATATCTAACACTGTGGCACAGAGGAAGATGACACATGGGCTTTTATAAACACCCAGTACTTATTAGTAGATATACAGGCTCTTAGTTTATTCACTGATGGTAATAAAACTCTAGAATAACAGCAGCTGTATCCTTTAGCAGATTGATGGTACAGAGGAATTGTCTCTGTCTCTGATCTGTCACATTTGTCCTCTCTGTTCATCTCCCTTCTCTCCTCCTCCGCTGACTCAGTGTCTGAGTAGGTGCTAAAAAAGCCTTTTGCTAATCTTCCCTCATCCAACCCTTTTTTTTTTCCACATCATTCCCTTTTCTCTAAGTTCAACTGACACATCAGAAACTGGTGAGCAGCGCTACTGAAGTCAGTTTGATTTCACTTAAAAGCTGGGTAGCTGAGAACAAAGCCTCTTGCTTTAACATGGACTAGAAACGTGTGTGTTGTGTGTGTTTGGTGCAGGTGTGCATTGCGACAGTGTGTGTGAGGAGGGACGCTGGGGACCCAACTGCTCCTACAGCTGCACCTGTGAGAACGGAGGCTCCTGCTCCCCCGAGGACGGCACCTGTGTGTGCGCTCCAGGCTACCGCGGCACCAACTGCCGGCGAAGTAAAGAAACACTCCACCTCACGCACACACACACACACCGAGCTGTAGGGCAGAGCTCAAATAAATAAAAAAAAAAAAAATCAGCAATGGAAACATTCATCTCCTGTAAACGTATAATACATGTTAGACTGGGCCATGTGTCAATTATAAAAACCTCCAAAGATTGAAGAAGTGATGATTTTTTTTCTTAAGAGAGATATGTTAGATGTGAGAGATGTTAAATAACATCTAAATGTGATGTGTCACTGAGCTGAAATTGGTTTCTAGAGTTGTTAGAAATAAAATTTTGTTTTAGATTCAAGCTGCCAAGATACATGCCCAATTTATTTTTATATAACTGACAGATTATTTGATCTGTGGATAGTTTATGACCAAAAAAAATGTAATTTGGCAAAATTGTGATGCCATTGGCAGGAATGTGTAGCTGTTGTCTCTTTGTAGTCATGGACTGTGGTTCAGTTGTGTTCATGTCTCTCTCAGTTAGTATTGCCTTTATCCAGTCAGGCATCCAAATGTTTTATATTAAAATCAGACTAATGAGAGAACTGTAAATCACCCATTTGTCCTGCTCAAAATGAAGTCCACCTGTTCGGCTGATGTGTGTACTGTATATGTATTTATAACACACCACTGATGCTTGTTGATGCTTCTCCTGCATCACAGTGATAAATTTCAGGGCTCTTGTTTCACATTTTAGGCAATTATCTTAATTAGGAAAATCTTGTAACATGAGAGACCAGCTTGTCGCACCACTTAGAGCAACATCAATTAAAGCAAATTAAAGGCCTCAGGAAGATGTATGAGGGGGATTTGTTGGTGGAAAGAAAACAAAGAACAGCAAACACAGCCAACAGAGAGGACACAGTGGACAGGAAACACACACACACACAAACATATAGGTATGGTGGACCATATTAAGCTTTCATATATGTGGGGTTGAAAATTGTAGCTTCAAGTGGGACTAAGTGGACCATGAAATCCATTATTACAATGATCAAAGAACTAATTGAAGTTCCCTTTAGACTCTGAAATTGACTTTTCTCTCCGTCTCACACACACACACACACACACACACACACACTGCTCATTCTCATCCCTCTAACGGTGGTGTGTGTTTTCTCGGCAGCTTGTTCGCCTGGTTTCTACGGTCATCGCTGCAGCCAGTCCTGTCCTCAGTGTATCCACAGCGACGGGGCCTGCCACCATGTCACCGGTCACTGTGAATGTCTCTCTGGCTTTTTCGGCTCGCTCTGTAATCAAGGTCAGTTAGTTTAGTCCTTCGTCCCAAAAAGGGCTAGGTGTGGTTGTTTCTCTGCTTCAAGGACAAACAGCTGGTTCTTGTTTTTATGTCCTTGTGTCCTTGGAATAATAGTAATAATAAGTGATACAGGTTTTCACACCCTCGTGGCTTTGAGCCCCCATACACTGTGGGGTGAGTTTACAAAAGGACTGGTTGAATGGTTTTGCAGCATGTCGATCTGTACAGAGAAGACAAAAAGAAACAGTGCAATCCTCAAAGCACCTGCAAAGGTTGAAATACTGAACCCTCTAACAGTGCTGCCAAGCAAACAGTGCCTCAGCGCTGTTTGCTCATATTTAAAATGAGGTCGTATGCAGACATTTTTTGCAAAATTGAGACCTTGACATGGGACAGATATCAGTTGCAAATGATGCTCATCAGCACCAAGTAAATTTGTGTTTAACACATTGTGAAAGCTTTGGTCTTCAGTCCAGAACTGAGGTCCTTTTTCACATTGAGACACCGGCTCATAGTTCAGAGCTGTGGTCTCTTTTCTTTGTGCGACAGACTGTGACCAACAGATTTTTAGACCCATCTTCCACAGTGTGACATGCAGTGGACCTGCATGATCGCTGATTTACATGCTCCACACAGAGCCACTAATATTACCTAAAAAGCATATGTAATGCATATGTGTACCATATGTAATGATTTACTTCTAGTGTCCCAGAAAGTTATTCCAGTATTTATACTACAGTATTTACATATACTCACATTTCATTCAGTGCTGTTTGGTAACCACCTTAGCTCTAAGTGTAGCTTTAATTAAAGCCCTGTGCACAAAGCAAAGCCCTTGAGGGGATAAAAGAGAAATACAAACCTTGGGCTCATTCTGCGTCCCTTTTAACACATTCTCCAGCCTCTTTATTTGATCTGAATAATCTTTTTGTCAGTTCCTCCCGTAGATCATTATTTCAGTATGGTTTCACTCCTCTGCAGGTTAAAAAGGTGTTAATTCTCCCATGAAGACAGTTGGCCCAAGGTTCGTTGCCAAGTTGAATTTTAAATACAGACAGTGCAGGAGTGTGCTGTGAAATATTCATCATCATTAAACATGAAGACGGCCTTAGTTATGCCGTGTCCTACATTAGCCATTCTGCTGGCCGCTGCATCTTTGAGCAGACCCATAGATAACTGGGTGAGCCTCCATAAATCAGACGTCCAGTGTGAGGCTTTTAAGCGCCTGAAGAGCCCATCCTCTCAATGCGTGATGCCCTTTTGTGCCAGCTAATGATGTTATTGACTGGTAAACTCTCAAAGGCTCTGTGGCATCTCAGAGGACAACAATTCACTGTGAGTGTACAGTAAGAAGCAACTGAGACAAAATGGATTCATGGCTTTAATGAAGAAATCACATTTATTTTTCAAGTGTCCAAGATGTGAAATATACATAATAGAGATGTCCTCTTGGGAAAATAGTGAGCCCCATCTTAGTCTCCGTGTATTAACGATAAAACCTCAACAAAACAAATATCTCCTCAACAAACTATCACTTTGACTCTTTAGGTGGCTGTACCTGCAGCAATGAAACACAAAACGAAATCCATCCTCAAACACATAAAGTGATGATTTATCTGCATATTTCAAAAGTCTGTGGTACCAGTTCACTCATGGAAGCCTGTCTTCTCTTTGACTTTGACTTCTTTTCTGTTTTTTCACAGGTATTTCACACATTTAATCATTTTTTTTATTCCAAATTGAGACGGAAATTGCTCAGAAAAATAAAACATTGTTTTTGAGGTCTGGATGGACACAAATATATAAAAGATGCCCCTGAATACAACACATAATCCAGCTGTTGTCAACCACTGGAATCCCAGTGTGCCGTCTGTTTCTGTCATTCCCAAAGATAAGGCCAGGACCGACAGGTTGGTCACTGGAAATTTTATCAGGGTTACTAAATAAATTGCAGAATTTCTTCCATCTTCTTTCATTTAACATTTCCATCTACAGTCTATCTACATGCTAGTATTGTTCTGGTAACTGTGCTGACTGAGAACAGTGAATCTACCATGAAGGGCCAGCTTTCATTCAGTTTGTTCAACTGATGAGAGGAAAAACAAGAGCCTGTTAACTCCACCTAAATGTATTTATTTGCTCTTGTGTGTGTGTTTTCAATAACATGTGCACAAGACAAAGTTATGATTTATCAAACATTTATTTATCTCTTCAGTGTGGCTGATTTACCTATTCAGGATAATATGAGGTGGTGCAGAAATGACAACAATAAGGGTCAGAAATGTTCACTGACTCACATTTTATAGATATCAGGCCCATCGATGTCATGTCAGGTCATGATGATTTGTCTTTTTTAAAACGTGGAGCAAAAGGTTTGGGTTTGAGGTTTAATAAACAGAGATACCATTTGGATCTTTACCACTGCCAGAGTAAAAACTATAAACTTGGTAAGCATCAGTCACGTCAACGCTTAGTCCCTGCGCTGTCAAATGTGAAATTATTGCAAAAGCATTCACTCCACTGAAAGAAGCTCACTGGGCTCACTGCACTACTTTTGTAATGACGATGGGCTGGTGGCTGTTACATGACGGCAGTTTCATCTGTGGCCAAAAAACTCGCAAAGTTGGAAACATTACACAAATATTTCACTGAGAAAAAGTGTCATATTTTTTATTCATAATTTACTTTCAAGGTTACACTTGAAACAAATAACTGCAAAAAACACAGCTTTACTGTAATTACTGTATTTTACATGTATTTCACTTTAAACTGGATGCAAATGTTTCTTTGCTCCTTATCTTGCATAGAATGGAAGTGAAGGGGAGACAAATTTTAATTTTGTGCCTAAGGCAGCGCAGACCAGATCTTAAAATATTTTGTTAATTTAAAGGTGCAGTCTAGGATGTGGCAGTGGGGTTGCAGATTGCAACCATTTGAACGACAGTGGCCAAAACAGAAACGTGAATGTCCTTGTCTAGAGTCTGTGGCTTTGGTTCGTTGATTATACACTAAAGAAAAAGTATATAACTTGAAATCCTGACCTGATCACAGGGATTCACAGCCGTCTTATTTCTTTTTTTTTTTTTTTTTTAATATTTTATTTACAGTTTTTAACTTCACAAAATAGTCCGCAACAAGGAAACAAACATTAGAACCTCAACAAAAACAAAACAAAAGGGGGCTGCCAGACAGTTACAGTTTTACATAAATATACTTACAGAGAAAAACATATTTGCAGTAATTAACTTAAAGTACCCTGTGAAAGAGTCAGGCATCACATCTGGCACTGGGCCAGGAAGGGGCCCCAGATTCTCTCAAATCTGTTCTGTTTGTTAGAATCGTGCAGACGCAGTCTTTCCATTTGGATAACCGAACACATCTCGGTGAGCCAGTGAGCGAAGGTGGGTGGGGTGGCAGACTTCCAAGTTAATAAAATGCATTTCTTGGCCATCACCATTCCTAGCTGCAGAGCAAGCTGCATGTCATATGGTAGTACGGACGTCTCAGTGGAGCATCCAAAGATGACCAGGTCGTGGTTAGGCTGAATGACTCTGGAGTAAGCTTTTGACAGCTGATCAAATATAGCTGTAAATATAACCAAAAACTGTGTAATTTAGAACAGAACCAAAAAAGATGCGCCAATGAACCCTCAGCAATGTGGCACTTATCACATACAGAAGACACAGATGGGAAAATACGATTTAGCTTTGTTTTTGAATAATGCAATCTGTGAAGCACTTTAAACTGAATCAACCTGTAACGTGAGTTAATAGAACAACAGTAGACCCGAGAAAGTGCTTCCTCCCAAAGTTCTGCTGATATTTCAGAGTTTAAGTCTTTGGCCCAAGCTTCCCTGATAAAGTCAGAGGAAGCTGAATAAGTAAAACAACTCACAAATTTTGATATCAACTGTGTGGAGTCTGGGGGGAGTAAAAGGGTCTCAAGAAAGGGATGGGTGATGGGGGTGGAATTAAAATGTAGCCAGTTCTCCTGAACATAATGTCTGACTTGGAGGTAGCAAAAGAAGTGAGAGTTAGGAAGACTAAATTTATTACTTAGCTGAGCAAATGATGCTAATTGGCCATTAATATACAGATCTGAAAAAGTTATAATACCCCTCTCTCTCCAGACCACAAACACCCCATCCAACTGGGCAGGCAAGAATGAGTGATTTTGACATATGGGCGCATGTATGGAGGCACAGGGAACTTGACAAGCCACTTTTATTTGTTTTAGAATTCACAAGGAGTTTTTCACAATGAAGTTTTGTTGAATTAATTTGGCTACTGGGGCTAAGTCAGAAAACAAAAGAGCAGGAAGTGAGGACGTTTCAACTGCAGCAGCTTCCAACTGTAGCCACAGTGGACTCTCCTCCGATTCAACACTTCCATTTTTCCAGTAGGTGATAGCCCTGGAGTTGGCTGCCCAGTAGTAGTGTTTGAAAACAGGCAATCCTAGACCCCCCATTCTAGAACATTTTTGAAGGTGAACCTTGGCTATCCTGTGTGACTTGTAGCCCCACACAAAAGGCAGTATGATAGAGTCAAGCTTCTTAAAAAAAGATGCATTTAAGTATATGGACAGATTCTGGAAAAGGTATAAAAACCTAGGCAGGCTAACCATCTTGATTGCATTTACCCGACCTATCATAGATAGAGGCAGTATTCTCCAAGACTCTATATTTTTTTTTGAGTTTTTCTACAGCCCCTGTGAAGTTAAATTCGAAGAGATGTTTAGGACTTTTTGTCAGTTTAAGCCCTAAATAGGTGAAACACTCTTTCGTCACTTTGAAAGGCAATTTTGTCAGGAAATCGTCCGTAAATTGATCTGTTAAAGACATGAACTCACACTTACTCCAATTTATAGTATAGCCAGAGATGTTCCCAAAGGAATTTATATATTCCAGTAAGAAGGGGACGGAGACCGTTGGGTCAGCTAAACAGACAAGAAGGTCGTCCGCGTACAGAGTCACACAGATCTCGGTATTGCCTGACCTAATACCTTTGATATGCGGATGTGCTCTAATGCCGATAGCCAGGGGCTCCAACGCTATGTCGAACAGCAGGGGGGACAGCGGGTCCCCCTGTCAGACTCCACGTTGCAGAGTGAATGGAACAGATCTGTCACCATTTGTTAGAATAGAAGATTTCGGATTGCTATACAATATTTTCACCCATTCTATAAAAGTGTCACCGAAATCGAATTTCTTCAATGTCGCAAATAAGTAGGGCCACTCTATCATATCAAATGCTTTATGAGCATCTAAGGACACAGCTGTTTTATTTCTAATCCAGAGCATTGTTGACATCACCAGAGAGTATGGCTAAATACTAATTAACAGAAGATCATCAGGGAGCTGCTGAACAGTCCCACTCCTGCTAATTATTTTTGGATGTATATGTCCATGTTTTACTTTGATCCAAACTTTACAGTCACCAGTCATACATTGGTGAGTGTTACATAAGTGGTGGGACTTCATTGAAGCATTCATAATGATCTTATTGCACATTCAGTAAAGAGTAAAGAATCCCTTCTGGGTTTTATTCTTCTAGTGAAACAATGTGTACGGCTGGCTAATGGCTCTTATAAGCACAGACAGGCAAAACCTGTTAATGAAGTCAATATATTTTGTGTAACAGGTGGAAAATGGTAGTAAAATGCAAATGAGTGGAGAAGAGTAATGTAAAATAATGAATCTCTACATAGCTGGTGTATCTATAATGTATATACGTTTATTGAAACTAACGTTAGGAGGAAGTAGCACACGTTCATGAAATTGTAATACAGCTGTAATGTTTAATGAAGATGACCGTAAGCACACACTGTATCTTCTCTTGTGTCAAAATTATGCAACGCAAACAGTCATTAAACATTTAAAAGTTTGGTAAAGTTTGGTATCACAAGGTAGCCTAAGTGAAATGCCAGCTCATTATATTTCTAACAGCTCTTCAGCTGTTTGTGCTGCCCAGAGAGCAACACTGTTCTGAAAATAAACTTTTATAAGACACTTTTAACTTAATAAACTCACTTTAAGTTTATTAAACTCAATTTCAGTTAAAGCCAAACTCTGCATTGATATACAACACACAGTAGTAGTGGTGTGTCCTCTCGTTTGAAGTGGCAATAATCAAAAAACCCCAGAGCACATTAATATATTATCAGGCTTGTCAGACGCTGCAGTGGTTCTGTCTCATTATTTTATCAGTGTAATTACATTTAGAGATCTGACTAGAAGAACTAGAAGTGATGCATCCTGAAGCAACAGGATGTGTATTTCCCTAAAATGATTACCAAACTAACCAGTCTCTTTTTAGGCACTCTGTGTGACAAACCTCCACTCCACTGCATCCTGCTTTTTCATTAAAAACTATCTGCAGTAGGGGTATGACGATACACTCAGCTCACGAGACAAGACAATACACAATATTAAGGAGACAATATTTTCATATTACTTTTAAGAAAACTAAAATGACAAAATATATGACTGGACAGATAACTCTATTTTATTAAACAATTTTCACCTTACCTCTTAAATAACTAAAAAAAATACATTAAATCACTTTTTTTGTCAAAATTAGCATTGTAGTATCAGCAGCATAAGGTGAGATGTGTCTGAGCTCCAGGGACGCATCATTTCAGTAAAAATACAGTGTCAGCGCATCATGTGCCTCACCAACATTAGGCTACAGAAATGCATCGTCTGCATCTTTAGATCACACTGAATTTGGAGTATTGATCCAAGAAATTCAATTTCAGTCCTGGCATCTCTCCTGCAGTGCCTAAGAGCGCAAACACCACCCCTGCGCTACACTCGGCGCAGACCGCTGTGCCTTTGCGCGGCACAACCTCATACACAATTAGAAAAGCACTCAGATACCCCTTTTCCACCAAAAAGAACCTGGTGCTAATTCAGTGCTGGTGCTTAGTTGGTTCAACTTGCGTTCCTCCTGAGCACCGGTTGTTTTTCCACTGGCAAGGATCCCAGTCAGAGCCACGTCAGTATGTCACTGCATTTTTGTTGTGCAGTGCAAAATCAAAACAAGACTTTGCAAAAAAGCACAGAATATACTGTATTTCTGTGCTCAAATCTGCATTTGTTCGCTCAAAATCTGTCTTTGTTCACTCAGGGATGTGGCATTACAGTTTTTCACGATTGTCAACACACGTTTCTCAACACAATAACGGCTTTCTCAATACTGCACACACAAAACTGAAAACTGCACACACAAAATGCTAAACCTGACACTCCCTTTCCAAGAAGACTCTTGCCATCAAATCTCTACATTGTGTTCACAAAATGGAACTCATGTTTTCATTTGCTACACACAGTCGTATTTTCCAATGACACATACCATTCATTGAGCACACACAACTAAGCTTTGCTGCACACTACCAAGCATTTACAGCACATTGTAGTGCAAAATTGAAAACACTATTGTAATATGGAACACACCATATGAATGACAATGACTCTGGAAAATAAGATATTTCTCCTTTTGTAAAAACTCAGTGTAGCCTACTTTTTTCATAAAACAAACTTAAAACAGCACACAAATATGCAGCCAAAAATGTTTTTTTATTGTACATGATTGAGGAATCATCATGATCAAGCATCATCATGCCTTCGGTTTCTGTCAGGCCAGAGGGCCTCGTCCACATCACAGGCGATGTTCTCCCTATCTAGACATCTCTGGAAGAACCGCCTTGAGTGGCGAATGAATCCCTGAATGGACTCGAGGCTGACGTCACCACAGGCTTCTTCCATGGCCTGGACGAGTGGGACCTGGGTCTGGGGGTTTCGCTCATACACCTTTCACCTCCAAGCAGAGAGGAACTCCTCTATGGGGTTGAGGAATGGAGAGTACGGCGGGAGGAATAACACCGTAAAATGTGGGTGGGCCTGGAACCACTAACGTACAAGCAGAGCCTGGTGGAAACTCACATTGTCCCAGATGACAACATAATTAATTCTTTGTGGATCATCAGTGTGATCTGGTGGAACAAGTTGTTCGTGGAGGTCATCAAGGAAGGCCAGCAGCAAGTGTTATAGGCACCAAGATGTACATGGCGGTGCAGGACACCATGGTGATTTATTGCTGCACACATGGTTTTGTTCCCACCACGCTGGCCGGGGACCCCAACAATGGGCCGCTGGCCTATGATATTTCTTCCCCTGCGCCTTCTCTTGACCAGATTAAACCCAGCCTCATCTATGAAAATATATTCATATAGTTCATTCGCCATATCAAGCTCCTGGATTTGCTGAAACAAAAACAGAGAGAATGCAAGTTACTGAATGGACAAAGAGGTCAAAAGACACTGTAGAAAAGGAAAAAAAATATTGCTGTACATCACAGGTAGGCTACATTACCTGTATGTCAGTGCTTACTGTAATGTATGGAACTTACAAGCACAAAGTTGCGCTGTAGCTCCTTCACATGGTCTGTGTTTCTTTCGAACGGGACCCTGTAGACCTGTTTCATAGCTAATGAATTCCTCTTGAGGACACGGTCCAGTGTAGACAGGCTGACATTCTGGATCGTATTACAGTTTTTCTCGATTGTTTACACACATTTTCTGAGAGCATGCCTCATACTCTCAGAACTCTACACACAATTCCAAAAAACACACACACAATGGGCAAAACCCCTAATTTCCCTTGCAAAATGAAACTTTACAGTCAAAACAATGTTATGTCTTCTCAAAATGGTGTTTTGTTTTCAAATGACACACACAAACCATCAAATGAATAGACCTTTATACAAACCAGTTGAACACTGATGTGCTCAGTGTAAAACACTATGATAAACACGGTAACAAATATATTTTATTTGTCAAACAAAAACAATGTACACAGTGTACATCCCAAGCAAAACAAAGGTCCATTGTTTTTACAAAAACAAAATTCAATGTATTGTGTACAGTTAAAGTAACAAAAAACAAACAACAAAAATATTATGCTGCATCCTGTCTTCGGTTTCCCTCTGGCCACAGCACCTCATCCACATCACAAATGATGTTTTCCCTGGCCAAGCAGCGGGGAAAATATCGCCTAGCATGGCGAATCCAGCCATGTATAGCATCAACTGCTATGTCTCCACATGCCTCTTCCATAGCTTGGAGAAGGGGTATACGCGTTTGTGGATTGCGGTCGTACACTTTCCATCTCCAGGCAGAAAATAATTCCTCAATGGGATTGAGGAATGGAGAGTATGGAGGGAGATACACAACTAAAAAGTGTGGATGGGCGGTGAACCAATTACGAACAAGAGCAGCCCGGTGGAAACTAACGCTGTCCCACATGACAACATACCTGAGCTGCTCTGGGCCGTCTCTCTGATCTGGTGGTATGAGTGTGTTGTGCAGGGTGTCCAGAAATGTTATCAGATGGGCAGTGTTGTAGGGGCCGAGGGTAGCATGGTGATGGATGACGCCTTGGTGGGCTATTGCTGCACACATTGTGATATTCCCTCTGCGCTGGCCAGGAACTGTCCTCCTCCTGCTCCTCCCTGTCCTCCTCCTCCTGCTCCTCCCTGTCCTCCTCCTCCTGCACCTCTCTGTCCTCCTCCTGCTCCTCTCTGTCCTCCTCCTGCACCTCTCTGTCCTCCTCCTGCTCCTCTCTGTCCTCATCCTGCACATCTCTGTCCTCCTGCTCCTTCTGCTCCTCTCTGTCTTCCTGCTCCTCCCTGTCCTCCTCCTGCTCCTCTGTGTTCTCCTGCTCCTTCTGCTCCTCTCTGTCTTCCTCCTCCTCTTCTCTGTCCTCCTCCATGTCCTCCTTCTCTCTGTCCTCCTCCATGCCCTCCTTCTCCTCTCTCCTCCCCTCCTTGTCCTCTTTCTCCTTCTCCTGGTTCTCCTCCTCCTCCTCTCACTCTTAGACTTCTCCTTCTCTGGTTGCTCTCTTCAAGGTTCTCCATTGTTCACCAAACACAGAGGAGGAGGCTCAAGGCACTTATATGCTGCAGTCCTGATTGCTAATTGCTCACCAGACCTGAATTTGTTGAGTTTTGAACATTTGTGTGTTGTAGGTTGATACCACTGAGTTGTCACATGAGAAGTGTAACAACAGAACATTGTGTGTAGTGTTTAGACAACAAGGTGATGTGCAATTGGCGTCAGAGTGTAAAGAAGGAAAGTCAGAGTCTAGGGGAGTCATAAGGGAGTGTGAAGTAGTGACAATTCGGGTCAAGCGAATGGTACGTGAAGTTAAGGTTGTGCAAACTGTGCCAAGGTTTAGATTTTGTGTGTTAACAATCGTGAAAAACTGTAATATAATGCCATATAACTGTTAATGCCTACTGTCGTAATCGCTTTGAGCGACGGCTCCATTTGAGCTCCTCAGAATAAATCTCCATGGTAAGTTATAGCATAACATATCCCTCTGTCCTCTATCCTGCTTTTGTGCAGCCGGATCACGGATAAATTGAGCCAGAATAAGCAAGATAGCCCTGCGTAATCTCTTATCCTAGTTTTGTGCAACGGGCCCGGGAGGGATTGTTTACGTACGCGATCCTTCGAAGATGACGCCCACGATCCCACAATGCATAGCGGTATGACGTACCTTCACATTCTCTAATGCCTGGATACATCCATGATCATGGTACTGGTGTTAGAACTTAGAAAAAAGACAGGAAACAGAACCCAATCACACGACTCAAAAACAAAGTATCAAATGAGGATTTATTAACAGAACCAAAATACAACAGTACAGTACGGTACACAGTGAATGTGTTGATTTTGACGCATCTTGAAACCCACATTTAATGTTATATTCACATTAATATCATGTACTTTTTATTTATTTTTTTCTCTATTTAATATTTTGTCACATTTGAATTTTAAAAAAGACCAAAATACCAGTAAAACTTCAGAAATATGCAAAATCTCCCATACATTACTATGGTGTGACCTTTCATTTGACCTTGATAACCTTGAATCAGATCCACCATCAAAAATTAATCAGTTTTAAGTTAGGCCACTTCTGACCAATCCTGAAAATTTCGTCAAAATTTGTCCATAACTTGTTAGTTATTTTGCAAACCAACAAATAAATAAACAAATAAACAATGGTGATCACATGACCTCCTTGGCCGAGGTACTGAATAGGTTTCTCTCAGCGCACCTGCACCTTGCACGTTCAGTGTGATACCAGCTTAACTTGTGCTGCAGTTGCTTTCCTTCTCCAGTTTGTCAGTTCCTTTTCCTGTCACCCACAGGTCACTAATAGAAGCTTGGATAGCTCAAAGTCTGATAGGTTTCTTTCTGCCCTGTGCTCACGAGACATCTTTTCGCTAAGCAAAAAATACTGTTGCAATTTAATCTCATGCCATGAGATCTGGTCACATCCCTATTCTGCACTGATGGTTCATTTCAGGCTGAGTGATATAAGTATTTTTAGATAATTTTATTTAATTTCCCTCGGGATTACTAAAGTATCTATTTGTATACTATGGAAGCCGAGAACTGCCATGGATTTTGATTTTTTTATGCATTGTTAATTCATGATAATGACTTATTAAGTCATTATCGCCATATAACAAAGATTGTAATGTGTTTGTCTTGATTTTAACCTACAAGGGCTGCCACGAATGGCTTCTGTAGCCACTTGCCATAGCTGAAGCCTACCGGTAAGTTACACTTTACGTTAGTTTGTTTACTTGACTGGGTTTGTTGATGGGCTACCAGTCAGCAGATGAGAGGCTGACAAACTCCTATTAACCGGCTGCTTCAGTTAAGGTAACGTAAATGTAGGCTAACGTTAACTTAGTATGGAAGCAGTTCATGGCAGCCCTTGTAGGTTAAAATCAATACAAACACATTATTACTTGATTTGTTATTACAAAAAACAATCTTTGTTATATGGACATAACTAAATAATTAAATTGTTATCACGAGAAAACATTGTTCGTTATATGGAGATAACGACTTAATAAGTTGTTATCATGAATTAACAGTGCATTAAAAAAAAATCAAAATCCATGGCCGTTCTTAGCTTCCGTAGTATACATCTGCAGTATATTTGTGTTTAACTTAATGATAAGCTGTGCTGAGTAATAGTGTTTTGTCTTTGTTACATTGAAGAAGGTCACTATGCTTTTCCTTGACTCATATTTTCTTAAAATGTAATCATTTTTTCTTTTGATATGTTGTGATGTACTTGTAACATTTTATGAACTGTTTTGCATCCTCTCTCTCATGTTTCAATTGCAATCAGAAATGTTCTAATTGAAATATTGTTTTGATTGAGTCAAATGAACACAGATCTATTGATAGTCTTTAAGGCTGGTAGATAGTGAGGTTGGTAGATTAGTAGATTGGAAAGTGAGGTGCTGTAGGTATATAAGTAGGTGCCAAGGTAGGTAGGGTAGAATAGGTAGGTAGATATATAGCTAAGGATGTACTGTTGGTAGGTAAGTAGATAGGTACGTTGGTAGGTAGGTAGGTAGCTAAGGAAGTAGGTAGGTAGCTAGCTGAGGAAGTAGGTAGACAGGTAGCTAAGGAAGTAGGTAGGTAGCTAGGTAGTTAAGGAAGAAGGTAAGTAGATAGGTAGCTAAGGATGTAGGTAGGTAGCTAGCTGAGGAAGTAGGGAGGTAGGTAGCTAACAAATTGGTTAGGAAGGTATGTAGGTAGGTAGGTTGGTAGGTAGCTAGCTACCTAGCTAAGGAAATAATAAGGTAGGTAGGTAGCTCAGGAAGGAGGTAGATGGGTAGTTAAGGAAGTAGGCATGTAGTTAGCTAAGGAAGTAGGTAAGTAGGTAGCTAAGGAGGTAGATAAGGAAGTAGGTAGGTAGGTAGGTAGCTGAGGAAGTAGTTAGGTAGGTAGCTAAGGAAGTAGGTAGGTAGCTAGCTAAGGAAGTAGTTAGGTAGGTCGGTAGTTCAGGAAGTAGGTAGGTAGGTAGCTAATGAAGTAGGTAGGTAGGTAGCTAATGAAGTAGGTAGGTAGCTAACGAAGTAGGTAGGTAGGTAGCTAAGGAGGTAGATAAGTAGGTAGGTAGCTATGGAAGTAGGTAGGTAGGTAGCTAAGGAGGTAGATAAGTAGGTAAGTAGCTAAGGAAGTAGGTAGGTAGGTAGGTAGGTAGCTAACGAAGAAGGTAGGTAGGTAGCTGAGAAAGTAGGTCGGTAGTTAGGGAAGTAGGTAGGTAGGTAGGTAGCTAAAGTAGAGTTGCCAACCGTCCCATATTTGCCGGGACGTCACGTATTTGAGCCAAAAGAGGCGCATCCCAGAGGGGACGCTGTTTGTCCCGGCTGCATGGGTAAAGGGAAGATGCATATATTTTTTCTCTCTGTGCGCCATGCATTGTGTGTCTGGCTGCCTGCCTGCATGGCCAGCTGTATCTACGGGCACTAGGACTGCTCAGTTGACAGGGTAGGCAGGCACAGCTTCAGTCTATGGCTGCAGCGCTTACGTGCTTATGTGCGTGTGACTCAGTCCCAGTGTGTGTGTGTGCGTACGTGCGCGCTGTACTGTGTAGCGAGTGACTAGCGGCGAGGCAGGCAGCTGTTTGTGAGGAAGTGGAGAGCCAGGGAGAAGACAGACACTGTCCGCGATGCTGTGTGTGTGTGTGTGTGTGTGTTTTCAGTTTAGATATTGCACCTTGTTGGTTTTTGTTCAGAAGATTTTACAGTTGTGATTTTGCACTTTTTTTTTAGTTGAAAATAAAAAAATAGAGTTAAGTTTCCTTATAAGTAGGCAACAACCAAAAATGTTTGCACAACTTAGTTGCACTATTAGGTCTACTCCTACATTTTATTGTTTACTGCTGTTACGTTGTTTTTTACATTGTTTTAAAACCGTTACAATCCAGAAGAAGAGACAGCAATTGTTAAATGTTATTTTGCACATTTTGCAAAAAATAAATATATACTTGAATGTCTCACATGTATGCCTCAAATACAAACTGATCAAACTGATCATGAGTTGTTATTACAATCTTGTTACTGTAAGAGTAATGCAGTAGTCATAGTACAATAGTCTGTACTAGGTATAACTGTGCCAAAATGCTGTTATATATGCGTTTTTGACCCCCCAAAATCCCAAATGTTCTCGGCCGCCCGCAGGAGGTGTCCCTTATTTCAATATCTCTTATTTCAATATTGGCAACCCTAAGCTAAAGAAGTAGGTAGGTAGGTTGCTGAGGAAGTAGGTCGGTAGTTAGGTAGGTAGGTAGGTAGCTAAGAAGGTAGGTAGGTAGCTAAGAAGGTAGGTAGGTAGCTAAGGAAGTGGGTAGGTAGGTAGCTAAGAAGTAGGTAGGTAGGTACGTAGTTCAGGAAGTAGGTAGGTAGGTAGGTAGCTAAGGAAGTAGGTAGGTACGTAGCTAAGGAAGTAGGTAGGTAGCTAGCCAAGGAAGTAGTTAGGTAGGTAGGTAGTTCAAGAAGTAGGTAGGTAGGTAGCTAAGGAAGTGGATCGGTAGGTAGCTAAGGAAGTAGGTAGGTAGCTAGCTAAGGAAGTAGTTAGGTAGGTAGGTAGTTCAGGAAGTATGTAGGTAGGTAGGTAGCTAAGGAAGTAGGTAGGTAGGTAGGTACCTGTTGGTGTGTCGACCCCTCAGTGTGTCATAATAGTAACTGTACCTGTTGGTGTGTTGACCCCTCAGTGTGTCATAATAGTAACTGTACCTGTTGGTGTGTCGACCCCTCAGTGTGTCATAATAGTAACTGTACCTGTTGGTGTGTTGACCCCTCAGTGTGTCATAATAGTAACTGTACCTGTTGGTGTGTTGACCCCTCAGTGTGTCATAATAGTAACTGTACCTGTTGGTGTGTTGACCCCTCAGTGTGTCCCAGTGGAAGGTTTGGTAAAGCCTGTGCTGAGGCCTGCTGGTGCACCAACAACAGCACCTGCAATCCCATCGACGGCTCCTGTCAGTGCTACCCTGGATGGATCGGCGAGGACTGCTCCAAACGTAAGACTTTCAATCCCTCTTTCCCCTCACCTCAACGCTGATTGAATACTTGAGTTGAGCATGAGCCAGTCAGAGACCAACCTAAAAAAATTGGCTCCATTGGCTCCAGCTGTAATTATCCATATTACACTGAACAGAGCTACCACAGTAAGCTAGTGAAGCTAATGAAGGCACAGGCCGTCCTCATCTCTGGTACAGCCAGTCCTCAGGCTGGTGACGACTGTTGGTTTGTGTGTGTGTGTGTGTGTGCGCGTGCGTGCGTGTGTGTGCGCATTTGCTCATTTTCCTCTGTCTTTTTCTTACTGTGTGTGTGTTTGGCAGCATGTCCTCAGGGCTCATGGGGTCCAGACTGCATTCACATATGTAACTGTCACAATGGAGCCCAGTGCAGCGCTACAGATGGAGAATGTAACTGCAGCCCTGGATGGACAGGACTCTTCTGTACTCAGCGTAGGCCTCACACACACACACACACACACACACACACACACACAGATCTAATAAGGGAAACACTGATACACTCTCTGCTGTGAGAGCACATTATCGTTGGACGCTCACATTTTGCAGTAGAGTCACAGAGATTCCCTGCTTCGTTATCTCATACCTGCATCGCCACCTGGTGGCAGATAAAAAAAACTACATGCCTGGAGACAGTCATATTTAGCTCCTGAATAATTAAGAAGCTTCTTGATATACTTCATTTCAAGAAACAAAACCATATCCTAACAAATCATAATTTAATGTATGCTCTATCAATGCCTAACTCCATGACGATCATTTTCAGTCACTTTGAATCACACAGTGGTTATTGGTTTAAAATATGCTTCTAAACTTTCTATTGATGAAACAATCCAGTCATATGTGTAGTCTCTTCACTCCACCTCCAGTCTTGCATCACATGGACCCCAGATGTGGTGTTATATTTATAACTCCCAGTTTTTATGTAATATTGTGCCACTTCTGCACGTCTTGTGTTGCAAACAAAGTTGTTATCTTTGGTGCATATTTTACCCATTATATTTGGGACCAAATAACATCACACTGACCATATCTACAGCCTCAATTCACAGAGGCTTTAAACAAATCCCCTGTGAGCATGCACAAGTGTTTGTTATGAGGAACCTTTGCACTGTAAAACTGACCCAGGCGTTTCTTCCAACTGATAGATGTTTACACAAGAGAGTTATATGTAAACTCAAAGAGAAGAGGAGAAAAGTCAAACAGCTACTCAAATGTCTCTTCATGAGTTGTTGTTTATATCTGCCTGAAATTGAAACTGGATTCGATTCAATCTGCAGAGATGATCCATGCAGGTTCTGCTGTGACAGATCAGATTAGCCAATCACAGAAAAGCTGCTTCAGCACACATCTCCAGAGTGGATCAGCTCTCAGCTGCGAGGAACAGCTGATGTTGAAAAGTGGATCTTGTCGTCTAAACAGTGAAAGCATGAATGTATAGATGGCAAGGACACCCAGTTGTTGTGTTTCTCCTCCTCCAGGCTGTCCTGCAGGTTTCTACGGCTCTCAGTGTGCTGAAGTGTGTCGCTGTCAGAACGGGGCGGACTGTGACCACATCAGTGGACAGTGCTCCTGCAGGACGGGCTTCATAGGACAGAGCTGTGAGCTCAGTGAGTGTGTTTGCACTTAAACAGCATCCTGCCACAACGACATGCTGCTGCTGATTGTCATGAAACCATCTGTTGCACATATTTCAACATTTGCATGATGAAATTATTCATCACACTTGTTAAAATGCACTTAATGGATTAAAGATATTGACATTCAAACTGTGATACTAAAAATTCACCTTTCAGAAGATTTCATCTGTATGGCGATATAGATACTACTACAGTAGTGAATATAGATACGAGAGGTAACCTCATAAAACTAGAATACTGTTTATATTAATTGCATATACTGTATATACAGTATTATATAATATTATGCACTTCATAAAGCACAAGAAATATTATATATTCACTCTACAATATTGATGTGAAGTAAACTGCTTTTCAAATTATTGTATATTATATGACAGCGCATACAATGAAATTAGAAGCGCTGCTTCACTTGATGCAATGTAAAAAATAAGCTTGAAAAAATAAAATAGAAAATATATAAATAAGGTTTTGTCAGAAAATAAGTTAATATTCACAGTAGTAAACCACAGTTATTGCTGCAAAAAAATATGTTATTGCATATTTGTTTGTTACTCGTTAATTGCACAGAACGGGTAATATGTATTTATATTGCATAGTATATAGTATTATAACAATATCATAATATACAATATACATTTAATACATTCTTATGTCACAGATGCATATTAGATGTACATTACAGTGTTTTTAAGTTTTTGCCATCAATAAAGTCAATACAATAAATAAATGAATGAATACAAATATTATACTTAAAGAGTATCTAGGAATATCAGAATTGAAATGAAGCAACAAAAAAAGTTTAAATTCTGCAGATAATCAGCAAGTGTTTGTTATCATTATCAAGATATTTCATTTTGCACATGAGAAGCTGTAGAGAGTCAAGCTACAGATGGTGTGACTTTACATGTAATTTCAACTGGATAATCAGAGTTAAAAGCTTGTACATGACACCTGTAATATCTGTGCATGCACCTGTACGACTCAAAGATGTCTCAACCGTCTGCTCCTGCATCCAGAGTGTCCTGCAGGGACATTTGGCTATGGCTGCCAGCAGCTCTGTGAGTGTATGAACAATGCCACCTGTGACTACGTGACTGGAACCTGCTACTGCAGCATCGGCTTCAAAGGCATCCGCTGTGACCAGGGTGAGAATGAACAGCAAGAACCGCAAAAACATGGTTTAGTTAGGCTACATTGGAAGAGACTTAACTCAAGCATGGACATTAACGAGACAAGTAAATTAACACTGACAATAGAAATGAGCTGTTTTCATGGGATGGATATGAATTATAGTGCATTTATTTGTACAGCTATGAATGGGGCGGTACAGTGGTGTAGCAGTTAGCACTGCTGTCTCACAGCAAGAAGGTACTGGGTTCGATTCCCGGCCCGGGGCCTTTCTGTGTGGAGTTTGCATGTTCTCCCATATGTGCATGGGGATTAGGTTAATTGGTTAATTTAAATTGTCCGTAGGTGTGAATGTGAGTGTGAGTGGTTGTCTGTCTCTATGTGTCCTGTGATGAACTGGAGACTTGTCCAGGGTGTACCCTGTCTTTCACCCTAAGACAGCTGGGATAGGCTCCAGCCCCCCTGACCCTATGAGAGGGTAAGAGGTAGATAATGGATGAAATGTGCAGGTGATGAGGCTCAGATTTAAGTCTACAGTGTGTTAGTTATAGAATTCACCTCTTCTGTGTGCCTGTCTTGCTCAGCGGCTCTGATGATGGAGGAATTGAACCCCTACACCAAGATCAGCCCGGCTCTGGCATCAGAGCGCCAATCAGCCGGTGCCGTCCTGGGCATCATCTTCCTGCTGCTGCTCATCATGGCCATGCTGGGTCTGGTGGTCTGGTTCCGCTACCGGCAGAGAGAGAAAGGCCACCACGTGCCGAGCGTCACCTACACCCCTGCTCTGCACATCAACTCCACCGACTACTCCCTGTCAGGTAAGACATCTGCACCTCTGGCTGTTTGTCTTTTTCCTCCAAGTTCTTTCCTTCCATCCAGGCTCCAGACACCCTGAACAACAACTGGACCTGATTCTTTTCTGATCAATCGTTTGGTCTGTAAAATGTCAACCTGTGCTCAGGGGGCCGTCTTTAAATTGTTTTTGTCCAGATTTTACATTTTCAGTTTTTAAATTTTTGGCTGATAAATGACATAAACAATTACTGGATAATTAAAAACTGTTACACATTTATTGCATATTATTTCAGCACTGACCTACACTGCATGGCAGTATAAATGTGAGTGAGTGAGTATGAATGAACGTTCTACACTCCAGACTGAAGTTCCTCCTCCTGGCTCCAGTTGGACTTCCTTCTCTTGAATTTGCAGAGCTTAGATACCGTGTGCACTACACTGTACTGTGTGTGCATGCATGTACAGTAGGCTATGTTGATGTGCTGGTGTTGTGTGGTGCAGCAGGGCTGCAGTGCACAGGCCTGCTCTCCTCTCCAGAATCTTCTCCCAGTAACAGCTCTGCAGGCCGCTGCTTCTCCAACCCCAGCTACCGCACTCTGGGGCCCTGCACCTACGCCGCTCACTACGCCAAGCCAGACAAGAGGAGCTCCAACAAGGTACGTCGAAACACTGTCTGACTTGTACTGGAGTTCAAGTCTCTCAGCGAGTCTACAGAGGAAAAACACCTTAAGTTTGTATTCAGAAAGCTATTATATAGCTGAATATTGTCATATTTTAGAAATACTAATTGATTCATAGTCATATAGAATTCATATGATTCTATGTGGGTTTATAGGAGACACTCAATGCAAAAATATACTTTACTATAAACACATTTAATTTCACAAAAAAGTCTAATTAAAGTCACGGTAAAATAGAAATGAACTAGATCATGTTAATGGTTAACGGTTGCTATGGTCACCTTACTTTTTCACACCTGTTAGGGTGAAAAAAAAACATAATTTTCCATCCGATGAACCCCTCCCCCCAAAATAGTGATCCAGTCGCAGCTTAGCAACCATAAATAGGCAAGCCTTCCCTGTAATAAAGCTGATACTCAGTACTGAGAGAAAAAGTTGGAGTGGGCATCAGTTTAGCCTTTCAAAATAAAACACATGGGAGCAAAAATGTAAGAAACCCATTCAACTGTGTGTTAGTCTGCTGCAAATGATAGTACGTCTGACTAACTAACAACTACAGTATTTTGTAGTTACAAATGAAGCGACAAGTCCATGGCCCTCAAATGCATCGTCACTAGACAGCTGATAAAAATCTGCCTGTGATAGTTGTCATTTCTGCCTCTGTTTGAAATCAGGGTTGTTAAATCTACTACAGTTATGATGGTAAACTGTATTATTACTATTATACCAGAATAGAAAGCTTGATAATCCAAACAAAGTGTAACTAAAACTCTCTCTCCTCCTAAAAATTATATCTGTGAATCTTAATATCGTGCTGCAATATCCTGTTTTAGCTACACATAATTTCATTGCCATCTCATCGGGGGCATTGTATCATTTTTTTAACATGTGTATTTCTCAGATGAAGACGAAGAAGCGACACAGGAACAGTGCTCCAGAGTGGGGGGCCTACTGTAACCTCAGCGAGCTGGGTCAGTCTGTGCCTCCTTCCTGCTTTGAATTTGTTTTATGTGTATTCTCAGTCTGTTACACATAAAGATGTAAAGGCATATTTCTGTGTCAAGATTAAATGATACACAAAGCCTCGACTGAGCTGGTCACATGACCATTTTGTTTTTCTGGTGCCATTAATGATCTGCTATGATCAAAATGCTATGATCTCTCATGCACCTGAAGTGTCCATGTTAGGTGATGGAGTTTGTTGTTTGTTCAAGACCTCATTGCTAACAACATGACAGAGAAAAATGTACAGTAACTCAATACAAATAGTCCTGCTTCGAATGTTATCATCTGATGGAATGAGGGTTATCAGTGGCTATCAGCCTCATAGATATGGGATAGAAGGGGCCTGCTAAACCTGTTAGTAGATTCAGAAGCCGTTCATTCACATGCTTGATCACTGATATGAATACAGGAGCAAAGAAAGAAGTGATGTACTGTACAGTATGGCAAACATTACACTTTTAGGTAAAAGAGCAAAAATAATAATCCATAAAGATCATCTCCTCAATTAGACCTTTTTTCGATGTCACACAATTTGGAAGGAGTGAAAAAAATACAAAATTGTCCAGATATAAAATCACACTGCAGTAAAATAAACTAAAGCAGGATTATTTAAAGGAACATAAAAAAAGAAATGTTGCATGTAATTTGACAAAAAGCAAAGAAAGTCTGCATAGAGAGGTTGGAATTTTATCAATAAAGTTTAAAAAAAACCTTTGAATTCTCTTTAATCTTTAATGGAATGAACACTGATGTTGCACCTTTCAGACGTGTCCTCTCTGGTTTGTGTGCAGGTGTTTACTGCATCGACCGGCGCTACAGCTACCACCTGGAGCCACGCTACCGAGGTACAGTGCCAGGTGTACGACCTGTGTGACCTCATCAACCACTGACTCCCCAGCCAGTCCTCCTGCTTGAACAACTGCCTCTCTTGTACTTTGAACCTCAGTTTCAGCGATTGGTTGTGAATCGCTGCATGTTTGTCTGGATCAGACAGTCCACACTGCAGCAGCTCATTAACTGTAACAGCACACAGCTCAGTGCACCAGTAGTGTCCCCCGTGCATCATTAGGGGAACAGAACGACACTTCCAGAACATGAAGTTTTCTTCTTCCTGTGTCCACAACAATCAGCTTTTCTAGAAAACCTGAAATATTTCAGCCTGGTGGCTTCACTATTTTAATTGAAAATCTGATTAAAGTGTCAAATGTTTCAGATTAATCTGATCAGAAAAATGACACAGAAATTTCCCTTTTTGTTGACCAAATGTAAAATTGTACTGAAGTAACTGAAATGTACAAATATGATCATGAATGATAGAAGAAATAAGACAGAAAATAATTAGCCTTCGTATACCTTTGTATAAATCCTGAAAGTTTTATACATGGACATTTTTCCTCTCCATTATGGTCCATCTTTTTTAAATTTGATTTAGAAAAAAAAGATGACCTTCAGGACAAAATGTGGTTTCTTTCAGCAAAGAAATTTATTCTCAAAAATTATTTCATGTAAATAATTATTAATAATATAATTAATTATTATTTACTATTATTTTAAATAATCATGTCAGAGTGCTTCACGCTCAGCATGAATATATATATATATATGTATATATATATATATATATATATATATATATATATATATACATATATATATATATATATATCTGTTCAGAGCAGAAAATCAATATTTCCAGAGACCAAATATCTCAGGCTGAATTTTGGGTAAAATGTTGACAAAATGATCCCTAAGTCTTAAATATTTCCATTAAGTATTAAAACATAGTCTCTTTTACATTACATGTTATATTTACAGATACAGAAACAGAATAGTCTACTCTAAATTGAGATCCCTTGGACAGTTTGTGTTGTCCAAGGGATTTCTGGGAAATGTAGGAGTAGATAAGTGAATGTCAACACATCCTAGAACAGAGACTTGTGCAGCATGAAAACCAGTCAGCTCCTGAACCTGAATGCTCAGTGTCCTTTAATGTCATGTCATTGATTCAATCTTGTTGCTTTGTTTGTGTCTCTGCAGGAAGACTCATCTGCTCCCCTCACTGTGTGTTTCCCTCTGCTGGGGTCCTTCTCCTGCCTTGACCCCCTATCACTCCCAAAATTCACCCACAGGAGTCTCTCCTTCATAATAACTGAATGCTTTGTGTTTTCTTCTCACTTGATGTGCTTTTTTCCTCCAGCAGCAGCTGTTTTAAAGCCTTTAGAGGTGCCGTCCACACGACAACGGAATTCTGTGAATCCGACAAACTTAAATACAGATTCCGCCTTGCATACAGACGGCTCCGGCGTTGTCAGAGACCCAAAACAGTATTTTCTGACAACAGGTTCCAGAGTGAGAAGATCTGACAACGCTGTTTCGGAGTTGCAGTGTGTACATGGCGTTGTTGCTAACCGTGACGTCACATGACCAGAAGGAGTAGTAGACAAGGACTTCATGCACATGCTCATTGCATTCTTTCTTTCTTTTTCGTGGGTCTCTCTATGTTTCTTTGCAACGCCACATATCAGCATGGCATATTTATTACATTCTGGTCACTCGTTATCACATTGCCATGTAGATAGAAATAATTCCGGCAACGTTCTCACAAACGTTGTCGTGCCGTTGTCGTGTGGATGGGGCCTTAATGTCAGTATTGGCAAGTGGCAAGTACTTTATATATACTCTTCCTCTGTGCCATATAGGAAATTACTCTTACTTTTTTTCAAGAAAGTTTTCTATTGAGGGGATTTGACAAATTATAACATTACAAAAAATGCCTGCATTTTCCTCTTAATGTAGAATCTATAGAAATATAATTTCTTGTCATAACAGCAGGACATTACTGACTTGACATCTGAGAGACCAGCCCTGCTTATAATCTCCATTTTCACAAATTGGTTGCTATGGTAACTGCTGTAATAACTGGACAGTCTATTTTGTTCATACGTTGCAGGAAATAAATTATAGCCTTTCATGACGAAAGTGTTTTAATCTATCTTTGATTTTGAAAGGGTTTCTAAAACTCCTGTCGTTCAGAGAAGAATATTATCATTCAATTAATATTGAAAGGTGAAAACTGGAAGAGGTTTTGAGAGAGAGCATACAGACCTTCACCGGAGCCTCTTGAGTATTTAGAGTTCACCCACTGACGAGAATAGAGCATCAGTGTACTCTGACTCAAAGTGAAACGCTCCCTGTTGTGTCTTAATCTTTCAGACTACATGAAAGGCTCCTTGTCCAGCACCTGCTCCCTCAACAGTGAAAACCCATACGCAACCATCAACGATGCACCTGGTGCATGCAAACACTCAGAGAGCAGCTACGTGGAGATGAAATCACCGGCTCACCATGAACACATGACACACTGCTGCTCCTCTGCCATCATCACCACGACAACCACCACCACCGCACCCACTAAGAATGTCTACGACATGGGTATGCTGACAGGTGTTGTCATTTTGAAGCCTCAGCTCTGCTTTTTTTCTCCCATTACTTCCCCTATATTATCCCAGCGAATATGTAAATTCCAAACACTGGGACAGCAGAAGTATGAACACTGAAGCACCACTACCATACTCAACCACAGACAAGTGAACAAAGAAATTAGCAGCCTAACCCTTCCTGGAAGTTTTTTCTTTTTTTAATTTTTCATTATTTTCAATACCAATGGGTAGTGCCAATGTGGGCGGAGTTTAACGTTTGACTCCACCCCACATTGAGGCACGCCCTGATCTGCACTGCAGTCAGGGGTACTTGGATTAATCATTTAACTCCACTAAATAACATGAATGGTAAAGTAATCTCCCGTCACAAGTTACTGTTGGTTGTATTGATTAATACGATAAACAATCCATAAACAAAAGATGTTTGTCAACAATATCTGAAATAAAAAGGCAAACTTACAAAGAGAACACTGAAATAGCTGAAAAGCAGTTTCAGAAGACAGTGTTTAACATTGTAGTATTTTATTATCATCTTATGGAGTTAAATGATTAATCAATGCTAAAGATCAATGTATGTATGACACTTTACAACAAAAATGATAGTTTTGTTTGGCCCAGTATTTCCATTGTACATAGCCTATGAAAAATATATAAAAATGGGATAATACAAGTTAAAAAACAGAACTTAAGTTTCAAAATAAAAATAATGGAAGAGAATTAGGGCCTCATGAGTGTCAAAATTCTGTGCTTAAACCCAGAACCAGAGGAGACCTTTAAATTCAATTCCACCAACAAACAGAGGCATCAGTTTCCTACTAGCTTGCTAGCGTCACTGGCTTGCTAACCCGAGAATAATATTCAACGAAGGTTTCTTTAGAATCCAGTCTATTATCATTATTTTTAGTTAGTTATGGCTGCATGCGTGGACTGTAAATGCCATTACTCACAGTTATGGGAGGATATCCACCGCCTGAAGTAGGAGCTTCGAGAAAAGGACCAGCTGATATAAAGTTTTGCCTCCATAGTGGCTACACAATCAAAACAAATCTCTTTTATGTAGTCCTCTGGTTTCGCTGTCTCTGTGTCTCACTAGCAGTTGGCGTCCGACACGGCGACCACCCTTCCCTGTATGACATTGATGGACACCGGCTGTGTACCAGCCCGATTGGAGGGCTCGGATGCCAGTGTGAGTGACTGTTCATCTGACAGTGCGCAGGAAACTCTCGTTTCCTAGCGTTTCTGTACCGTCAGAGGATCCTGAAGTCGGCACGGAAAATGGGCCCATGGTCTCAGTTCACAACTCCACTCCGAAGCTATTAAAACTATCGTGGGCCGAGGTGGTACGTCACGGCTGAAGGAGCACCTTGGGTCAGATGGGAGCTTCCCCACAAGCTCCACTGTCCGTCTCCAACCTCTTCACTTCCGTGGTGGGTGATGTGGGTCATTTAGTCTGTAGAGTCCCAGCTCCTGCTGCCGCCGCTGCCTCTCCTCGGCCTGTGGCTGGTCGGGTGGTCGATATCGGCGCTGCTGCCTCACTTTCCTCCGGGGCCACTGCTGGACGAGCGGCTGCCCTCTTCACCTCGTCTGCTGCTGACGGCGTTGGTTCTACTCTACCTGTGGTTGGTCGTGTAACCTGCCACTCTACTGCGAGGAAGAGCCGACACAAGTTGCTGCACGAGGCCGTCATCGGACACTCAGCAGTCCGAGGCTCATCGCCCAGATCCGCCTGCGTCAGATCCACCTGCGCCGCTGACATCGGAGCTGTCGGAGGCAGCTGGATGCCCGCCGCCTTGTCCTAGCTCAATCCCATCATCATCTCCTCCTCCCCTTTTCCCACCTACTACACTAATAATAGGAGATTCCATAATCAAGGACACCCGTTTCCTGAAGGCCATCAGTCACCATAACCCTGGTGCCACAGTCTCCGTCATCCTGGATAAACTCCTGGACCTCCTGCACTCACTGCCGGCATCCATCAAAAAAGTAGTGATGCATGTAGGGATGAACGAAACATCCAGTCGGGAGTCTGAGACCCCTAAAAGGGATTTTAACCTTCTTTTTAACATTTTAGAGGGCTGTGGGAAGTCTGTTTTTATTTCTGGTCCTATGCCCCCCTGCAATTGTGGCTACGAGCGTTTTAGCCGTATCCTCAGCCTGCACACTTGGCTCCAATCTGATTGCGAAACCTGGATTTTATTGACAATTTTAACATATTTTGGAACCAGGCCTGTTTGTTTAAACAAGACGGCATCCATCTAAATAGATGGGGTAGTCGAATGCTGTCAGGGGGCCTCCAATATGCCATTCAAGCCACTCCACATGCATGACTGTTCAGCAAGCACAAACTCCCCACAGCCCCCTTCTTCCTCACCACTTCCACCACTACCACCAGTCCAGTCTGCTGTTGTAACTGGGCCAGCAGATCCATTTCCCACAACATGATTTTTTCATGATCACTGAGACCTGGCTAAGCCCGGAGAACAATGTTACTTTAAATGAAACTGCTCCCCCTAATTTCTCTTATTTTAATTGGCCTCGTCCAACAAAGAAGGGCGGTGGTCTGGCCATTTTTTATAAGAACAACCACAGATGTTCTCCCATCCTGTTTGGAAATTTTAACACCATTGAGGTTTTTAATAAACAGTAAAAACCCCGTATTCTGTGTGTTAATCTATAGACCTCCAAAACAGAACTGCAGCTTCATTATCAAATTTTCTGAACTATTGCCTCTCATCACTCAGCGTTTTGACAGTATAATTGTTCTCTGTGATTTTAATATTCATGTCTGTTGTCCATCTCACACCATTTTTCGCAGTTTTTAAGCCTTATTGAGTCCTTTGGTCTTGTCCCGTCGGTGAAGGGTCCATGTCACTGTAAAGGTCACACTGTTGATCTTGTACTAACACTTGGCCTAACTGTAAACAACCTGGAATTAACTGATGTCAGCATATCGGACCATAAAGCTGTACTTTTTAATACGTCACTACCCCGTCCAGCCCTCATTCCTTCTGTTCCTATAAGATCTTGTGTTTTTAACTCAGAGTCTGCCACTGCCTTTTGTAATACTTTTTTAACCACCCAGCTGAGTTCTGCTTCTTCTGGTCACCGCTGCAGCACTGATGACCAGATTAGCATTTTTAACAATAACTGTCTGTCCATTCTGGACTCCATTGCACCTGTCAAATCCAGAAATCCAAAAGGTATTGCCCAGCCGTGGATCAATGAACATATCAGATGAAGAGAGAGTGCAGAAGAGCTGAACGCAGGTGGAAAAGAAATAAATCACATATTTCCCTTATTCATCTCAAGCAAATGATGGTAAATTACCAGCAGGCTCTGAAAAAGGCTAAAGTAACCTATTACTCTGACATCATCAGCAATAATTGTAGTAACCCCAGGACCCTGATTAAAGTCATTAATTCTGTTCTCTCTCTCCTCCCTCTTCTTTACATATTGATTCATCCCCTGAAAAATTTGAAGAGTTCCTTAAATTCTCCCTCAACAAAATAGACAGTATACGGCTTCAGATCCTTCCACCCTCTCGAAAACTCTTAATCTCACATAATACTACACATTCACTTCATCAGTTTGAACCCATTTCTCCTCCAGCTCTCCTAAAAATCATATCTCAAATGAAATCCACATCGTGTCAATTAAACATCATTCCCACTGTGTTTTTGAAGGAGGTTCTTACCGTTGTTGGTCCTACCATCCTTTCCATTTTAAATGACTCTATAGTCTCTGGTGTTTTTCCGTCACTGTTTAAACATGCTGTAGTTCAGCCTTTATTGAAAAAAACTGGTCTTGACCCACATTGTCTCACTAACTTCAGACCCTTCTCTAAACTATGATTTCTGTCAAAGGTCCTAGAAAAAAACATTTCTAACCAGCTTTCAATATTTTTAAATATAATAGTCTCCTTGAAATGTTTCAGTCAGGTTTTAGAGCCCACCACAGCACTGAGACTGCTTTGACTAAGGTCACCAATGACATTCTCATGTCTATGCAAGCTGGCGACTCCTCAATCCTGGTCCTGCTAGATCTAAGTGCAGCCTTTGATACTGTGGATCACAGCATTCTGTTGGATCGTTTAGAGACCTGGATTGGTCTGCATGGCACTGCCCTTCAACTCCTCCGCTCCTACTTGTCTGACAGAACCATGTCTGTAGTCGTTGGCAATTCCTCATCCCAATCAGCTAGTCTGACCTGTGGTGTCCCGCAAGGGCCAATTCTTGGCCCTCTGTTATTTTCTATATACACGCAACATTGTATTTTTTTCAATATTAATTTGAATTTTCATAATTTATTGGACGACTTCACTTGGTATGATACTGAACATGAATGAACAAAAGCAACAATAGAACAATGAATCGACATGGATTACAAATGTCAGTATCTTGTGTGATCGTCGTGGCATAGACATGATGAGCGCGTTGATTTCGGCCACTGGAATCACTTACCACTCTTCCAAGAGTGAAGTATGGAGATCGGCAACCGTCACCGGCAGTGGAATACGACGCCGTACATGGCGATCCAGATTGTCCCAGAGGTGTTCAATCGGATTCATATCCGGGGAATAAGGCCGGCCAGTCCATAACCTGCACATTATGTCTGTGCATAACGTGCCTGCAGGCGTGAGACAGTGCATCTGTGGACGCCAAAATGCCTGGCTACCCTCGCTTCGGTCATTCTGGATCTCAGCATACCAATGGCCTGCTCCCTCATGTTTGCTGCTAAGCGTGGCATGGTGACCGTCTGTGACAGCTTGCATTTTTCCTCCGGGTTTTTAAAGCGTTGACCAGTGGAGCTCAAATCACCAAAAGAACTCACTGAAAACTTTAAAACAATGTCCTAACGAATCACACATGTAAAAACAGGGATTGGTACCATCTGCCACGTTAATTTATTGTTTGAGCTGAAAAATGTGGCTCCATAGTTTCAATAGCCATGAGTGGTAGTAAACAAAACATTCTTTGGTATACAAAGTAGTTGTATTTTATTTCATATTGACTTTGTAGCATTTTTAATGCCTCTTAGTATATATATGCTCCCACTGGGTGATGTCATCAACGAATAGAGTATAAATTTTCATTGTTATGCTGATAACACGCAGTTGTATGTCCCAATAAAAACCACTGACTCCAGCTGCCTGACCTCGTTTAAGGCCTGCCTAGAGGACATACAGTGTTAGATGTCACAAAATGTCCTACAGCTAAACTCTGAGAAATTTGAAGTGCTCATATTTGGGCCCTTTAATAACAACACTTTTAGTCTCACTCCTCTTTCAGCCAATATTAAACCGGTGGCAAGAAATTTGGGAGTCTTATTTGACAGTAAACTGTGCTTTGAGGACCATATAAAAATGGTAGTACAATCATGTTTTATGCAATTCAGACATATCTCCAAGATAAAATTGTTTTTAACAGTACAAGATCTTTGTAAGGTTATTAAGGCATTCATCATTTCACGTTTAGACTATTGTAATGCCTTCTATGCTGCTCTAAACAAAACATCCTTACATCGCTTACAGTCAGTCCAGAACGCTGCTGCAAGAATGATTTCAGGTTCCAGGAGATGTGCGCACATCTCTCTAGTTTTAGCCTCATTACATTCGCTGTCGGTAGATTTTAGGATTGATTTTAAGATTTTATTGTTAAAGTTTAAAGCTCATCATGGCTTAGCTCCTTAGCTATATTACTGAGCTCCTCACGTCCTATGTGCCTCCATCCAACCTGAAGACCTCAGAGAAGGCTCTACTGGTTGTACCCAGGTCTAGACTGGTAACCAAGGGAGACAGGGCTTTTTCCATCTATGCTCCTAGACTCTGGAACAGCCTTCCTTTGGACCTTAGGTTGGCTAGTTCTATCTTCACTTTTAAAACCCTCTTAAAAACGTATTTTTACAAGAAGGCTTTTTTGTCACCATAGGATAGCAGATTGGTGCATTTTAGGGGTTTTAGTATTAATGTATTGCTCTTTTATCTTGTTCTTTTATTGTTTTTATGATTGTTTTTTGATTGCTGTTTCTTTTGCTGTTTTTAAATTGTGTTTGTATTTATTGCCTGTACTGTACAGCAACATTGTTAAGAAAGGTCCTATACAAATAATTATAAACAATATAAAATAATCCATTCATCCATTATCTACCGCTTATCCTCATAGGGTCACGGGGGGGCTGGAGTCTATCCCAGCTGTCTTAGGGTGAAAGGCAGGGTACACCCTGGACAAGTCCCCACCTCGTCACAGGACACATAGAGACAGACAACCAGTCACACTCACATTCACACCTACGGTCAATTTAAATTAGCCAATTAACCTAATCCCCATGCATGTTTTGGTGAGAGGAAGCCGGAGTACCCGGAGAGATAATATAAAATAATAATTATTGTTATTATTATAATCCCCCAAAAAGATTTCCTCTCGCTCAACTAACTGATTAATCCACTAAATGCTTTCTCCTCTTGACTCCCTCTTGTCTTCCTCCAGAGCCGACCATCAGCATTGTGCAGGGAGCTGGTGCTGTGGTTCCCAGTAACCCCCAGAACCCGTACGACCTGCCCAGGAACAGCCACATCCCCAGTCACTACGACCTGCTGCCGGTGCGCCCCAGCCCTTCCCACAGCCACAGCCTCACCCTGCACAGCCATACCCCCCCACTGCCCGGCAGCCCCACCAGCTCTCTGCTCTAGAGCCCCCAGCACCCAGACTGGATGCTAAACCAGAGTTCCCAGTTCATCCAGAGAACTAGGAGACTGCGAACCGGGATGTAACATGGGAAGATTATGAGTGTGAACGGGGGAGAATCTCTGCCTGTTGCACTGCTGTTTGATATCTTATCACTGTATTATATCCAATCAATACTACATATTGGTGTTGTATTGTAAATTCCCCCTCATCAACAAAATGTCTACAGAGGGAATATACACGTACATACGCACACAGGTATACCTTTTTTTCTGGTATGCTGATGTCTGGAAAGTGAAGGATCATGGGAAAAGAAAAGTGACTGCTGTAAATTTCTGTGGGTGGGACGCTTCCTCCTGAGGCCACTCCACACCTGCAGGACTGAATCTGTGCAGTGAGGAAGCATCAGGTGCAAACAAACCTGTACAGTATGGAGAAAAGGTGCTCATACAATAACTCCCATATTCTCCTAAAAAAACAGTCTTAAAGCAGTTTTGTCAGATCTACACAAACTGTTCACTTCTGGCATTTTTATGCATTGTTTCTTATTTCCTGTTTACATATTTAAAGATTCCGATGGGGATCCATATTTTCTCTCTTTTTGTATGTACTGTAGACAGAGTGGTGTATTGGCTGTACACTAACTGTACACTAGTATTATTGTGATGTTTTTTTTGTTGTGTCAAGCTTAAAACACATGCATGATCCAAAGATTATTCAAGATATAATATTTAGTAGGGAATTCCCTTAATATGTCCCTCTGGTGCCAACTGATTATTGTCGTCTGACTGTCTCAACATGGGAGTGACTCCAGTATAAAACAACAAGCACTGCAGGACCGCAACCAACAAATATTTTCATTATAGATTAATGCTCAGAATTTTTGATTAATGAATTAACTGGTTGGCTTATAATATGCCAAGATGATGGCCCTGTTCCATTTCAACCACTTCCACTCGTTTTTGCCCCTAGCACGCAGTTTTGCGTGTTCATGTGGAGGGTAGTGTGTCCCATTGCTTTCAAGAGCGACGGGTAGTGCTTATCATCCCTTAAAACCACCCCTTCAGTCGGAGGGAGGTCAGATGCAGACTTGAAACATAGTGGAGGAAGAAATCACCCACGAGTTTTTGCAACTCAACCAAAGTTAAGAAAAATGGCTCTGCAAAAGACCAACACAAAGTAAAGTATTTTTTCAAGTAAACATGCATTTAAAAAGAAAATATTGCAGGATATATTTGTTCGCTACAAGTACAGTTGATTTATGTACCGTTGTGTTAAAACACGAGTATAATAAAATTGCTATTTTTTGCGGTGCACAAATCTACCGGGAGAGCTACGAGAGCCTCTCATGTTGTTAAACGCTCCGTGTGACGTTTGCACCAACATCTGTGCATGACGTGACGTCAGTGAACAACGCCGCTACGCTAAGTGCTGTCCCACTTTGTAGGGTAAGATTTCTACCCTAACACTTCTCACTTAATCCTGTAGGGGTGTCTACCTTTGGAGGGCACTTGAAACCAAGTACTAGTGTTAAGGGAAGACAAATGGGATTGGGCCTGTCTTCAGACTGACAGAAGAATATTCAGTTGCTATCACATGAGGGGAAGAAAAGCAGCACATTTTGACACATTCTTGACTGAAAAAGGATTCAAATGTTTATCAAAAGACTTGAAATGAATGTGCTCTGATGTGTGTTGCAGTGAGGTCATAAATGGAAGTCATAAGGAGGCCATGTTTGCATTCATGTATTTTTATTCACACATGAAGTGTCGCATTAGAAAAGCTGTATGGAAATGATAAAATTTAATGAAACGTTCTTGATAGTGGTATAAAGTTTTTTTTATTGTCACTTGAGGTGTTTTTTTTTTGTCTGATGAAACTATGCTGTAGCTGAGTTGATGGAAATGAGTCTAATTCTCGTTGGAGGCACAGATAATGACTTCATATTATTACAGAATCACTAGGTTTTTATTCCCAAACACACTGAAACATGTTTCTGATCTTATGGCAACAGTTTTTCATGTTACATATAAAATAGAGACAATTTTTCACTGACACACAGGTCAAAAATGCTGATAATTACAACATAGTTTGGTTAATAGCAATAACAGGACATGTTGACAATCAGATGTGAACAGCTTTGTTATCCCATGTATTTGTTTGTTCCATTTGCTCTAATGTTACCACTTTCTCTTGCTTGTATGTCTTTCCTCCTGCTTTGATCCAAATAATAGTTTTAGCTTCGGTAGATATATCCAGTGCAGCTTGGTGGTCTTCTTGTTTTAAACCCTAAACTCAATAAAGTTGTCATAGCTCAGGGGAGTGGTGTCATGATGTCTTGTTACACAGAAGTCAGAATTGTTGGAGGCTATCTATATTACTTATTTATTAATATTAGTCGCCAATGGTACATCAAATAACGCTAATGATCATGTTGATTAATTCTTCTTCTTGACTTATGGTTAATGATGACTGTTTTCAGCTGCTCATGGTCCTCCTCCTATGATTAGGGAGAGAGGACAGCTAGGTAGCCTTTTCTCTGCCTTTCATGTTGAAGGAGTGAGGGGTGAGACAGTTTATCTACTGCTAAATTTTGTTTTGAATATTATAAAGTCAACCACGGAGAATATTTTTGTTGTTGAAAATAAATTATGATCATTTTGAATCAATCGCGTGTGCTTATTAAGCTATTTAGTGAGTCATAGACCTCCTCCTCAGCGGACTACTCTGCTATCTTTATTTTATTTTTTGCCTTTTTTTTGAACACAAGAGTAGCTGTAACAATAATGATAATAATAGAGCCTCTGGTATTGAGAGACTTGTGGTCGTTGGCAAATGGAGGAATAGAAGTGTACGGAGGCTGGTAAAACTTCCCAAAAAGAGTTTGTGTCACAATATTTGTTCAGAGGTCTACAACCTGTGTTGCTTTAAATGTTGCCACCACAGATGACATTATTTCCTCTCCTTGGACAGAGGATGCTCCTCTTATCTTAAATGAGTTCAGAAGTGAATCACTGTCCAGGCGTTCCTCTCAGACGGACAGTGTTCACGCTGGTTCGCTGTCATGGCTTTACCATGCCACACACATGTTTAAGTGATAGTTCAGAATTTTGGACATAGGGCCTCATTTCCAAGTGAGCTGGAGTGTTGGCGGAGTAGTTAAACCTAAAGGAGACAAGATGCATGACGAACTGTAGTGCTGATGTGGTGAATTTTCAGTGGGAGGTTTGTTATTTCAGAAATGATGGCAGGAACAACTGTGTGTATTTTTGATATGACTGTCACCTCTGTTACCGTTACCCTGGAGACAGTTTTCAAAAAATTTCATTCAGTCCTTCTAGATGCAGAGTTCACTGGTGCTAGTTTAGTCTACCATTAAAAACAGTCTTACCCACTCCACAGTGCACCTGAGGCAAATCAGTTATAACACCAGACTGTCGATGTAAACGTCTGTGTTGATAGAATAATTTTAGACAGAAAACTAACATAAAACTATACTGCATATAGCAGTTAGGTTATCGGAGCTATAATAGTTTGTTTACCTTGCATTCCTCCTCCGTCTGCATTTGTATTTCAAGTTTCAACTTTATTTGTATAGCCCAATATGACAAATTATGAATTTGCCCCATTGGGCTTTACAATCTGTACAGGATATGACACCCTCTGTCCTTTACAAATGACCCTCGCATCGACTAAGAAAAAACTCCCCCAAAAAAACCTTTTAACAGGGAAAAAGAAACGGAAGAAACCTCAGGAAGAGCAACAGAGGAGGGATCCCTCTTCAGGATGGACAGACGTGCAATAGATGCCATGTGTACAGAATAACAACAATGAAAACACATTAACACTAACATACAAAATTGTATGGAAATGTCCAACTCAATATAACAACAGCTAATATACAGTGTATATATAGAATTGTATGAGAGTGTCCAAGGGGATGAAGAGCATCATCACGCTATCAGCAAAGGATGAGAAGCATGTCTTCCTCTCCACCATGCCAACCAGAAGAAGTACATTTTCTTCACTGTCACCACCAGTCTCTGGTTCTTCTGTCCTGGTTTTCTGCAGCTCCAGTGGGGACTGTCTCTACAGACTCATTCTTCCCTTTTAGCATCCATCTCTCTCAGCTCTTCGTCTGTGTATTCTAGATCGTCCAGGTACGGTTCATTGGAGAAAAATTGCTCATCGTTGTCTTTAAAGGCATCATAATGTCCTCCAAACGTGACTAAAACTGCTCTTCAGAACAGGCTTCTCTGTGTACTCTACGTCGTCTATCCATGACAGCTGCATGTAAACAAACTATTATAGATCCAGTAACCTAGCTGTTAGGTGATATCAGTCCACCGCTGCTGTCGAACTTACTACCAGGAAGTATAGTACGCCGCCGCTGCCTTCAAAATGCAAGGTTAGCTTTATGTCTAAAATTATTCTATCAACACAGACATTTACATCGACAGTCTGGTGTAAAAACTGATTTGCCTCAGGTGCACTGTGGAGTGGGTAAGACTGTTTTTAATGGTAGACTAAACTAGAACCATTGACTTGTGTTAGCCTAGCACCAGTGAACTCTGCAACTAGAAGGACTGAATGAAATTTTTTGAAATCTGTCTCCACACATCTCCAACACTCTGACTCACTTAGAAATGAGGCCCTATGTCCAAAATCCTGAACTTTAATGTTATATTACAGTTTGCATTCAGTCTTTTCCATGATTTGGACTACACTTCTACACTTCTCAGGTAAAGGTGCTGTCATTTAGAGGTGAGTGACTCCGTCCAGAGCCAGTGTTTGGTTTGTCCATTCAGGGCTACTGTAACACGGACCTGCTCCTTATGTGGGTATAAACGGCTCATGAAAACACGATTTAAACTTTAGTTTATATGGACAGTAGCATTTGAACTGGAACATAAAGTTATGCTCAAGGACAAGATGCAGTGTGTTGTATTATACGCCAAAGAAAATATACTTAATATTAGAGCCAATAGACCCCAAAACAGGATCTTTAGTCATCTGGTGGCAGGGCCTTTAAGCTGCTACTCAAACTGACTGATTCATCACACTTCAGGACATTGTTCTGATGAGTCAGCAGATATGGTGACACTTCATTCACAGGTCCTGTACTCTCTTAATGATTTCCTGGAAAAGACTGTGCTAATTAAAGAGATAATGTTCTCATACAGTACTCATGGTAAGTACCTGTTCGTTCATTTCACTTTGTGAAAAAGAAAACGTCAATTAAGTAAAGGTAAACACAGACACCAGATAAAAAGTTGTTCCAGAGGAACTCATTTTAATCAGGGCTGCCACTGATTGTAATGGATCAATTAGTTGTATTTGTGATTAATTGTTTAATTTAATTTTAGTTTAATTAAAATTGCAGTCCCTCATGCTTTAGCTGGATGCTGCAGTGTCTGTATTGTATGTTTACCAGCCCAGACCTCAGGTCAGCAGATGGTGTCAGTCTGAGGCCTTTTCAAAACTTCTTTGATGGTTTAACTTTCCTGACTGAGGGTGATTCTGAAACCCAGCAAGGACACCTTCCAATTGCTCACCTGCATCAGGAAATAGTATTATTGCTCTATTATTGCAAGAGTCTGTGATAACCTAAATAAAACATGCTTTATTTGGTTATTTACTTTATTTCCACTGAAATAATCCAATTCTAAACAAATCCCCTTATACTTGTTTCCATGTGTTTACTTGGGAGTTTATTATTATTATTTTATTGTAAGAATTTAATCATTTTTCATCATTACTAAGGAGGCATTTCATTGTGAATACTCTTGATTTGTAAATATCTTCATTATGTGGATGGAAACTGCTCTCAGGCTCCTTCACTGGGGAATCAGTACGTCACAAAATGTTAAAGGTCATGAAATGCTGTATGCCCATCAGTTTACCAAAACCATCTTTAAATTGCTTTACGAGTGACATAAATTATGAATTATTAGTGTCACCAATTCTTTCAATTGTTTATTATTGGACATTTTTCAGAATTATATGATTACACCTGATTACATCCTTTAGTGCACAACCACTCCATCATATTTTATTATTTTTTGTGAAATATTGTGCCATAGACATTTCTTACAGATTCATCCATACTCCCTATGTTTGACTATGGTGATGTCATCTACAAAATGGCCTCCAAGTGCACCCTGAAGTCACTCAATGTTCTTTTCCACTCAGCCATCCGTTTTGCCACTGGTGCACCTTTCTCCACTCATCATTGTCACTGATAAATTGGCCCTCTCTCCACACCAGGCGACTGCATCACTGGTTTTTACTTATCTTTAAGACTCTTCTAGTGAAAAACACCTCATTACCGTTCAAACCTCTTGCACCTGTCTCAGAACAACTACCACCTGAGGTCCAGTGAATTGCTTACCCTATCTGTTCCAAAATCCCGCACTGTTTTGGCCACGTCCTTTCATTTTGTGGCAGCAAATGACTGGAACTTCCTGCAAAATTCCCTGAAACTTTCAGCTCTTCCTCCATTCCATATATTTAAGCAGAAACTGCAACATTCCCTTGTTGACTGCTGTATGTACTGATTCACCTGCTGATTCTCTCCATCCATCATTTTCTAGCAGTTACCTATGTTGTTTCTAGCTCTTTGTCCTGTCCTCATTGTTGCGTGTCTTGATTCACGTGTGTGTTTCTTTTTATCTGTTTTTTTGTCTGTTCTTGCTTTTACAATTGCTAAGGCCTCTTGCCAGGTCATCATTGTAAATGAGAAGCTGTTCTCAACTGATCTTATCTGGTAAAATAAAGGTCAAATAAAATAAAGCTTACAACACCCTGTACACATTGGACTTCAGCCACAACTCTGGGAGCTGTCACCTCCAGAAGTTCTCCGATGACACAGCTATTGTTGGATGTGTGTCTGAGGGGGACGATTGGGAGTACAGGACCATCGTCACTGACTTTGTCGACTGGTGTGAGCATAACCACCTTCAGCTCAACGCCTGTAAGACATTGACTTCCTCAGGAGGAAGACACCCCAGACAGCACCAGTGAACATCCAGGGCCTGGACATAGAAATGGTGGAGAGCTACAGGTACCTGGGTGTTCACCTCAACAATAAACTGGACTGGACTCACAACACAGATGTCCTGTACAAGAAGGGTTCAAGTCGTCTCCACCTGCTGAGGAGACTGAGGTCCTTTAGAGTGTGCAGTGTGTCCTGTAGACTCTGCTAAGGACCTTTTATGACACTGTGGTGGCGTCTGCAGTGTTTTATGCAGTGGTCTGCTGGGGAGCAGGGAGCACAGAGAGAAACAGGAAGAGACTGAACAGGCTGGTCAGGAGGACAGCTCTGTCCTGGACAGCTCCCTAGACTCCATAGAGGAGGTGGATGAGAGGAGGATGTTAGCTAAGCTCACATCCATCATGGACAACCCCTCTCACCCTCTGCATGGATCCTTCAGCTGCAGACTGAGACTTCCACCCTGCAAGAAGGAGCTACTGCAGGTCATTCATACCATCAGCAATAAAACTTTACAACATCAGCATCACTGGCTGATGTAAACACAATCTGGACTCATCTCCATCACTGTCATTGTTATTGTCATTATCGTCACACTATCACTGTGCACTATCACTTTGCACAAAAAAAAAAAAAATTACACTGCCACAATAATAATTGTGTTTAATCAACAGTTTTCATCTATAAAAGTAAATATATATATATATATATATATATATATATATATATATATGTGTATATATTTATTCCATTGTATTTAGTTCATTGTAAATATGTAAATATTTTATTCTATTTTATTATTATTACTATTGTGTCTGTGATTTTGTCTTTGTTGCTGTGGCAGGTAAATTTCCCCCCAAGGGGGATGAATAAAAAAACTATTCTATTCTATTCTAACACATCAGTGGTATCAAAAAAAAAACGAAGAGGACAAATAAAAAGATATTTTTGTACAAATATATCTTTTTAAAATCAGTAGCACAGGGGATATGTTTTTTAATTATAATTAGAAGTTAGTGTTTGGTAAGCGAGTGTTTGGTATTTCAGCCATGTTGAAGAGATTTTATAAATCATTGTATTATGTATGTTATTGAAAACACATAAAGTAAATGTTTTGGAAATGAGAGCAAATGAATGCATTTCGGTGGAGTTAACAGGGTCTGGTTTTTCCTCTCATCAGTAGAACAAACAGTATGTAAGCTGGCCTTTCATGGTAGATTCACTGTTCTCTGTTGGTACAGTCACCAGAACAATATCAACATCCAGGCTCCCTCATGTGGCTCAAAGCTGGACTGTCGATAGAAATGTTCAGTCGATTTGGCAACTCTCAAATCCCCTTCATTTTAAAACACATTATTTTGGAACAATTCTTAAATGACTGACAATAGTACTACTACTAAAGTGTTTCCATTAATTAAACAATGTAAAAAAGTACCCTATCTATGAACATCAGAAGTGAAATACAAGATTGTATAAAGGTTTATGACTGGTGCGCTTTATTAAGATGAACCGATAACTTAAGATATAGACACAATTGTACAATTTATCAATCTGTACAAAACATAAAAGCATTCGTTTTGACCCCCCTCTCACATTTAACCCTCCAAATCCATTGAAATGACATCATTTCACTCTTTAACACGTTTACACTGGAATTACAGTCAGTTATAGAATTCAATATAGTAAAAAAGAAAAAAAAATCAAAACACACTTCTTAAAAACAAACAAAAAAAACACAAAATAATGGAGGTACATGGAACAGGAAATCATGTTTCCAGAGGGAAAGGAATCACAGATTTTATTTTGCCAGCGAAGTGAGTCTGGAGAAGGTCGCCTGGCGGCGCCGTCTGTTCGAAGAAACGCCATTGGCTCTGCCAGCCAGACGAGGCGCAACACTCCAGAGCTACCATCTACCCTCTGCCTCTAAACACACACACACACCCAGTTCAGGTGGTGCACATCTGCTATGACCTTGAAACTCAACAGAACACACAACACAGGAGCCAGTTTGTCAGCTCACAGATTGGACACACAACAGTTAGCATGTCATCGTAGCTAGCCAAGCCTGACCTGCAGCAGACTGCATGGACACAGTAATGACAATGTTAGCTACGTAAGGCGGTACGACACGGGAGCTGCAGTCGTAACAGAAAGCCATGCATTTGTGTTGAAGTCAGAGGCAGCTTGGTGTATGTAGGCTTAATGTGACGGGACAGTAGGGCTGGAGCAGAGGTGGTGCAATGGTGAGCTGTTAGCAGGTCAAGGAGACGGTGCATGAGGTGAAGGAGGCACTGTGACCACAGGTTGGCATCAAGAGCACGGCTCAATCCCTTAAGTGTTTCCTTGTGTCCTTCATCAAACCAGACTCTGGAGATTTGGTCGAGGTTCTGCAGCGGTGAACCTAAAATTTCATTTTAGCTGAAAAGTGGCGGAGTCCTCAAAGAAAACGGTGCATTGTATCTGACAGAAGAGGTCCAGATTCTCAGTGTGCAGTAAATATTTAAATATCTAAGAGTCTAACTATTAAGGTTCAGTGCAAGCTTTGAAGTTTCATGCTCACCAAATCAGCCTCAAGGGCGAAAGGACATGTTCCATCTCCTTCTCTCAGGTCCATCCTAACGACCCTTCTGGTTACATGCAAAGCACAATTTGCTAGACGACAGGAGGATTTTCGATTATATATCACTGAGTATCATAAGAAATTACTACAACAGTTTATTCATACTGCTGCTGCTTTCAATTCCTTCATTTGCTATAGAAGTGCACTAAGTAAGACATAATCCAAACAGCCATGTGCTAGTTTCTGCATAGTTGTAGTCCTAAAGTTAATGCTTTCTGTTTTGTTGGGACTGGAAAAGCCAGACGGACTAACGATCAGAAAATCCCTCTCAGTGTAAGCATGAGACGGTGACAGTCGAATGGCTTGCCCTCCACCGATCGTAGTGTTCCACATTGAGTCTTTTGCCTGACAAAACATGCAGCTCAGCAGAGCGCCATCTTTTAAAAAGACATGCAAAATTGGCCCAGACTCTGCCTCCTGCAGGTGAACACTACATGCTAGCCCCTCACCGCTGTTCTTACGGAAAGCTCGGCAAAAAAGTTTGTACGTTTTCAAAAAGCGTCACATTCACAGCAATCAGATCAAATAGTGCCAGAGCATGTGTCTACACGGCGCTGGATACATCCACATGGTGTCTCCAAAACAGTACATTGCACTAAAGGAGGGGGGAAAAGAAGCTTGTATATGGGAATACACTTCAGAGTAACTTTTGATGTGCTTTAAATTCATATATACCTAGCAGTAGATATATGAAATAAGACAGGAAGATTGTAAAAACAAAACAAAAAAAACATGGAGAAATTGACAGGATGAAGAACACAAGATCACATTCATATATTAAGACATTTTCGTGACATGTCAGCGCATCTACAGTGATGAAATCTAAAGTGATATGAAATGCCTGCTGCCTGCTGTCCTGTAGTAGCCTAACCACAAGACGGGCTCTGCTTGGGGGGCGGGGGTCACTCCACGCGGTGACTTCTTGTACTGGGATATATTTACCTGGGGTGGGGCAGGAGGGGTATTGGGGTGGGGTGAGGGCAGGTACAGATCGGTGCAGAGGTGAGGTCACAGCCTTGAAGCTGTGGCTCATCCCTCCCACACTGCAGAGTACCCTGAGGCAGTCTATTTTCTGAGGGCAGGGGTAAAGGGACTGTGAGCCGGGGCAGCTGGGAGCTGGGGAGGAAGGGGAGGAAGGGTGGAGGGGGGGAGCAGCAGAACCACAGCTGGGCTAGATGTTCTGACAGCACTGCATCTTTGGTTTGTTCTCAGTGGGCTGCACCTGGATGTTGACCACGTTGTTGCTGGGGGACATGTCGCTCTCCTGACGCTCTGACATCTGCTTCTGGGAGACGATACGGTAGATCTCTGGGGAGGGGGTAATCAATCAATCAATCAAATTATCTGTTAATCCAGTCACCATTCTTACTGTTACACAACAAATAGCAGACAGAGGCTTTTACACCAGCAGGACCATAAACAGAAAAATGATCAGAGAAGTCAGGTACATTGCTTGTAATTTTTTATGTATTTATTTCCCTTCTAAGAACTAACCCGTCCTGTGATATAGCACAATTGCTTCTTTTTTCTCCCTCTGGTATTTTATTGAATTATACTGTATTTACTAAACTAATCTTTTTAACTTTAAACTTTACTTTACATAAACACACACAAACTTGAGTTTGTGACACAGACACACACACTACAAACCTGTCAGAATGGTCTGGAAGGCGGTCTCGACGTTGGTGGAGTCCAGAGCTGACGTCTCAAGAAAAGACAAACCATTTTTCTCTGCAGGCCAAAGTTAAGCATTGTGCGTCAAATATGGAGCAATCAACAGATAACAGACCAGTTTGACAAGTGGTAAATAATAAGTCATAATAACATAATAAGAATTATTTAAAAATGATCCTGATCATCTCATTTGCACAGAATAGTGTCGAGTTGAAGCTCTTGGGTTGTTTCAAGTTGTCATTCAGGTGATTTTTAGTATGAAATGTTATAATCTGCATTAGAAATCATTTAGTGATCACAGTAGTGTCTTACATAGAGACTTCTGTACCACTCTGTTATTGCTGCTGCTGATTTTAATAAGGTGTTTATGGCTGAACAAAGGTTGAAGGATATAACAGTCTTACCAGCGAAAGCCCTCGCTTCATCAGTGGGAACAGCCCGGAGGTGACGCAGATCGCTCTTGTTGCCCACCAGCATGATGACAATGTTGCTGTCAGCATGATCCCTCAGCTCCTTCAGCCAGCGCTCCACATTCTCATAAGTTAGATGCTTGGCTATATCGTAGACCAGGAGGGCGCCCACCGCCCCGCGGTAGTACCTGCAGCACAAGCATATGCACAGTGAGCCAAATAAGTGGAACATTACAGGGAGTGTTAGTGTGAGTCCACCTGAGCAGGTCTGCTGTGCCTTTTTAGGTTTAGTGTGAAATTGCATGAAATGTCAGACTGCAAACTGTCTGATATGGATTGTGTGTGACATCACCACCACTACTTTCATGTTTTCAAGGGAAAACAGGTGTGCAAACAAAAGCTCAGCAGGACATCATGATCTGCATGTTGTTGAGAAATCTTTATAATATGCTTTATAATATGCATAATATATCAAAACTTCACCGCCATCGCAATATCAAAGATTGAAGAGCTTGTGTGCCAGGGTCTGATGCTCTGCCTATCAGTTCAGGTGGCCATCAGACTGGATCTCTTCTGTCCTAGAGGCCATTCCCGATGCATGCTAGTGAATCATATGATAAAGACATTGAAAATGTATCAAATTCATGTGCTCAGGCTAAGGATCGTATCGGGACAGGATTCGCGATTCCAATAGGAACCCCTGGCTTAAGATGTTGTTGATCTGCTTTGTGCCTCTTGTGTACGGTATCGTATCGTATTTGCGTCTTACGAATGCTCAAGAATTTCTGCCAGGGATTTCACCCGGAAGTGGAAGGAGGCGCCGACGCCGTCATAAATAGTAAAGTTGTTGCCAGAAAACGTCAAACGCTTCCATGGCTTCAAAGAACCGCTTTTGATCACTGAAACCAAAAACTCTTGTTTGCTGGTTCATATGGACTTCCAAACATCACGAAATGCACAACATGAATGTTAATGCTGCTCTGTCAAACTCCTCAAATGCCTTTGTATGCCGCCAGACAGTTTATTGTTGTTGTTAAGTAGCCATCAACCAGAAGTAGTTCAAACACCACTTGTTGAAACGGTTACAGCGCAACCTAGCGTAGCCGAGTCAGCCAGGTTGCTGACCATTATCTGAATTAAACGAACTTCATGTGTACTTGGATTTTGAGACTGACCACCCGTTGAGTTGCAACATTGAATTTGGCGAAAAACCAGTGACTGCAGTGAATGGTTCAGAACAAAACAGTCATGGGTGGATCATGATCCATAGATGGCAATGAATACTAATCCCTCTGTTCTGAATTTTATTTTATGACTTTTAATTATGGGTGACATGGTGGTGCAGTGGTTAGCAACTCACAACAAGAAGGTACCGGATTCAATTCCCAGCCTCAGGGCCTTTCTGTGTGGAGTTTGCATGTTCTCCCCGTGTCTGTGTGGGTTCTCTCTGGGAACTCCAGCTTCCTCCCACCATCCAAAAACATGCATGGGGATTAGGTTAATTGGCTACTTTAAAGGTCACCTACTGTGCAAAATTCACTTTATAAAGGTGTTCTAACAGCAGTATGTGTCTCCATAGCCTGTGAATGAGGCCCCAAGAGTGGAAAAGTCTGTCACTTCCTTCCCCTGCTTGCTCCTCTTCTTTGCCAATGTGTGCTGAAACAGGCAAGTCTAAAATCCCCTCCCTCCTAGGGATGGCGAAAACGAAAAATATTTTTGACCGGCCACCGAGCCTCATTAGCTGGTTAATACCGATTAACTGCTAAGTATAAAACATGCTATTTGAAATAACAGTGATTTCGAGCCGCGTCTGCCGTCTGCAGTTTCATAACTCTGCTTTCCTCTCTGCCGCTCTGCCTCAGGTCTCTCTCTCACACACTCTGCCCTGCTGCCGTCACTTATCTTTAAATCCCCTACAGCGTGAAACATGGAGTCCCGCAAACGCTGCACTGAGGAGCTTGTAAGCGAGGACATTTGGCTCCATAGTTTGGAAATTGTTTGGGTGGTGATAGCGTGGAAAATAAAGGCATTCGTCTGGTGTTAGAAGCTCGTTTGAAACACTGCCGTGGCTCATTTATGAAAATGACAGCTCCAAAGAGACGCTGCTTGTTTTGTTTGAGGAGACAGCAGTGCTACTAATAATAAAGCAAGACATCATTACCTTATCTGTTACCATTGATGATCCTGAAATGTAGAATTTCCAAATTTGAGCCCATTTTATGCGGAATATTGCCTAATAGACTGCAGGAACAGATTGGGAGTTTGCCTTATGGTGTGTTCACTGGAAGTCAGAACTTGGAGCACAGATTAATGTGACCTCAAAGTTTAGTGCTGCAGCGCTTCTGGCCTTACAACAAAACATGTAGCATGAAATTCTGTCTGGTTGGTGAGATTAGTCCGACTTTCTGAGGTGGAGATCCGACTTCACAGGGCTTCTGATTTAAATTCTGACTCAGAGCATGGAAATTCCAACATTCACATACAAGTGAATGCACCAAACACAAACGCCGAGCTCTCATGCTGCTGCAGTGACTTTAATCCTGTTATTATTTTTACATAACATTTCCAACAGTGGCACATTTTGTGTGTTTAACAGCTGTTTGTGCATGGGTAAATGATATGATCAATATCAGGCACGCCTCTGATCAGGAGCCCCTCCACTCATTATCTCCTCTCCTCTCCACACACAAACCATAAGCACTCCAGTGCACGCCCCCGAGTCGTGCTGTCAGCTGAACGAGAGGCAGAAAGGAAAGCTCTCAGTAGGTCGGTGTGGCGCGCTGTTTCCGCCACAACTACGGACCAATAAAAGAGTCTGACTTGCCGTGTATGGACGTACAGTGTGAGCAGTCAGGTCGCATCAGCGCATCGGGCCGTATAGTGTGAGCACGTGAATCATGAGCTGTGAACTCACTTTTTTTTAACCGACAACTGACAACTTTGACTAGTTAACGTTGATACGGTCAACCACCGGTCAGACGGTTACCGGTTAACATCCCTACTCCCTCCAGTAGAGGACACTGCCTTTGAGCCGCCCCCGGGTATGAGCCCTCCTCTAATGTTACCGAGCAGCCGTCCACCATTGTTTCTCTTCGCTAACTTTCACAAACAAACCTGAGAAAGTTAGGAGCAAAGCACGGCAGCTGCTCTACTGTTGGCTGCTTCAACGACCACAGGAGGCACTTTTCACTCTATTTTTACCCTGTAGCGTTGGCACTGCAGCTACTGGAGATCCGGAGCTTGGTGAATACTGCAGCAATAACTCCGGTTAGCTCTGTTAATACTGCAGCAGTAGCTCCGGTTAGCACTGCAGCTATTGCAGTTAACCAGCGCTCCGGTTAGCTCGAAGCTAGCTCCGAAGCTGCTGCTGCAGTACTAACCGAGCTGCAGCAGGTGGCTCCGGTTAGCACTGCAGCTATTGCTCAGTACTAACCAAGCTAACCGGAGCAATTGCTGCAGTATTTCCTAGTGCTAGAGTTAGCAGTGCATCTCCGGACCTCCGGTAGATGCAGTGTCTGAGCTGTGTCTGACCACGTCCCCTCTCTGGAGAGAGGAAGTGGCTCTCTCGTCTTCTTGTGCACTTCTGTTTACTTATAGACGCGTACTGGCACTGGCAAAAGAGGCTACTGACGTTACTCTGCAGTGCACGGACAGCACCGGAGCACTGCATCTCCGGACCTCCGGCAGATGCAGTGCCTTTCACCCTAAGACAGCTGGGATAGACTCCAGCCCCCAGTGACCCTCTGTGAGGAAAAGCAGTAGAAAAAGGATGAACGGATGGACTTTTTATTTTAATCATCTGCTGGTGCGTTGCTATGCTATAGTTTTTTCCTAATTTTTTGTAATTTATCCTCTTGCTCACAGTGTGAAATGATGATGATGATGATGATGATGATACGTATTGTATTGCCAGATTCTTGCCAAATAGTAGCCCTCATTTGTACAGGTCATTTTGACCCAAGCTGACCTCCTCTATACTCACGCTGATGTGATGGCACGGTAGCGTTCCTGGCCAGCTGTATCCCAGATCTGGGCCTTCACTGTCTTGCCGTCCACCTGGATGCTGCGTGTGGCAAACTCCACTCCGATGGTGCTCTTACTCTCCAGGTTGAACTCGTTGCGGGTGAAACGGGACAGCAGGTTACTCTTTCCCACCCCTGAGTCTCCAATAAGGACCACTGAGGCACAGAGAAAATATTTTAATACAACCTGTATGACAATAATGTTTGTCACAAAATGTTCAGTCTGCCTGTGTCAATTTAACATTTTAACAGGCACTTTTTAAGAGATTTCATACAGATCACAATACAAGCATGGACCGATCACACCTCATGACATTGTTTAAGTTATTTTCCAGATAAAATGTCTTCAGATGTAGTATAATTTATGAAATTTTTGACGGAAACTTTATCAAAACCAGAAAAGCACTCATAGAGCGCAGACCTCGGCGGCAACTTTTAAATTAAAGTTATCCCCGCTGCGGACGTTATGTTTTCACCAGGGCTTGTTTGTTTGTTTGTTTGTCTGTTTGTAAGTAACTCAAAAAGTTGTGGAGGGATTTTGACAAAATTTTCAGGGTTGGTCAGAAGTGGCCTAACTTAAAACTGATTAATTTTTTGTGGTGGTCGGATCCGATTCAACGGCACCACCAAAAATGAATCCGTTTTAAGTTAGGCCACTTCCAGCCAATCCTGAAAATTTCATCAAAAACCGTCCATAACTTTTTGAGTTATTTTGCAAACCAACAAACAAATCAAACAAACCCCAGTGAAAACATAACTTCCTTGGCTGAGGTAAACACATGTTAAATGATATGCCCTAATGTTAGTGGTGCAATGGCATGTCGGGCAATGTTACATTATATTACCGACTCATTGTGAAATATACAAATATAAAGCATGTACTTTTGTGAGGTTGGCGTTCTTTATACTAATTATTACTGTCAAATCAGCAATTTCACTTTCATTATATGCTGTATTCTTAGATAAGGACATGTTTTTTTGTTGTGTTTATTGACTTGTAGCTGCCAGAATACATTAACCATTTCTGAACTGACCTTTAATTTAATAACTTCCAATCATTTTCCATCCATCTCTATCGGCATGTCCTACACACACTGTAGACTGGTCATCAGGTGTGAATATTTTAACAGGTGTGTTTGGATGTTTATAACAGTCAAATCAAAGTCATTCAAATATTCACAGTCATATTCACATCAAACCAATGTATTTAATTACTGGGACATAGTGATATAAAACACCATTGGTATAATTTAGTATATTACTATACTATACATATAACACTAGATGTATTAACAACGCTATAGTAATCATAATACTAGTGTTGTAAAGGGTTAGGGTTTATTCAAACACTGTACTAAAACACAAATTTGAATTACTTTTGAATGAGTATTTGAGTATTTGAATGTATGCCAATTTTAAGATGTTGGAACTTATACGTATACTTTTTACTTTCTGATGTAATTAATAATTTAATATTACTTGTAAAAACGTTACAACCTACAGGAATGGGCAAATATCGTCTGTTTACGCTGAATGTATTGTTTGGCAAACCAAAGCTTCAGTGCAGTGAATAAACAAATGCTAACATCGAGTTTAGCTAACGTAGTTAGCTGCGTGATTCACTGTAAAATTAACATATATCTCATGTTATTATTTTCAATGTACGCTTGATGGCTAGCTGGACCCAATCGCGATAACGTGATCATGATTAACGTTAGGTGTGTCTCCCGAGAAGCTGGTCCGCGCCCACTTACGGTAAGCTAACGTTAGCGGTTAGCTGATGTTAGCCAGCGTTCTAGACACCCTGCCGTTTAACGACAACTGCTATAACGCGACGAATCGACTGCTAATTTTGCTTCCACTGTTGAGTGAAAGGTTTTTTTTCCAGTTATGTTAGTTGGTTAGACGTGCGGACATTTTTCAGAGGGCTCGGTGTAAACCTCAGAGCACAAAGGTTGACGGTGGCTAAGTTAGCATAGCCTGACAGTTAACCAGCTGGCCTGTTTAGCCTGTCAGTTACTGGGACTGGAGAACTGAAGCTGAAACAATAACGAGGAAAAAACTTTTACCTTTGAACAAATAATCGTATTCGTCATCTCTAGTGCCCATCGTCTTATTGAAAAACTGTAAGTCCAATATTTAATGTGATTTTTTTTTTTTTTTTTTTTTGAAAGAAAGCTGTCTACTGTGTTTTACTCTCCAACGGGAATCTGTTTAGAAGCTGCACTTCCGCAAAGTCTTCTTCTCTGGCGGGGTGTTGGTAGCACACAAAGAGAAGTCCTCCGCCTAGTGGCTGTAAGATGGAGCTGCTTCTGTCTACATGCAGTGCCAGCATGTAGTTGCGTTATGAGTCGTATAATTAATCCGAATGTGCAAAGTAACTAAAAATAAAACATTATCAGAGTTTTTGCATATTTATTCTTAGTCACTTTGATTACCTTTGGTTCTTATCTCTGCACTACTACATACATGTAGGTTTATGTTGTTGTTGTTGTTTTATTGTTTATTTAGACAGGGACAATGCACATTAAACAACATTTCAGTAAATGCGCCAGTTTTGGCTAAATAGCTAGTTTCCAACTGCAGTCCCTGGGTAAGATGTAAAACTGCCAACAACAGAATAAAATATAGTACAGTCATAAAATAAACATTATCATTATTAAGAGCACATACAACCAAACAGCTACAGTTAACATAGAAAGAGCTCACACAAGCACACAGCATTACTAATGTAGCGACGTATATCCCAATTCTGTGGCACTAGTGATGGCAACCTACAGTTGCTCTCTATCTTTTCCGACATTTAAGTTCCTATGTATTGTTTTTTTGTTGTTTTTTTTTCTTCAGCATAGCTGTGAGTAAAGTTGGATAGGACAGGATGCTGTGGAAAGCTGTTGCTGTGTTTTTCGTCTTGGGGACTTTTTTAATCAACCGATTCTCTGTCTTCGCTCAACATTACAACACTAAGGTGCTCCACAGAACGCCACAGCAAGTCTTTCCTTCCTGCAGCCATCAGACTCTATAACTCATTCACCTGAGACGCTCTCGCTCTAGCCCTCTCTCTCTACACTCTCTCCTCTCTCTTCCTCCAAATACTTGTTATCACTGCAGCATGTCACTTTATCAGCATACAGTATGTCACTTTGAAACTTATTTGGCAGCTTCCTGTATACTTATGTTTCCAAACTTCCATCCATCCATTATCTCCCACTCACCCTGATAGGGTCACGGGGGGGGGGGCTGGAGCCTATCCCCGCCACCCTATGTGGATAAGAGGTAGAAAATGGATGGATGGACCCTTATGACATCAGTGAAGCAGTGTGCGTCTAGTGGCATGCAAAATGCTGAGTCTTTGCTAAATGACTAATTTGCTGAGCATGTAATTGATGGCTTGCTCTGTCGTTAGTTCAAACTGTTTTTGCTTGACAGCCTACTGCTACGTTACTGGAGGTAACTTCGGAGGTGCTTCGTCATACGTGTCACTCACTGCACACAGCAAACAGCATGCCAGCCATCTTTCTTCTCACAGCATGTGAGGTCGATGGTTGGCTCTTACTGCCATCAGCTGGAGGACTCTATGAAACACAGTCCACTCGTGTGAAAAAAACAGCCGCGGCCATAACAGTCAAACCAAAATACCAACAAACCAAATGAATAACAAAACAAAATACACCAAAAGCAAAATACATGATTAGACTAAAAAATTAATGCAACAACCAATATTTTATAGTGACAAACAACACATAGTGCTTATGTTTAAATGACTCTTTATGCTGTTCATAGCAGTTAGTTTTGTAAATGCAGCAGTAAAATAGCCAACAGCTCTGTTGCAATCTGTTAAAAAACTTCTCTCTTCTTTTCAGACTCAGAAAACTTTATGTGAGCTGTCATTTCAGCACGTTCTCACTCCTAAATTGCCAAACTCAACATCTTGTTCAAGGACCCTATACATCAAAGTGTGATGCTGCACACACTCTTCTTGACAGTTTGACACATGCGGGCACTCAATGAGTTGAAGTCTGTTGGACAACCCTGCACACCAAGCAGCTGTATGGGCTGATATGGGAGTGAGAACATTTTGATCCTTGACAGTATTTTATGAATGACTCAGTTTTGCAAAACTATTAATGCAAAGAGACACGCCTCGACTGCACAGACCACCTTACGGCCACAGCTTCAGTCAGCTGCCTCAACAATGGAGGCATGGAACATGGCCCATTCAGACTTTATGTCCCCTGCCTCCCCAAGGACATGGTTGAAGTTCTGCCGGAGGTGGGGGTTTTAAGTCCTTCTGATAGGGGACTCTGCCAGATGTTCCCAACAGACCCACACAACATGTTTGGGTCTGCCAGGTTGGACCAGCATCCTCCCACTGTCAGAACCAACACACCAGTAGGTAGTGATCAGTGGACAGCTCCACCCCTCTCTTCATCCGAGTGTGCAAGACATGCGGCTGCAAATCCAGTGAAACAACCACAGAGTCGATCATGGAACTGCGGCCTCGGGTGTCCTGGTGCACACATGGAATGATATGCCTGAAAATGGTTTTCATTATGGACAATCCGTTACGATCAAATTAGATGATTATTTGACAAACTACGTGACTAAACTACTAACAGAAAATAACTGAATACATAACTGTATAAAAGAATCGGAGAACGAATTAATAACATTAATTCAATGTGACCAGGTAGATCAGTTTACTGTGGAGGAGGCATCAGAGAATATTGTGAGGGAGATGAATAATCTGAGTTTAAGTTTTAGTATTAATCTCACCTCTAGATTAGTCCTAAATTACTTTAATTCATTTAGAGGTCTAATCATCAGAACTGCATATGTATTATATCACCATTCATAGATAGAGAGGAGCTGTTGCTGAGGAGTGACCGCAGGTTCTGTATGGACCTCTGCCTTTTGTTTCCCATTAAGACATGATGACACAGTTTTTACTTGCAGTCAAACATTTTTGCTGTTGTCTTTGGGATAGGTTTGTTCGTAAATGTATTTTTGATGACAGTGTGGAAAGTTTTGCTCTGTTTCTACGCTCCACCCTCCAGTTAAGTTGGACTATGATGATTAAAAACGTGCTTTATTATTTTTTTGCTGGAAGGCAAAGCGGCTAAAGTGAAACACACGTTAGAACTTTAGCCGTTGAAAGCACTTCAGGGTGGGGAGGATATCTGCAGAAAAAAAAATATAATGAGAGGCAACAGAAAAAGGTGCCGCCTATTCTAATAAGTCCTCTCTGTGTGCTTTACTGAGCGACTGCCAACAAGGATGTGAACGAGCCACCAAAGCTGTACCAGTGCCTGCCTCTATATCTGAAACAAAACAATTCTGCTATTTATTAGAGCAGACTCAATTCTGATATGTTCACACTCAAAGCCTATGAAGAAATGGTGCATGGGTCAGCATATGTTAATGAAATGTGTGACAACTTCCCGAGCCCATGAGACCAATAAAGATGAAGGTTAAATTGCTGTAAAACTGACAATGAAATTGTTGAATAGTAACCTTAAACTCTCTTTCACAACATCATTCCGTTTCCCGAAAATATTTGGCCAAGATGTGACATGTGACAGAGTTTGTCTGAAAATTTGGTTGAACACCAACCAACTTTCCAGAAGGTTTCAGTCCAGTCATCACAATTATTTTTTTAAAATTATTACATCACAAATGTGAAATAACTTATTTCCTTCATCCAATTAAAGGGTTAGCGTATAGGGATAACAGCGAGTTGTGCAACACCAGCCACGATCTTCTTAGGACAATAACTCGAACACGCAACAGGACAGGTCTTGAGATTAAGCCCTAGTGGTAAGGTCAGGTCCATAGCTTATGCCAGCAGAGGTGTGAGGCCCACTGAGTGCAATATGGCCAACTACAGCTCCATGAAGTTGGAGTTCTTTGCAGTGAAGAGGGCCATGACTGAAAAATTCAGGGAATATTTGCTTGGCCAAAAGGTATAGACTTTACAGACAACAATCCACTGAGCCACATGTCCTCTGCAAAGCTTGAGGCCACAGAACAATGTTGGACAGTCCAACATCTACATCTTTTGACTTCAATCAAATACCGCTCTGAGAGAAGTATAAAAAAGTCTGATGATTTGTCCTGTCAGCATCCATTAGAAGTGCTGTTATGGAATGTTATGTTATGAAAGTCATCCACCCTAGTCCTGTACTCCCTAAGCCCTGAAAGCAAGCCTTGACAGTGCCAAAGGTCCAAGCAACTGAAACGACTGCGGTAGCCTGGCCTCATCACACACCATCTGCAAGCTGATCCTCTTCTTCAGGAGCTTTTGGTGTTCTGGAGGTGGATGCATCATATCAACCCTGATGAGCAGTAGCAGTTGTCTCAGCCAGTATTGGCTCTGCTTTGTCTTTGGGACCAGTTGGTTGAAAGCACTGGGGTTCTCTATTTCCAGGTTTTCCATCCTGACGGTGCCGAGGCAGTTTTGCAGTTGCTATTGTCGGCTCTTTTAAAGGAGCCAGTACTCACTGAAGTCCATCAGAGGTATGGCCAAATGGCTGTGGAAAGAACCTTGGAGCTACTCGGACAATGGTGTTACTGGCCAGGTATATCCTCTGAAGTGGCTCACTGGTGTCACTTGTCAAAGGTGTTGAGCTGCCAAGGACACCCAATCAGCCATTTCTGTCTTCATGGGACACTTGATTGCTTCCTGGCCCAATGAGATTCTAATCATTGACTTCACAGTGTTGGAACACACTCATCATGGGTTGGAAAACATCCTTGTTATGATTGATGTCTTCAGTAAAGACACCCGTGACCAACAAGCCTCCACTGTGGCTCAGGTAGTTCTAAAAGTTTGGGGTTCCAGCCTGTATTCATTCGGACCAGGGCAGACATTTTGAGAGTCTCTGATGCAGCCTATATGGTATTGTTAATTCTTGTACAACACCATACTCTGACGGTTTTATTTAGTTGTAGAGGGACTACTGATACTGGTGTCTTTTGTTTGCTGCTGCGGTGCCAGCTCGGCAGTTGGCCTAACAAAATATTATTTTTTTGTTATTATTTATTATATGTTTATTTGACAGGGACAATACAAAAAAACAACGTATCAGTTTATAAAACATGAAACCATTGTATCGTATATAGGATTTGTAGCCAAGGCTAGTTTGTGACCCCAGTCCTTGGTTAGGCTTTTTTATACAAATATATACAGTCGTGGTCAAAAGTTTACATACACTTGTAAAGAACATCATGTTATGGCTCTCTTGAGTTTCCAGTTATTTCTACAACTCTGATTTTTCTCTGATAGAGTGATTGGAACAGATACTTCTTTGTCACAGAAAACATTCATGAAGTTTTGTTCCTTTATGACTTTATTATGGGTCAGCTGAAAATGTGACCAAATCTGCTGGGTCAAAAATATCGGCATTGTGGCCAAACAGCTTGATTTTTGCTTCATCTGACCACAGAACTTTCCTCCAGAAGGTTTTATCTTTGTCCATGTGATCAGCAGCAAACTTCAGTCGAGCCTTAAGGTGCTGCTTTTGGATCAAGGGCTTTCTTCTTGCACAGCAGCCTCTCAGTCCATGGCGATGCAAAACACACTTGACTGTGGACACTGACACCTGTGTTCCAGCAGCTTCTAATTCTTGGCAGATCTGCTTTTTGGTGGTTCTCGGTTGACTCTTCACCCTCCTGACCAATTTTCTCTCAGCAGCAGGTGATAGCTTGCATTTTCTTCCTGATCGTGGCAGTGACAAAACAGTACCATGCACTTTATACTTACAAACAACTGTTTGCACTGTTGCTCTTAGGACCTGCAGCTGCTTTGAAATGGCTCCAAGTGACTTTCCTGACTTGTTCAAGTCAATGATTCACTTTTTCAGATCTGTGCTGAGCTCCTTTGACTTTCCCATTGTAGCATTTGTGGGCGTTTGTATCCACTGAGCCCTATTTAAATGGCCTCAGAGAAGTCACCAGCTGTAGTCACTGATGATCACTCACAAGAAGTTAAGAGGCCATGCTATGAAGCTCATTTCACTGACACAACTTTCTAAGTCACCAAAATTGCTAATTCATATTGCTGTATGTATATTTTTTGACCCAGCAGATTTGGTCATATTTTCAGTTGACCCATAATAAAGTCATAAAAGAACCAAACTTCATGAATGTTTTTGTGACAAAGAAGTATCTGTTCCAATCACTCTATCAGAGAAAAATCAGAGTTGTAGAAATAACTGGAAACTCAAGAGAACCATGACATTATGTTCTTTACAAGTGTATGTAAACTTTTAACCATGACTGTATCTATTAAAACAATCACTTACATTAGGACATGCATGGAGTTCTAATATGTGCAAGTACCATAATTTCACCTTTTCATGAAAAATTTTGAGATCAGTTACTTTTTTATGTCGGTCAGTAGAGCGTTCCACAGGTATATCCCCTTAACAGAATAAGACGACTGACAAACACAGTGCTGCGCAATACTACTTTGAGATTGCCACTTACGGTTCCCCTTGTGACTCTCTTAGTACCTGTCCCTTTCACCTGAGGACAGAGTACAGCCGTGGCAAGATAATTAACACATTTAAAAATCATCTTAATGAAGGAGAATTTTAAGAAACTGTCAAAACTAACCATGTTGTATTTTCTGAGGATTATGCAATGATGCCTTTTCATTTGTTTTTTTATCCATTATTTTCAGTGCTTGTTTATAAAGTGATGAAATTGGTTTTATAAATGACTGTGAAGCCTGACTCCAAATGGTTATACAGTATGATATATGAGAAAATATCATAGCATGCATAAAAAGTTGGGCTGCATGCAGTCTTGAGTTAGATGATTTCTTTTAAGTCATTGGATTAGGACCTCTCCTGCTGCAGTGGGTGTTACGGCAGATAGATAAATCACTGCATCATCTGCGTACATCTGGCAGATGGTTCTTTTACAGCATTTTGGTAAGTCATTTATGTATAGGCTGAAGAGCAAAGACCCTAATATGGATCCTTGTGGAATGCCCATTCTGAACTTTGGGGCGCTGACTGCACTGCATTTATTTTGACACACTGTTCGCTGCCTTCCAAGTATGATGCAAACCAGCTGGTTGCTTGTTCAGAGAATTTAAATGAATTAAGTTTATTTATGAGTGTTTTATTTAGAGTGTCAAAGGCCTTTTTAAGGTCTATGAACACTGCATCCACGACATTGCCCTTGTCTAATGAGATCTTGATGTTTCCAGTAAGGTAACAATTAGCCATTGTTTATTTATTTCAAGGTGGTCAACGAGCTGTTCTGCAATGACTTTTTCCAGGACCTTCGATATAGCAGGTAAGAAAGATATAGGTCTGTGTGGGAAAATGACTGTGTGGGATAGCCATTTTTCCACAAAACATGTCTGTTTCTCTCTCCTTCGCGCTCCAGTATCCACACACACACATCCACACACACACACACACACACACACACACACACACACACACGTACGGGCACACCGGTTCATGTCGTGGCCGGCGTGGCCCTCCTTTAACACCAACATTTACTCTTAGCGTCACTCGCGCTTTATAATAAACACACAACACCGTGTACAGTCCATTTCAATATTTATTTACTGACCACCATAGAGAGCAGCGAGGTACCCGTTGTTTCAGCTCCATAATTCCACCCGCTCCACAACACCTTCACATTACAAACATTTTCACCCACCGCTGACTTCCTGCTTCCTGGTGTAACAGCAATCTGGTCCGTGGGGGAAACCGGAGCCCTCTCGGACCAACGTTCTTATCCACTGATCCGGTTCAGTGGAGGGAACTTGGTTAGCCCGGGGGTGGAGTGTTTGAGGAATTATTATTCTGCAACGTTGTTGACTATATGTATTGGGGTAAAGGTTGTGGGTATGACTTCTATTATTCCTAGGGTGAAACTTAAGTTTGGGCAATATTTGGAATGATTGTGTAGATGTGTGCTTTAATATTTTTTTTTGGTAGTGTCCATGAAGTGTGCTATTCCCATTGGATAGTGTCTCACCCAATGACACTCTAGCTGCTGATGGTTAGCTCTTTAAAAGAGGAGCAGTTTTCATTGTTGGGGGGAGAGGTGGAGGTGTAGGCATGCTAGCTGTGAGGCTAAGAATTGTGAACATTCTGGATATTCGGAAAAGTACTTTGGTTACAGTTTGTAGGTTTGCATTGCCTGATTGAGGCCGGTTTTGTTTTGCATTTTTTCCTCAGTTTTTGTTTTCTATTTTTGTACGCACTTCAGCACTGTCAATAAATTCGCACCTGACATCACTGGACAGTTTGAGTGGCCTAGTTTCCTTCCTCTGTGTGGACAGTCCTGGCGTGAGGTCGGGGGTGGAGAAACCTCTTTCTCACAAGTGGTGTCAGGAGTGGGACGGTAACGCCTCCAGAGGGATCTGAGGAAGAGGATAGGTCGACGTGGTCAGCCTAGGAGTGCAATGCCGTATCGCCTACGTAGAGGTGACCAGCCGGAGGGCTCAGCCGAGGAGGAGGAGGAGGAACAAGATTTCAGTGAGACAGAGGGAGCCATGGGTGGAGCAGCAAGTGGGCCACAGGCACTGGACCTGGCCTCACTGTATAGTCTCCTGCATCAGTCTATGCGAGACCAGCAGAGTGAGGCCCACAAGCAGGACGTGATGGCACGGGATGCAGATCCAGCTGAACAACATGCACGACGAGCTGGAGAGAGAGCGGCAAAAGACAGTCGAGGAGCAACAGCAGCCAGGGCATGACATCATCGGGCCTCCAGTGCAACGTGGCCCACCGCACAGTCCTGTGGCGCCCCCGCCAGGGTTCCAGGGACCTGCGACGCCACCAGCGGCCCCATCGCCTCCTGTGGCAGCTCCCAAACTGCCTCCAGCACAGCAAGCCGTACTACCCCCTCCACCTGGCCCTGCCACCATGACTCCATCGGCCTGGACGAGGGCAGCAGTACCTAAGCTGGAAGAGGGGGATGACATTGAGCAATAGCTTACAACTTTTGAGAGACTCACCATGGCCTACAGGTGGCCTAGGGCAGACTGGGCCATTTACCTGGTGCCGTATCTTACGGGTCGGGCCCGAGCAGCGTATGTGGCAATGGACATGAACGAGGCCATGGACTATGACAGGGTTAAAGCAGCTATCCTGGCCAAGTATAAAATAAGTGATGAAACATACCGGCAGCATTTCTGGGACCCGGAGGTGCGCGCAGGGGAGACCCCACGGGAGCTGTACAACCGCCTAAGGGACCTCTACAGAAAGTGGGTGCGACCATCGAGCAAGACTGTGGAGGAGATAGGAGAGCTCTTTATCCTAGAACAGTACCTGTGTACCCTAGCTCCTGACATCCGGGTCTGGGTTAAGGAGCATAACCCAGCCACAGGCCAGTACGCAGCAGACCTGGTGGAGGCGTCCCTAGCCGCTCGACCTGGACCAAAGACATTCCGCAGCCAGAGCTACCCCCGGCCAGCAGCAGGCGGTAAGTCTGGGGATTCGAGTGGGGGAGTTGGTCCTAGGGGGTGGGGACAGGTCAGGGCACCACACCACACCCACATTGCTCCTCACATCTCACCGCCTAAGCCTCCGACACGTCCCTACACCCCACAGCCTAGACATCCCACACCCACAGCTACACCACCCAGACCACCGTTGATATGTTTTCACTGTGGTAAGCCAGGTCATAAGGCGATGGACTGCCCAGTCCGAAAAGCTCAGGGATCCAGCTTTTGTAACGTGCCTAGGCCTGAAGTAGGAGCTGATGACAACTGGTCTAGAGTCCAGACAGTTTTGGTTACTGTCAATGATCAGTCCACACTTGCACTCTTAGACACAGGCAGCACACACACCCTAGTGCAACCCCATTTGATTGACAGGTCAGAGGAGTTGGGGAAAGGGGAGCTCAGGGTATGTTGTGTGAATGGAGATGAGCATGTTTACCCTGTAGCAGACATTTGCCTTAAGGTTCAGGGGCAAGCTTTCTGGCTGAGGGCAGGCATTGTGAAAGGATTGCGTTATCCTGTAGTGTTGGGGCAGGATGTGCTCATTTTGCCTGAGCTGGTGAGGTCAGTAGAGCCTGGCAGCATGGTGGTAACCAGGGGTCAGGCTAGGCAGGCTGCTGACGAGACAGCAAAGAAGGCCGTATGTGATATGTTTCCCTATAGCCAAGGTGATCTTGACTCCCATGTTGCTACTAAAACCCGTAAAACTCGTAGTCAGAGGAGGCTGGCCAAGCTAAAGGGGGCAGCAGAGAGGTTTGGAAACCAGTTGCCACAACCAGAGGTTGATTTGAGGGATGGGTGGAAGCCTCCAAGTGATTTCAGTGACCTGCAGAAGAAGGATGAGTCATTAAAAGATGCATTTAGTAAAGTTACTGACATTGATGGGGTAAAGACCGGGGTGGCTCCAGAACTAACGGGGGAGTATTATTTTATTAGAGATGGTTTGCTGTGTCACCAACCTGAAGATGGCAGTGTTGAGCAGTTGGTTGTCCCAGAGTGCCTCAGGGCCAAAGTACTTAGTTTGGGCCATGACATACCTTGGGCAGGACACTTGGGCACAGTTAGGACTTTAAAAAGAAGTTCACAACGTTTTCACTGGCCAGGGCTTTATGCTGATGTTCAGTGTTACTGTCCCTCATCCTCAATCTGTCAGTTAACTAGCAACCACAAAGCCAAGCCTGCCCCGTTGCAGCCACTGCCCATCCTGGGTGTTCCCTTTCAGAGGATAGGGATGGATATAGTGGGACCCCTGGAGAAGACCAGGTCAGGTCACCGTTATATTCTGGTCATATGTGATTATGCAACACGGTATCCCGAGGCTTTTCCCCCACGTAAAATCACGGCAGGGGCAGTGGCACGGGCACTTTTACAGCTGATATCGAGGGTAGGCATCCCCCATGAAGTACTGACAGACCAGGGCACTGCATATTTATCCAGAACACTGAAACAGGTGTACAGTTTACTGGGAATTAGGGGCATACCGACCACTCCCTACCACCCCCAGACTGATGGGCTGGTGGAACGGTACAACCAACCGCTGAAGGCCATGTTAAGGAAATTTGTATCGGAGAATGGCAAAGACTGGGACCAGTGGTTGCCGTACTTGCTTTTTGCTTACAGGGAGGTACCACAGGCTTCCGCTGGTTTCTCTCCCTTCGAATTACTGTATGGGCGCCAGGTCCGGGGGCCCTTGGATCTTCTGCGCGACGCCTGGGTGACCCCAAAACCCCAGGAGTCCGACACTGTGCCCTCATATGTCCTGAAAATGAGAGACAAGATTAAGGAGATGGCCCGTGTGGTGGAGGAAAACATGACCGAGGCCCAGCAAAACCAGGCTCGGTGGTACGACCAGAGGGCGAGGCAGAGGAGCTTCACACCTGGGCAGCAGGTCCTGTTGCTGTTGCCGACCACAGAGAATAAGCTGCTGGCCCGGTGGCAGGGTCCCTACACCGTGACCCGCCAACTGGGGCCGGTGACGTACGAACTGGAGATGCCAGGGCGGCGAAAGACCAAGCAGGCTTTTCACATCAACCTACTCAAGGAGTGGCGTGAACGGGAGGCGCTGCTCAGCCAACAGCTCATGGTGCAAGATGTGCAGGGTGATGTGGAGCTGCAGGAGCAGTTCTTCCCGGCAGTAGTCTCCCCAACGGACCCTGATATCTCGCACCTGACAGCTCAGCAGGCCCAGGAATTGAAGGCCATCATCCCTCCTGGCCTGTTTTCCGAGCAGCCGGGGCGCACGTCCTTGGTGGAACATGACCTGCAGCTCAAAGACCCTTCGCCAGTGCGGCAAAGGATCTACCGCGTCCCTGAGCGTCTGCTTCCGGCGCTGCAGGAGGAGCTGGAGGTGATGAAGCAGCTTGGGGTCACTGAGCGGTCCAGCAGCAGCTGGAGCAGTCCCGTGGTGCTGGTCCCTAAAAAGGATGGCAGCATCCGGTTTTGTATTGATTTCAGACAGTTGAATTCGCAGTCCACATTTGACGCCTACCCAATGCCAAGGCTGGAGGATCTGATCGAGGGCCTTGGAAAGGCGTCGTTCATCACTCCATTAGACCTCTGCAGGGGGTATTGGCAGGTGCCCCTGGCTGAGAGGGCAAAGCAGTTCACAGCCTTCCGTACCCCTCAGGGGCTGTACCAGTTCACCACCATGCCCTTGGGTCTGCAGGGGGCGCCAGCAACCTTCCAAAGACTGATGGACTGGAGGGCACGGAGGATTTTGCCGCAGCCTATTTGGACGATGTGGTGGTCTGGAGCGCCACCTGGAGGGAGCACCTCCAACACCTGGCCGAGGTGTTTTGCCAGATCAGTGAGGCTGGTCTGACCATCCAGCCAAAAAAATGCTCCCTGGCCCAGCAAGAGGTCAGGTACCTGGGGCATATTATCAGCAAGGGAGTGATCAAGCCCCAAAAGGACAAGGTTGAGGCCATCCGGGACTGTCCGCGACCCCAGACAAAGAAGGAGGTGCGGTCGTTCCTGGGGCTCGCTGGATGGTACCGGAGGTTCATCCCGAACTTCTCTACCCGAGCGGCCCCCCTTACAGACCTGACTCGCAAGTCGGGGTTAGCAAAGGTGCAGTAGGGGGAGATGCAGGAGCGGGCATTCCAGGATTTGAAGAGGGCTATGCTTTCTGAGCCAGTACTACAGAGCCCAGACTTTGCCCAGCCGTTTACTGTTCAGACTGATGCCCCTGGGATTGGGCTGGGGGCAGTCCTACTCCAGGGGGAGGCCGGGCAGCAGAAGCCAGTGGCTTTCATTAGCCGTAAGCTCTTCCCTCGGGAAACAAGGTATTCTGTGGTGGAGCTTGAGTGCCTTGCCGTCAAGTGGGCGCTAGAGACTTTCAAATACTACTTGTTGGGCAGAAACTTTCTCCTAGAGACTGACCACAGAGCCCTGCAATGGTTAGGCAGGATGAAAGACTCAAATGCAGGTATTACGCACTGGTTCTTATCTTTGCAACCGTTCAGGTTTACTGTGCAGTACAGGGCAGGGTTACAAAACCCGGTGGCAGATTTCCTGTCTCGCCACCCTGGTGGCGAGCCATCAGAAGGGGGAGGAAATGTGGGAAAATGACTGTGTGGGATAGCCATTTTTCCACAAAACATGTCTGTTTCTCTCTCCTTCGTGCTCCGATATCCACACACACACACACACACACACACACACACACGCACACGTACGGGCACACCGGTTCGTGTCGTGGCCGGCGTGGCCCTCCTTTAACACCAACATTTACTCTTAGCGTCACTCGCGCTTTATAATAAACACACAACACCGTGTACAGTCCATTTCAATATTTATTTACTGACCACCATAGAGAGCAGCGAGGTACCCATTGTTTCAGCTCCATAATTCCACCCGCTCCACAACACCTTCACATTACAAACATTTTCACCCACCGCTGACTTCCTGCTTCCTGGTGTAACAGCAATCTGGTCCGTGTGGGGGAAGCAGACCTCTCGGACCAACGTTCTTATCCACTGATCCGGTTCAGTGGAGGAACTAGTTAGCCGAAATTGGAGTGTTTGAGGAATTATTATTCTGCAACGTTGTTGACTATATATATTGGGGTAAAGGTTGTGGGTATGACTTCTATTATTCCTAGGGTGTAACTTAAGTTTGGGCAATATTTGGTATGATTGTGTACATTGTGTGCTTTAATATATTTTTTTTGGTAGTGTCCATGAAGTGTGCTATTCCCATTGGATAGTATCTCACCCAATGACACTCTAGCTGCTGATGGTTAGCTCTTTAAAAGAGGAGCAGTTTTCAATGTTGGGGGGAGAGGTGGAGGTGTAGGCATGCTGGCTGTGAGGCTGAGAATTGTGAACATTCTGGACATTCGGAAAAGTACTTTGGTTACAGTTTGTAGGTTTGCATTGCCTGATTGAGGCCGGTTTTGTTTTGCATTTTTTCCTCAGTTTTTGTTTTCTATTTTTGTACGCACTTCAGCACTGTCAATAAATTCGCACCTGACATCACTGGACAGTTTGAGTGGCCTAGTTTCCTTCCTCTGTGTGGACAGTCCTGGCGTGAGGTCGGGGGTGGAGAAACCTCTTTCTCACAGTCTGTAATTACCTGCTTGAACGGGTGCTCCACTTTTACAAATAGGCAGTAAATATGATAAAATATGATAGGCAGCATTATGATCGCAGTTTTCCAACATTGTGGGAATCTGCCAGCTCTGATTGAAAGGTTTATCAAATGTGTTATGGGTTCAATGAGAGTGTGACTATGCTTTTTAATTAAAGCACTTATCTAACACTGCGATGAGTCTATCTGTGTGACCTGGGACAATTTAACTGGTTCAAAGATTTGATCAAGCTCCTCTACTGAATGTATGAAGTGATTATTGAACTCATTTGCAATTTGTACACTGTCCGTATAAGTCATCCAGTCCATTTATTTCTAGCTCCATTATTGGAATTTGCTGATTGGGCTTAATTTTGGATATATTGTTTAAATGTTTCCACAGAGCAATACCATTTCCTTTAGATTCTGCTTTCAAGTGTGTAAAATATGCCATTTTTGCCTTGTGTTGTCCCCTGACCACCAAATTTCTCAATCCTGTAAAAATGAGGCAGTCTGTATTAGTTTTGTGGACAATGACTTCTTCAATGCAAGATCTCTTTTTTATTAATTAACTGGTAAATATCATTGTTCAGCCAGGGTAAAGTTACTCTAACTTGCCTACCTTTAATGCGTTTTATAAATTTATAGCTCAGATTCATGAGTGCCTTCATTAATTTGATACAACAGTCATCTAGTTCATTGATTTGTAAAACTTCTGTCCAGTCTAAATTATTTAATTCATTTTCAAATTGTGTTTTTTTTTTTATTTTTATTTTTGGGAATGAATGCACTGCTTATTTCATCTTCATTAATAAAAGCAGGCAGACATTGGTTTGTTAATTTTCTGACTATCAAAGTCATGTTGTGGTCAGAGAGATCTGTTATTAAGACCTGCTATTAACTGTTTGTGTTATTCGTTCTGGTTGATTGGTAAATATCAAGTCAATTAAAGTTTTACTTGTTCAGGTGATTCTCGTTGGGTCCTTCACCATTTGTTTAAAATTATTTTTGACGTTATTTTTAACATTGTTTACTACTTTTACATATCCAGTTTACATTTATATATCCCAAGAGTATTGTCACAGTGCGACAGTAATTCATCAAGATCATGATAAAAAGAGACATCATGCGATGGTGGGTTATACAGCACAACTACATTAAAATTCATCTTGGGGGACAGTACTATACTTACAGCTTAACATTCTAGAGGTGTGTCTAATTTGACTACATTGCATTTTAAGGTGTTTCTGACATACAGTAATACACCTTCCCCTCTTCCAATTGATCTGTTCTTTCTAAAACAAAAATAGCCAGGAACATCATTCACCCATCCATCCATTTTCTACCGCTTATCCTCATAGGGTTGCGGGGGGCTGGAGCCTATCCCAGCTGTCTTAGGGTGAAAGGCAGGGTACACCCTGGACGAGTCTCCAGTTCATCACAGGAGACATAGAGACAGACAACCACTCACACTCACATTTACACCTATGGTCAATTTAAATTAACCAATTAATCTAATCCCCATGCATGTTTTTGGATGGTGGGAGGAAGCCGGAGTACCTGGAGAGAACCCATGCAGACACGGGGAGAACATGCAAACTCCACACAGAAAGGCCCTGGGCTGGGAATTGAACCCAGTACCTTCTTGCTGTGAGGCGACAGTGGTAACCACTACACCACCGTGCTGCCCACACTGGTAGGAATATTATGAAGTCAGGTTTCACTCAGTGATAGGAAATCTAGATTAGAATTTATCAGCAAATGATTTAATTCATCTATTTTTGATGTTATGATCCAAATGTTCAGGTGGCCACCCAAAATACCTTTGGGTTTAGACGCTGGTTCCCATATCACGTTAGCATGGTTGACAATCTGGAAGAATCTGTATTTATGTTGTTTTTGTACCGTTTGGATTCCCTTTTTATTAGTTTCCTCGGCAGTGTTGATCTGTCGCTCTGGTGGCTCAGGTTGCAGATTGGTGTGGGATTGGACAGAGTCTCCAGACAGCTGAGGTCCCTTTGTATGGAATACAGGATTGACAGGTTGATTATGGACCCATGGGTCCTCCGCAGCGTGTGATGCCACCCGAGCAAACCCTAGCCCAGACAGATGTAGCCATGCATCCACATCACTCTCACCAGCCCCGATGCGTGCGATTCACCACCTGGTGTTTGATCCAGGGCCAAGTTGGTTGATGGTCCTGGATTAAGGTGCACATCACCGGCTAGTAGAAGCAGGCTTAGTAATATTCTGTAAGCATACCACCAAGACCTTTTCCATGACTTTTGTTTAGTGTCGCTTGGCGTACAGCTGCGATGCTCCTTTGAACAGGAAGTTGGGTAAATCACCAGGTATCCATAGCCAAGCAAATTAAGTCTTGCTGTGTCAGTTAAAAGTGTAAGGTGGTGAACTGCTGTATTTTGCTGATATTAAGGATAAACATTAACAAACTTAAAATTGAAAGCAAGGAGTTTAGCGAAATTATGAAACTCTCAGAAACTCTTTCCCTGAAATTAGCATAAGAGAGATTCTCAAACCCACACAAATACCAGTGACAAAAAAATTCAAGCCACATTCAGTTCTTTCTCTCCTGGTTGCCTGCGGTCCTCTGGTTTGTGAATTTGACAGGTTTGACGGCACTGTACATAGTTTTTTTTTTTTACTTCCAGGCTCATTTTGGGCCAGTATGCTGGAACCTGTAACCATTTATAGGTCTTTTATCTTCCTAGGTGGCCTGCTAATGGGTGGTCATGGCAGATTGTAGCATGAATCCTTTGGAATAGATTTAATAATCAATCATTAATTAATATCAAGTTATGTATTTATAACCAATAACTTTTGTGTGTTCAGGGTGGGGTGGGTTTTATTTTATTTTGCTTTTAATTTTTTCCAGTTTTTTTAGCGTCTGTGTGGAACTCACCTTTTGTAGATGTTGATATAGCATAAATAGTCTAGAGCGGATTAGTCAATCATTAATTAATAACAAATAACAATATCTTTAAGTTATTGATCATAAACCAAAAATTGCCGTTAATGGCAGAAATTGTCAGGGCGCCACCCAGTTTTGTTAAAACAGGAAAAACTTGTGAATTTGACATTAATTAATAGAGTCTCTTAATCTCAAGGTGCTGCAGAGTTCTTGACCTAGTGAACAGTGATTCAGTTTGCTTTATACACACACACACAAATCAAATAACCAAGTTCTTTATAAATGAGATGTTTATTTGACAAACTATAACCATACTACTATTGAAACAGAAAATAACTAATAATAAATTATTAATTTGACAACAAATTGACCAGGCTACTGACCGAAAATAACAAAATAGAAAAGTAAAACTAAAATATAGGAAGACTGATGGTAGATATGACGTTGACTCACTGTGAATGCAATGGAATGACTGATTAAACAGATGTAGTAATGTGACTATGTTGTGCTCTAAGCAAGGTGATGGTTTTAACTTGTGAACACAAACTCTGGTTATGTGTCAGGGGGGATGCAGCAATGCAGCCATAAAACCTCCTCTGTACAACTTTGGGTTTACAGTGTCAGTATTGTGGAGGATGGTCCTCTGTCTTGCTGTTTGTTCAGGGCAGTCATAAAATAAGCCTTGAGCACTTAGTGACCTGGGGATCAGATGGGGTTCTTGGAATAATACTGAGAAATTAGAGAATTATTTCATTAACAGTTCAGTTCATTATTTTATCATCATTATCATGCTACAACATGGAGCAGTTGAGGATGTAGTGCAGGTGGAACATACAACTAATACAGGGTTTTGTGAGGGAGCTTGACAACCTGATAAACCTTGTCCTCCAAAATGGTAAAATGTGTGGTCGGGTTGGTGGGTTGTTTTCCACTGTCAGTTAAAGAGTCATAAAACTCCAGAGTCTCAGGATCAGCCTGCTGAGTCCTCCAGATTGTCTCATCCGTTACTTTTAATTCTTTTAGCATTCCCAAGTGGGACGGTGGCACACATGGAGAACTGGGAATTCTCTGTCTCTACAGGAGCTCTCGAGAGGGCATCAGGGACAGTGTTAAGTTTCCCCTTGCAATACTCCACTGTAAAAGTAAACTCCTGGAGTCTGAGGGCCCACCTTATTAGCCAGGTACTAGGTTTTTGCTTTTTAAACATCCACATCAACGAGGAATGTTCAGTGACAACTGTGATTGGTCTTCCCTCCAGATAATATCGCCATTTTTCCAGGGCCAAAACCACAGCCAGACACTCCTGTTCGGTGATGGAATAATTCCTCTTTGCTGGATTGAGAGTAAGGCTGGCAAAAGCGATGACATTTTTGGTGCCCAACCCCATCATTTGAGCCAACACAGCTCCCAAATCTACTTGAAGTCATTTTTATATTGAGCAGCGACACTCCCCATCCATAGTAAAAGGTGCTGCAATTGGTCTCCTAGGCCAGCCAATCCAGGGATCGTTACATCACCATCTGACTGCCAATGGACAATGGAAACAGACCCTTCACAACCTGCTGCACAGCCTGCCTTTGTCGAGGAAGCAGGTGTTGTTCTCTTATAACACCACGCCTCATCGGATGATTGGTGACTCACCATTCTTCCTGATGTTTGTGCAGGAGCCAAGATTCCCAGTTGGCTTCCTGTTCGGTAGAGTCCAGAATCATCCTGCTTGTGGTGGTAACCCATGAGTGAAATCAGGACCACCAGAGCCAATTGCAGATTGCCTTTCAAGGGGCCCAAGAGAGACTGAGGGTTACAGCAGAGTGCTGAAAATGGAGTCATGACCAGCATGTTCAAGATGTTCCATTGAAGGAGGGCCAGTTTGTGTTGTTGCAAGATGAGGGTGAAACAGGCCGCCAGAAGATCAAGAGAGCTGGGGAGAGACCTGAGGAAGAGTAGCAGGAGTTACTGAGTTATCGCTGCAATAATTTAAACCAAAGCACATTGTTTAATTTGTCCACTTGTCCACAAAAAAACATTGATTGTTTCATAACTGATATATATTTCTTGATTTTGATATGTGTCTAAATAATGTAACTGAAAAAACAATGTGTTTGAGATTAATTAATTACTTATCTAATGTGATCTAATCTACTATTTTCCATGCATCATGATCGCCTATGTATGACATCAGATATAATGGACAAGAGTAGTCTTTTGAGTGATTCAGATAACTGAAGATAACTGTTCACATATTTATGAATGACATCTATCACACCTGTCTGTCTGCGCACCGGCCTTTTCCATATGAATTATGAGTTCGAGTTTGTGCCAAATTCAGGGCCACTTCCACCTCCGTGGGTATCCCTGTTCATCAGTCACACAGCAGTGGTATACACACACACACACACACACAGACACACACAGACACACACACACAGGGCCTATAATCATGAAAAGTAGGGTGGGCCAATGGCGGTACCATTGGCACTGGTATCACACAGTCATGTGAATGACAAAGCATTGGGAGAAAATGCCTGGAGTTACACAATAATAGAACATTGTAATGGATTGTTAATCTTAAAATGCTTCATGACAGTTCGCAAAACTGAGGCAGGCTGTCATCCACCAGAACAGCAGCTGTATGATTTTCATGCTTTAAAAGGAAGACACAAACAGAGTAAAGACTAATAAAGAATAGAATGTGAGGGTACAGTGTGAACAGGTTAGATGGGTTCGACAACACTGTAATTCCAATTCCAATTTTCAATTGTTGTTTTTAGCCTCTGTGAGGCACTTTGAACTTGCATGCTCTCTGAAGGCTGCAGTTCTTTTTCAGCCTTAATATTTTCTTCAGCAGGTGGTCACTGATGGAGTACTGCACAGGTTTTCTGAGTTGTAAACTAAATTATTTGATGAAACACATCAGTCTTAAAAATATATACAAATTGGCTCAAGCTGACTCAAGCTGAAAGTGCCCATATACTTTTTCAAATCCGTTAAAGAAAACCAGTGGGATGTCACAGAGACTCCTGTCTCACGTCTGTTCTCCTTTTTTGATTTTTTCAAATTACACAGAGACAGGGGTGTGTCTAGTCTATAGTGTGCGAACATATTTGTGTTTTGTATGTTTGCGGAAACCACTTGTTTTCTTTTGTGCTGCTGTCTTGGCCAGGTTTGGAAAAGAGGTTTTAAAGCTCAATGATTTTTTTACCTGGTTAAATAAACGATATAGATATTGATAAATCCTTCCAATACAACGCCTGAGAACATCCTTTCCAGTATATTGAACAAGAAAAGCACTCAGAGAACACAGACCACCTAGGTGGCGGCGACTTTTTTATTTAAAATTACAGCCACCACGGAGGTTATTCGTTTTCACCGGGGCTTGTCTCTTTATTTGTTTGTTGCTTTGTCAGTTTGCACGGTAACTCGAAAATTTATTGACATTTTTTGAGTAAATTTTCAGGATTGGCCAGAAGTGGCCTAATTTAAAACTGATTAATTGTTGGTAGTGCCGCTGAATCAGATCCGATCACCACCAAAAATTAATCAATTTAAAGTTAGGCCACTTCTGACCAACCCTGAAAATTTTGTCAAAATCAGCCCACAACTTTTAGATTGTGGGCTGTTATTTTACAAACCAACAAATAAACAAACCCCAGTGAAGACATAACCTCCTTGGCGGAGGTAATAACATGAAACTTAATGCATCATCTCCTTCTCATGTGTGTCTCTTACAGATATTTCAAAAACCAGAGCAGCAGGCCCCACCTGACATCATCTGAAGACATGTGAAGGAAATCCAGGAAATCCATCTGACACTATGTGGCACCTAAGTGCTAAAGGCTTAAGTTTTATGACTGGCAAAATAAACAGATAAGACCAGTTCCTCTTCTCTGACCCAAGGAACTCCAGGACATACACCAGGAGGAGGAGTTTTATTGCCCACATTTCTGCTTTAATCCTGCCAGACACATCCAAAGCTTAATGTGGCCTCTTCCTTTCTCCCTGCCTGGAACAGAACATTACATGAAGATTTTAATGGTTAACTATGCTTTCATTCCTCAGCTACTGTCATATAAGTATCACTGTTATAATGTCAAACATCAGTCTCCACATAGATCCTCTTCCCTTTCCTCCTTCTGATAAGGACTAAATGTGACATGTGGGGTTGGTTGTGGATTAACTCTACAGACACAATCATACATAAATATGCCTGTTGTAAAACACCTTCCTACATGCTCTGATACCATGGTTCATCTGTGTTATTTAATTTGTTGATTAATTTTGATTCAATTGGTCAAGTTTTGTTCTGTGGTTTCCTACTATAGGTGCTAGGTGTTGATCTGCAGCGGGGAGAGAGAGCTTTCACATAGAGAAACTTTAATAAAGTAAAACACAGCAGTATTAACATTAAATAAGTTAAAAAAAAATATTATCTTAGTTAACTTGGTGGATGGGGAGGGACCAGTGGTCACACCCCCACTGGACCTTCAACAAAGATCATAAAAAGCCTCAGCTGGTCTGAGCGCTCTCTCTACTCTTCTTCAGTCCTTCAGTCAGTCAAGTTCTGGTCTTCATCCTCTCCACTGCATCTCTGTTCTCCCTCTCCCACATGCTGGGAGGGGGAGGGAAACAATGATGACCCAGAGACAGAGACATGCTGTCCCACTGCAGGCCCAGCCTCTCCAGAACCTTCAACCTGCTCCAGATATGACTGAAAGACTCTGAATGCTGCCTCTGAATGGCCTCCTCAGGACCTAGCACCTCATGGCATGAAGAACAGCCTATCCAGAACCTTCCAACTCTGCATCCTGCCTCAAGACCATCTTGTCTCCTCTGTCTACTCCTTTGCCCTGAAAATGTGAGCCAGCTCCTCTGCTCAGACACAGGCTGCAGAAAATGACTCCAGCCGTCATGAAGAAACTTAAAAGAAGAAAAGACGGTCGGTCAACACATTGGTGTGAATCCAGCCGACCTCCCCCACCAACAAAGAGGGGGGGAAGATTTGAAGCAAGGGCACAGAGACTATGCTGTGAAGAGGAGAGACAGACAGAGAGAGACTGAGATGGAGCCATGTCAACCAGAGATGTTCAGAGACGACCAAAGATGTCCAGAGCTGTCCAGAACTGTCCAGAGATGACCAAAGGTTCCCAGAACTCCCCAGAGATGTCCAGAGCTGTCCAGAGATGTCCACCGATGCCCGAAAGAGCCAGAGGTGAAGTTCAAGCCGAAGTCACCTGCAGAGATCCAGCAGATCCAGACAAAACCTGCCGCCACTCCTCACTCCCATCCATCCAGGAACGGTGATATACTGCATATACATCTTACAGATATTAAAGAGTGTGATGATAAGACGCTAAATTATATGGCCTGAATTTAGGGCTTAATCCAGCTAACTTAATAATATTTAGTAAGATTTCAATAAAATGCTAAACCAATTCTGAATAGTAAATTACTCACAATCTTCTCTGCTGCCTCTCAAACTCTCAACTGCTGAACGGTACACCAAACCTAAACCAAATTTTGTTAACAACCTAATTCTTAATTTGGTCTAGATAACCACCACTGAATTAAACTGGTCACATTGAATCAATTCATCATTCATCCTTAAACTTTTGTGTAATCATTCATTCCATTTTGGTCACGATGAGTCAATCCCATGTTTCCCCATGTTTTTTCTATTTTCTTATTTCTGTTAGTAACCTGGTCATTTAGTTCGTCAAACTAAACATTTATTATTAGTTATTTTCTGTTACAGTAGTAGTGTGGTTATAGTTTGTCAAATAAACATCTCATTTATAAAGAACTTGGTTATTTGATTTGTGTGTGTATATAAAGTAATTGAATCACTGTACACTAGGTCAAGAACTCTGTAGCACCCTGAGATTAAGAGACTCTATTAATTAATGTCAAATTCACAAGTTTTCCCTGTTTTAGCAAAACTGGGTGGCGCCCTGATAATTTCTACTATTAAAGGCAATTTTGGTTTATGATCAATAACTTAAAGATATTGTTCATAAATACATAATTTGATATTAATTAATGATTGACTAATCTGCTCTACACTATTTATGCTACAGCGTACTATACAGTAATGGCTTGGATTTATATAGCGACTTTCATGACACCCAAAGCACTTTACAGAAACCATTATTCATTCACACCAGTCCAGTGGTTGTAAGCCACATTGTAGCCACAGCTGCCCTGGCAGACTGACAGAAGTGTGGCTGCCATTTTGCACCTACAGCCCCTCCGACCACCACCAACTTTCACGCACATTCATACCCATTCATACAAGGCAATGTTAAAGTGCTTTGCCCAAGGACACAATGTTAACAACAACAACAATGATGATCGAGTTGGATTTGAACCGCCAACCCTTCGGTTATTGGATGCCCACTCTACCACTGAGCCACAGCATCTTATAAGTAAAGATGCAGCTTACTGATGCATCAGAAACTGCTTTCAGTTCAGCTTCACGTTTTTCACATTGGAAAAAGGCAATGAACAGAGATGGTGGTTTTAAGTTACATGAAATATCTGAATCATAAAAGACCAAAAGCGATAACCTGATGCTATGTCGATGGCACACTTTTTATCACCTAATCCTGCTTGCCACCCCTGCATGACTTAGTGCCCTACTTGAGCCACCCCTGCGAAAAAAGTCTGGACACCCGACTGCACAGAGGGTGGAGGCTCAGGCCTGAGGTAAAGTTACAGTATAAGGATAATATTTGCTGTAATTACAATGTAATGTAATTTGCCCTGGCACACTCACTGCTCTGTGTTTGATCATTAAAATCACATGTATTTAGGGCATCAGGTCTGGGTATTTAACTGAAGAGCTGCAAAGTTCAGATCAGATATCCAGACAGGTGAGGACCGGAGCACAAAGCCAGCACACCTGAGGTGAGTTCTCTTTCTGTTTTAGGGGAACAGAAACAATCTTAATGGGCTTAGATTTCACTTTAAAGGAGAAGTTCCATTTCTACAGCTTTCACACACAGCTGTTTATAGCATGAAATAAAACCATTTACTCACCCGGAACATTTTCATGATGAAGAAAGTCCTTCAGGAGATATTTAGATCCAAAATTGAGGGGCATATATCCAAAAAACAAAGTCCACAGGGCAAACACACAGCACCGCCTCTAACGTCGCAGTTTCCCCAAATTTTATAATTTCACCAATATTGCAGCTTGGTTCCCTGTGCTACTCCTCCATTGATGTCCCGGGTGGCTTGTTTACGTGATCCGGGTACTCTAGTCTGAGCTACTGACCTCTGAACTCATCTGCTATCGTCCTTGGTGACTGCATTAAAACCAATGAAAAAGAATACAGCCACGGGCGCAGTACGCCTCATAGTTTTAGCGACAAATGCGACAACAAATGGAATGGCTGAATATCTGTCTGATGACTCAAACATGACCCAAGATTTGTTTTTGGCAGCACATAAATAAGCCGGTTGCCGCTAAAACTGAGCCGTGCTGCTCGTGCGGAACTTCTCCTTTAAAGGTTCCAACACCTTGAGCTGCTCTTAGATCCTCATCAGGCATAAAATCTAAAAGCAGACTGCACTTTAAAACACTGATAGATTAACCTCTCCATATTACAGCTTCTTTTTTTCAACAATACATAGATTGTGTGTACAAACTAGCATAATTTGAGTGCAGCTACCCTTTAAAAAATGATCGTTATTCTTGTCATGAGGTGACAGAGTACTGTGAGAGTCAGAGAGCCCTGAGTCATGCGTCCTGTTGTGGTAACTACCATCCTTCTTTGGGTGGTGCTGATTTCCATGGAAGCCTCTGCATGTAAGAACCAAACAGTCTAAATAATGTTCTACACAGACAACAGGAACACAAAACTGACAGTTTCTCTTTTCTGTGACACAGGGAATCCTGGAGAAATGTGTAAGAATAAATATAAAACACCATGTGGAAAAAAACTTGGTGCCGGCTGGTTCCAGATGGGTCACCGCTGTGTGAAGGCATTCAAAGAGTCCATGAACTATGATGACGCAGAGGTTATGAAAACAAACACACTCATCAGACTGCACAGTTTTTTTTTATTGTGACCTCATCCTGTTCAGGCAGTCAGTTCCCTCCTGTGCAGCAAGAGATGTGAGGAAAGAGGATCTGAGGAAACAGTGAAATGAAATGTCCATTACTCTTAAATGTAATCTGATGATGTATAAAAAAGAGGATTTCAGAGACAGTGAATGATTAAGATATAAAGTCCTCCCTCCTTTGCATTTGCTCTTCTCCATTTGACATAACTTTTTTCAGGATACTCTTGTGTATTCCTGCTGCTCAGAGCAGAGCTAAAGTCTTCATCATGGTGGACTGGATCAGTGAAGACTAATTCTCTGTACTTCTATTCATTTCAGGAAGCATGCAATAGGATCAAACATGGCTCCAACGTGGGTCATCTGGTATCAATCCACAGCCTCGTGGAGCTGTGTCAAGTGGAATGTGCCATGTGGTACCTCCAGACTGGAAAAGCTCATTACTGGATCGGACTCAACAGGTTCAAAGTAAGCAGTGGATGATTCTGTTCAGTTTGTGCATCTGATATATTTACAAAGAAATCATAGAGGTAAACATCAACAATGAATAAACACTGATATAAACCCACAAGGATATTTAACACCACCTACTGCAAAAGGTTTGTGCTGTTAGAAGGCCACAATAGAAAGACACTGAAGAAGTAATTAAAGTGAAGGGTTATAAATATGGGGGCGGCATGGTGGTGTAGTGGTTAGCACTGTCGCCTCACAGCAAGAAGGTACCGGTTTCAAATCCCGGGCCCGCGGCCTTTCTGTGTGGAGTTTGCATGTTCTCCCCGTGTCTGCGTTGGTTCTCTTCGGGTACCCCGGCTTCCTCCCACCATCCAAAAACATGCATGGGGATTAGGTTAATTGGTTAATTTAAATTGACCGTAGATGTGAATGTGAGTGTAAGTGGTTGTCTGTCTCTATGTGTCCTGCGATGAGGTGGTGACTTGTCCAGGGTGTACCCTGCCTTCTGCCCTAAAACAGCTGGGATAGGCTCCAGCCCCCCCGCAACCCTATGAGAGGATAAGCTGTAGATAATGGATGGATGGAATAAAACATCCAAAAAGGAAGCATAAACCAATTAATCTGCTTACCCTCTGGTAATCCTTTGTTGTTTTTGTTTTAGGGTTTTGGTTGGACGGATCGCTCTCCCTATGATTACATTCATTGGGCTCCTTGGCAGCCGGATAACCTTTGGTGGAATGAGCACTGTATTGAGATGAACTATTGGGGTAAGTAAAAGGCTGAATAGAGAAAAAATAACAACTTTATATACATACCTGAGAGACAGCATTACTATTAACCTTTAAATTTACACTCATACTGAATCACATCCGTTCTGTTTTCCAGGCTGGGGACTCTGGAATGATGCAAACTGTTGGCTCCATAGGCCCTATGTTTGTGCAGTGTAGTTCAGAATGAACATGAAGAGCTGCAATTGAAATAATCAGCTTCAAATGTAACCACTGCAAGCTTTTGCATTAACTGCAATAAATGATCAGCATCAGCAAACATGATGGTTCTGGTTTCTTTTCTGTTTGTATTGGACTCTTGTAACAAGGAAGGCTTTCCTCAAACACACAATGAGAAAACATGTTGCAAAAGTAAGGGCACAAAATTACAAATTAAAACAATAAAAACTTCAAAAAGTACTTAACCTTGTGTTCAGCTTGCACAGTGACACAAAGCACCTTACCTATGATATATTGGAAAGGAAACTGGCTTCAACTGGAAAACATGGAAAACAGGAAGGACAGAGCTGGTTGAATTCACACTAGGCTTTGCTCCTTCTCCTCCCTCCAGTGTTTTCATGTTGTACTGTCACATGACTCAGTGGCTCAGTCAACCAGGCCATGACCAGCAGCACAGATACTGACCAAAAGAATGGCAGAGAGGAAGACGAGCATCATGTGGCTATACTGTAAGGCCACAAATGAAGTTTTATAAAAATAATAAAAAGGCTGTAAGAGCTGTAACAGAACAATGCTTCAGAAACACATGAGGCACAGAAACTAGCAAACAAAAGACACTCACTGAAGGCTATGAAAATTACAACAAAAAACACTCTTGACAAAACACAGAGGAACACAGGAGGGTAGGAAATGGTCTGAAATAAGAGGGAATCAGTATTACTTCAAAATAATACAACAGAAAATAAGATAAGGAAATAAATGAAACAGGAAATAAGATCACACGAAAAAAGACAAAAATAGTAAACTTACCCAAACCAGACAGATGAGACATGACAGCAAACTTGACTTGAGGATGTGATCTTTTTTGTATTTAGCACAAGATCAGTCAGTGAGGGAAATTATTATTCATGTCTTTGTAACACTTGAAAACACCCACTGCACGGTGCTTCAAGAAAGTTTGTGAACCATTTGTATGAAGGAGGTGTGGGTATGGAGAGTCCTGTCACATGTGTTTAGCAGGACCCCAAAGCAGAGGCAGGATTCTCAGAGAAAGTTCATCGGTTTATTGTCAAAACTGCACAAACAGCTACAAGAGCAGTGAACAGTGGTCAGTGGAGGCAGTCAGGGTGATAAATGCACAGAAAGAAACTGACAGACAGAGACACACCTGCTTACTGAGGAATGGCTGCAGGTTCTGTATGGACCTCAGCCTTTTCTCCAAATTTGTTTCCATTACATTATAAATCACACAATTTTTTTTTTATTTCAGTAGTACAATTTTTGCTATTGTCGTATGAATTTTGATATTCATTGTATTTTAGATGAGTGAAAAGTTTTGCTCTGTTTCTCTGCTCCATCCTCAGGTTAAGTGGGGCTATGACTATTAAGTCATAACAGGCTTTATTAATTTAATGTCTTGCTGGAAGGCAAAGCGGCTACAGATTAGAACTTCAGGGAGGGGAGGATACCTGCAGAAAAACATGTGATGAGAGGCAACAGAAAGAGGAGCCGTTTATTCTAATAAATTCTGTGTTTTACTGTACAACTGCCAAAGCTGTGGTGGCACCTGCCTCTACAGTCATGAGAATATATTAAGACACCCCATTAAATAATCAACTCTTTTGAGAAATGTTCACATACAGTATCTCCAATCTTCAATTTTGTATTTATTTATTTCTGGAAAAGAAAGTGATTTAATTGTAATTAATCAACATAAATTAACATATTTTTACTCATCAAACAAAAGATATGAACAAAAATGCGCATTTCAATGGAGGAAAAAATTATGACACCCTACCTCCTAATAACTAGTGTTACCCCCTTTGGCTGAAATGACGTCAGTGAGATGCTTCTTGTTGCCATCTACCAGCCTCTGACATGGATCAGAGGAATATTTACCCCACTCCTCAATGAAGAATTCTTTCAGCTGTGAGATGTTTGAGTGGTTTCTTGCATGCACATCCTGTTTCAGGTCACCCCACAGCATCTCAATGGGATTAAGATTCAGGCTTTGACTGGGCCATTCTAAGACTCTCCACTTCTTAGTTTCCAGAACAGTCCTTGGTGGATTTACTGGTATGTTTTACACCCTCTTATACACGGCAGAATTCATGGTGGATTCTATGATGGTGAGCTGTCTAGTTCCTGCTGCAGCAAAGCACCCTCAAACCATGACACTTCCACCCCCATGCTTCACAGTTGTTATGAGGTTCTTTCCCTGGAATGCTATATTTGGTTTATGCCAAGCATGTCTCCTGCTCTGGTGTCCAAATAATTCAACTTTATACTCATCCGTCCAAAAAACATTATTCCAGAATTCTGGTCTTTGTCGATGGTCTCTTTGGCAAATTTCAATCTGCCCTTAATGTTCTTTTTAGAGAGCAAAGGTTTCCTCCTTGCACACCACCTTCATAATAAAGAGTTGACTATTTACTGGGGTGTCCAATTTTTTTCACATAATTGTATATTTGAAACAAAACAATGAGGCTATTTATTAGAGCTGCCATCAAGCCTATTCTGATATGTTCACACTCAAAGCCTTTGAAGATATGATGCACAGGTCAGTGTTTGTTAATGAAATTTGTTGCCCCTACCTGACCCCAAATGAGAGCCAAAGGTTAAATCCTAGGTTAGGATAAAGGTTAAATTGTTGTGAAAATGGCATTGTTATTGTTGAATAATAACCTTAAACTCTCTTTCACACAAACAAAAACATGTGTAATGGAAATTTACTAAACTTGTAAATTTGTGTGTGTAGATGAAGTTTTTAGAGTTTTGAGAGTTTATATAAAAGGTTAAACTTGAGTGCTTTGTAACTTCTGTCTCTACTTTCTCCTGGAACTCAGGTGTGGTATGTTTTATTTTAGGTGTGGTCTTATAGGTTAATAAGAAACATCCTTTAAACAGTGTTGCTTGCAAGAACAAGGTTATGCCTTTACCCTAAATATACTGTATCTGCCATATTCATTTTTTTAGACTAGAATTAGCCACAGACAGTAGTCTAATACCGCCCTTTGCAAAAAGTATACTTAAGGATGAAAAATGCCGGACCTCATCGCGGACTCCTGCAGACCTGCTTATGTCCTGCATGACCTGTGCCTATTGAAGCTTCAATAAGAACAAAACTCCATTTCTTTTTTGATTTCTCTCCTTATTGAACAACTTGAAATCAACACCCCGCCAAACATCAGTATAATCGATTTCCATAACACATACAGACATTGCTTCCATACCCAAAAATATTTGAACAAGAGGTAGCATCAATTTGTCACAACAAATTGGTCAAACAACAACTAACTCTCCAGAAGGTGTCAGTCCAGTCAGCACAATTATTTTCACAAAGGTGAACTAATTTATTTCCTTAAATATGGCTGCAGCATGATCAGATAGGTAGCTAGTGTACCAGCTATTGCCTGATGGAGTCTGGATCTCCATCCGTCCATCCCCTTATGGGGGGTCGGATCGTGGGGGCAGCAGCTTAAGCAGGGAAGCCCAGACTTCCCCTCTCCACAGCCAATTTGTTTAGCTCTTCCAGGGGGAACCTGAGGTGTTCCCAGCACAGCCAAGAGACATAGTCTCTCCAGCATGTTCTGGGTCATCCCCGGGGTCTCCTGCCAGTGGGACATACCCAAAAGACCTCATCAGGGAGGAATCTATGCCCGAGCCATCTCATCTGGCTCCTCTCGATGTGGAGAAGGAGCAGCTCTACTCCGAACTCTTCCCAGATGACTGAGCTTCTCAACCTATTTCTCAGGGAGAACCCAGACACGCTGCGAGGGAAACTCATTTTAGATGCTTGCATCCATGATCTTGTTCTTTTGGCCACAACCCACAGCTCATGACCACAGGTGAGTGTAGGAACATATTGTAGATCGACTGCCCCAGCTTTTTTTACGCATGGCCAGGTGCTTGCGAACCATGTAGACTGAGTCACCGTTGATCATTTGAGGCGTAAGAGGAGGAGGAGCCGGAGGACCAATTTAGCTCTCGCGGACAGGCTTCACTTTACGCACATAGAAGGTGGGATGCACGTGGAGGGATTGGGGTAGGCGAAGGTGCACGGCCGCAGGGTTGACCACCTTGGTCACTGGGAACGGACCCACGAAACAAGGAGCAAGTTTCCTGGAAGAAACATTGAGAGGAAGGTAGTGTGTAGACATCCATACCTTTTGCCCCACCTGGTACTGGGGCGGCCAGCCTCCGGTGCCGGTCTGCTGCCATCTTCATGCGTTCTTGACTCCATAGCAGTATTTTACACACCACTGCCCACACCTTGTGGCAGCATCATACCTGGGCATATGCAGACAGGATCATCACCTCCTTCTCATTGTCTGGAAAGGTGGGGGTCTGGATGCCATACATATACTGGAAAGGAGATATGCCTGTAGAGAAGGTGGGTAGTGTATTGTGTGCATACTCAACCCATGATAACATGCTGCTCCAGGGGGCTGGATTCTGGGAGACCGAACAGCGGAGGCAAGTTTCGAGCACTTGGTTTAATCACTCAGTCTGTCCATTTGCCTCCGGGTGGTACCCAGTCTTCAGGTTGACTTGGGCTCCAATCAGCTTCCAGAACTCCTTCCAGAAACATTAACAAAGAATGTTATTAGGAAAACCATGCAAACGAAACACGTTGTGCAGCATGACCTCTACCGTTTCCTTGGCGTAGGGGAGTTTGGGCAGAGGAATGAAATGCGTCATCTTACTGAACCTGTCAACCACCGTTAGGACGGTGCTGTTGCCTTTGGACATGGGAGAACAGTGATGATAGATAGATAGATAGGTTTATTTTTGAACACGCAAACTATACATCCCTCTTTTAGATACAAAATTAAATTGATTCATCAATCACATTTTCACACATAAATACTTAAGTTTGAAACTTTAGAATGAAATTACAATCCATAGTGAAAAACAAACATAAACTTAAATGTTATGTGTTCAAAAAAGGAGTAGATAGAAGCTGACGCTTATTTATCTCTACCCCCTTATTTCATTTTCAATATCTACATAATCTTCATGTTATACATGTTTGTTACTGTAACCCAGACAACATAGTTCAATATCTAATATTACACCATACTATCAGACAACATAATATAATACCCTGAAACGTAGTATAGCATAATATATAAGACAACTCAACATCATATGATTTAATTTACTATTGTATATGCTGGCCTATAACATATATCAATTAGATACAATATAATCCATGACAATATAGTATAGTACATTATAAAACACAGCACAATATAATATCCTTCAATAGTTACAAAATGGTATCATATAGCATAATATATCTGATATAATGAAGTTACCATAACTTAATGGTATTACAGTGCCTATAATTGTTAGTATGACCCATTTTCGTATTTCTGTCGTATATATGTTTTAAACTGATTTTTAAATTGTGCAATATGTTTACTTTCTTTTATATTTTCGGGTAAGGTATTACACAGCTTCACCCCACAGACAGATATGCTCATGCTTTTAAGTGTTGAATGAACCATTGGTTGTTTTAGGTTTCCTTTTCCCCTTAGGTTATATTCTCCATCTCTGTCTTTGAACCATCGTTGAATATTACCTGGCAGTAACTCATATCTGGCTCTGTACACAATTACAGCAGTTTTTGAATTAACCAGGTCATTAAACTTTAAAGTTTTTAACTTTAAGAACAAATCATTACTGTGTTCAATTTGGAGCTGATGTATCTAATTTGGGGTTTCCAACTAAACTGATGGTCTATTATTACCCTAGAAAAGTATTTTCATACACCCTTTCTAACTTAATATTATTAATCATTAATTCTACTGATGCATTTTTTGGTATAACATGTTTTCCAAAAAACATAAATTTTGTTTTTGTTATATTTAATGATAACTTATTTGTGTCAAACCACACTTTCAACTTGTCGAGTTCAACAGAGACAACATTTAACAATTGTTGAAGGTTCTCCCCCTCACAAAACACACTTGTGTCATCTGCAAAGATGACTTTTTTCAGTATCTGAGATGCATTGTTTATGTCATTTATGTATAATATGAATAATTTTGGCCCTAAAATGGACCCTTGCGGAACACCACACGAAATACTAGCCTGGGTGGACCTGTATTTCCCCAATTGCACAAACTGTTGCCTTTGCTCTACATAACTTTTTAACCATTTTAGCCCTACCCCTCTGATCCCATACCTTTCCAGTTTTTGTAGCAGTATTTCATTTTGATTGTATTTTGATTGTATCAAATGCCTTCTTTAAATCTATGAAAACTCCTACAGCAAACTTCCTGTTATCCAAGGTACTTGTCATTTCTCCTACCAGATCCATTAGTGCCAGTGATGTTGAATGGTTTGACCTAAATCCATATTGACAGTCTATGAGTAATGTGTGTTTGTCAATAAAGCTGTCCATCCTTGCAGCAAAAGTTTTTTCTAGTATTTTTGAAAACTGGGAAAGCAAAGAAACTGGCCTGTAATTTGTAAGTAGGTTTTTCTCACCCGCTTTAAAAATCGGGATCACCGTTGCTATTTTCATTTTTGATGGAAAAGAGCCCAGTCGGAATGAAAGATTACAAATATGCACTAAAGGATCTGCGATAGCAACAATTACTGCTTTAATTAGGGTCATATCTAATCCATTCCAATCTGTTGATGTTTTACTCTTAAACTTATTCACAGCATCGATGATTTCCTGTTTATCCATATCTCTCAAAAAAAATTGTTTGTGAATTGCTTTCGCCAAGATATTGTGAAACACCTCCCCCTTGTGGCGGGATTATTTCCTCTGCCAGTTTAGGCCCAACATTTACAAAGAATTTATTGAATTCTTCCACCACCTTATGTTTTTTGCTGATTTTCTTTCTCTCCTCAATAAATTCATCTGGTAAGTCAACATTTTTTGTTTTATTTCTTATAATTGAATTTAATATATTCCAGGTGCCCTTTATATTACTTTTACTATTTTCTAATACTTTATTATAGTAGTCTTTCTTACATTTCCTAATAATATCAGTTAATTTATTTTTGTATATTTTATACTTTATTTCTATATCTTTATTTCTATGTTTAATAAATTCTCTGTATAGGGTGTTCTTTTTTTTTTTACAGGCATTCAACAACCCCGTTGTTGTCACGATTCCCTGTTGATTCCCTGTGTTCCCCTTGTTTTCCCCATCCTTGTATTTCTTGTGTTATCATGTCAGTCTCTCCTTGTTGATCTGTGTTTGTGTGTGTGGGCGTGGCACACCTCCCTGGTCCCTCCTGGATAATCACAGATGAAGCACACCTGCCATTCTTCAGCACACCTGCCTTCCATCAGTTCATCACTTCAACTGCATATAACCCTGGCTTTCCTCCCGCGCTTTGTCAGATCGTTTGTTCTGCTACTTGGTAGTTTACATTCGGACCTCCACAACTACAACTACTCCTTGTGTTTCCTGTTGATTTCCCAGCCAATCTCTGACCTCTGATCCTCTTGTGCCCAGGTTCATCATCATCATCTCCTGCCATATTCCTGCTTGCCTGCTCTCCACCGATCATCCCCGGACAGTCCACATTCCGTGCCACCACCGTCTAATCCGCCCACTGCTTCACCTCAGCCATTCCTTCCACCTCACTGGACCTTCCCCTTTTCGTCACACATCCCAAATAAATTCACTTTTTGCCAGCCTTGTCTGAGACTGCATTTTGGGTCAGCACCTGTGTTAACATGACAGAACGATCTGACCAGAACTTTGACCCAGCGGTCTCGGATGAGCTTCTTCAAGCCTCCTCGGAGCTCCGCCAAGCCCTCTCCTCCCAGGGAACCCTCGTTGGCCAACATGACCGTGTTCTTCGGGAAGTAGTGGAGACTTTGAGAGGTTTGACTGCTACTGTGTCCAGAATTGAGAACCAGGTTAGTTCTGCCCAAACCCAATCAGTTCCAGCTAATCCCAGCCTCTCTATTCCTAGCCCACCTTCCGCTATGACTACCAATCTGTCCAGAGAGCCATATGTCCCAGCACCTGAGCGCTATGATGGAGATCTGGGGTCTTGTCAGTCTTTTTTGCTTCAGTGCTCCCTCGTATTTGATCTACAGCCACAGACTTACGCTACAGATAAGTCCAAGATTGCTTTCATTGTTGGGTTGCTAACGGGGAAAGCTAGAGCTTGGGGTGCTGCTGTTTGGAATGAGTCCCCGTTGATTAACTCTTCCTATGCCAGTTTTGTGACAGAGATGAAAAAGGTTTTTGACCACCCCGTTAAAGGCAAAGCTGCCAGTCAGCATCTATTGTCTCTTCGCCAAGGCGCCCGCAGTGTAGCCGAGTATTCGGTTGCGTTCAGAACAGTTGCAGCAGAGTTAGGCTGGAATGATGAGGCACTCCAGGGGGTTTTTCTTAAGGGGTTAAGTGAAGCAGTTAAGGATGAGTTGGCTGCCAGAGACGAGTCCGACAGTCTGGATAACTTAATTGCCTTAGCCATTAGGCTAGATAATCGCCTGCGAGAGCGTAGTAGGGAGAAAGTTGGCCGTCCTGTCCCCTGGATCTCCTCCTCGTCTCCTGTACCCGCACCTTTTCCCAGGGTGGGTTCCGAAGCACCGCCCACATCCAGTTTGGCCACCAGTAACCCTTCCAGCTCTGAAGAGGAACCCATGCAGTTGGGCCGGAACCGTCTCTCCCCAGCGGAACGTCTGCAGAGAGTTCGAGCTAGAGTGTGCATTTACTGTGGCCAGGCAGGACACTTCCTGGTTTCCTGTCCCCTGCGGTTAAAAGAGAAGACTCATCAGTAGCAGTCGGGGTTCTGGTGAGTCAATCTTCTGTCTCTTTGTTTCCCCGGACTCGTATTCAACTAGATGCCACTATTATGATTAACTCTCAGACTCTCTCCCTCCTCGCCCTAGTGGATTCAGGGGCAGATGAGAACTTGCTTGATTCCAACCTGGTAGCTCAAGCTGGCATTCTGGTTGAGCCACTCTCCACTCCTGTGGATGCTAAAGCTCTTAATGGAAAACTTCTCGCTCAGGTCACTCATCGCACAGAGTTCCTTCATCTCCTACTCTCTGGTAACCATCGTGAAACCATCCAGTTCCATGTGTTGCCTTCCACTCGGGCCCCCATAGTCCTTGGTTTGCCCTGGCTTCAAAAGCACAATCCACACATTGACTGGTCAGCGGGAAAAGTGGTGAGTTGGAGCTCATTTTGCCATGCTTCGTGTCTGCAGTCTGCTCTCACACCTGTTAAAACGGAGTCTCCCCCCTCTGCTCCTGAGCCTCCTGATTTGACAACCATTCCTTCTGTCTACCATGACTTAGGAGAAGTTTTCAGTAAACAACGAGCTCTATCTCTGCCTCCTCATCGTCCTTATGACTGTGCCATTGATCTCCTCCCAGGTGCTCCTCTGCCCTCTAGTCGACTGTATAACCTGTCTCGTCAGAGAGAGAGACTATGGAAAAATACATTCATGACTCTTTGGCCGCAGGAATCATACGTCCCTCCTCTTCTCCTCTGGGTGCTGGGTTCTTCTTTGTATCCAAGAAAGACAAGACTCTGCGGCCATGCATTGACTATCAAGGACTTAACAGCATCACCATAAGGAACAAATATCCTTTGCCCTTAATCAGTTCTGCTTTTGAGTCTTTACAGGGAGCCACCATCTTCTCCAAATTGGACCTGCGGAATGCTTACCACCTTGTCAGGATCAGAGAAGGAGACGAATGGAAGACAGGCTTCAACACTCCCCTAGGCCACTTTGAATACATGGTAATGCCTTTCGGTCTCACCAATGCTCCTGCTGTTTTCCAGGCCTTAGTTAATGATGTCCTCCGTGATTTTCTCAATCGATCAGTCTTCGTCTATTTGGATGACATTCTCATCTTCTCTAGGAGTATAGAGGAACACGTTCAGCATGTCAGACAAGTCCTCCAGAGACTCTTGGACAACAAGCTGTTCGTGAAGGCTGAGAAGAGCGAGTTCCATGTGTCTTCAGTGGCTTTCCTGGGATACATTATCGAGAGCGGGCAAGTGAAGACAGACCCAACCAAGACACAAGCCGTTGTGGAGTGGCCCAGACCAACTTCCCGTAAACAGCTTCAACAGTTCCTTGGTTTTGCCAACTTCTATCGCCGATTCATCAGAGACTATAGTCGTGTTGCTGCTCCCCTTTCCAAACTCACATCCCCAATCCTCCCCTTTTCCTGGACTCCAGAAGCTGAAGCTGCTTTCAGTGATCTCAAGAGACGTTTCACCTCGGCGCCAATCCTCATCCACCCAGACCCGTCACGCCAGTTTGTTGTAGAAGTGGACGCTTCTGATACAGGGGTAGGAGCAGTCCTCTCTCAACGTGCTGCTTCTGATCAGAAGCTACACCCCTGTGCCTTCTTCTCCCGTCGGCTGTCACCTGCCGAGCGAAACTATGATATTGGTAATCGTGAGCTTCTTGCTGTTAAACTGGCCTTGGAGGAATGGAGACACTGGTTGGAGGGGGCAGAGCAGCCATTTATTGTTTGGACCGATCATAAGAATCTGTCCTATATTCAAACAGCCAAACGCCTCAACTCTCGTCAGGCCCGGTGGGCATTATTCTTTGGTCGATTTAACTTCACCCTAACCTATCGTCCTGGATCCAGTAACAACAAGCCCGATGCTCTCTCCCGCAAGTTTCAGTCTGAAGAAGCTCCCGTCGCTCCATCTACCATCCTGCCTCCATCCTGTGTGGTAGCAGCTGTGACCTGGGAGATAGAGGATGTTGTAAAAAGGGCTCAGCAACACCAACCAGACCCTGGTCTAGGTCCAGCTAACCGTCTCTTTGTCCCAGACACGGTGCGCTCTCAAGTCCTCCAGTGGGCACACGAGTCCCGATTTGCCTGTCATCCTGGGATCAGCCGCACCCTGTCACTCCTGCAACAGTATTTTTGGTGGCCCACCATGGTCACAGACAGTCAGGCATTTGTTTCTGCTTGTTCCGTGTGTGCTAGGGGGAAGGCATCACACAAACCACCTGCTGGTCTACTGCGTCCTTTATCTGTTCCAGGACGACCTTGGTCTCACATTGCAATAGATTTTGTTACTGGACTGCCTCCTTCGCAAGGTAAAACTGTCATCCTGACCGTTGTGGATAGGTTTTCTAAGGCTGTGCATTTTGTGGCTCTTCCTAAACTTCCCTCTGCCCTTGAGACAGCCGAACTCCTGGTGCTTCATGTTTTTCGACTTCACGGTATTCCCTTGGACATTGTCTCTGACCGTGGTCCTCAGTTCACCTCTCAGGTTTGGAGGGCATTCTGTCAGGCCCTTGGAGCGTCTGTGAGTTTGTCTTCTGGTTTTCATCCACAGACCAATGGGCAAGCAGAACGAGCCAACCAGGACTTGGAGGCAGCTCTCCGTTGTGTGTCTGCCAGGAACCCCACTTCTTGGAGTGTCCATCTTCCCTGGATTGAATATGCTCACAACTCACTAAAAAGTGCAGCCACAGGTATGACCCCATTTGAATGCTCTCTGGGTTACTTACCACCGCTGTTTCCTGCCCAAGAAGATGAGGTTGCTGTTCCCTCAGTCCAGGCCCATCTTCGCCGGTGTCGTAGGCTCTGGAGGGATGCTCGCTCTGCTCTACTCCGTTCTGGAGACCGCAATCGCCGTTATGCCGACCGTCTTCGAACACCAGCCCCCAGTTATCAACCAGGTCAGAAAGTTTGGCTCTGTTCTAAGGACATTCCGTTAAAGACGGATTCTAGGAAGCTCTCCCCTCGTTACATTGGTCCCTACGAGGTTGACAGTGTCATTAATCCCTCTGTTGTGAAGCTCAAGCTGCCACGGTCTATGAAAATTCATCCAACTTTTCATGTGTCCCTACTGAAGCCTGTCTCTGTCAGCCCATTATGCCCGCCAGCCATTCCCCCGCCACCCGCCCGGATTGTGGATGACCATCCTGCCTTTACAGTCCCGGCGGCTGCTGGATGTGCGTCGTAGGGGCCGGGGCTTCCAATACTTGGTTGACTGGGAGGGATATGGCCCAGAGGAGAGGAGCTGGGTTTCTCGTCAGCTTATTTTAGATCCCTCTCTAATCCGGGACTTCTATCAGTGGCATCCTGACAAGCCTGGTAGGCCACCTGGAGGTGCCCGTTGAGGGGGGGGTACTGTCACGATTCCCTGTTGATTCCCTGTGTTCCCCTTGTTTTCCCCATCCTTGTATTTCTTGTGTTATCATGTCAGTCTCTCCTTGTTGATCTGTGTTTGTGTGTGTGGGCGTGGCACACCTCCCTGGTCCCTCCTGGATAATCACAGATGAAGCACACCTGCCATTCTTCAGCACACCTGCCTTCCATCAGTTCATCACTTCAACTGCATATAACCCTGGCTTTCCTCCCGCGCTTTGTCAGATCGTTTGTTCTGCTACTTGGTAGTTTACATTCGGACCTCCACAACTACAACTACTCCTTGTGTTTCCTGTTGATTTCCCAGCCAATCTCTGACCTCTGATCCTCTTGTGCCCAGGTTCATCATCATCATCTCCTGCCATATTCCTGCTTGCCTGCTCTCCACCGATCATCCCCGGACAGTCCACATTCCGTGCCACCACCGTCTAATCCGCCCACTGCTTCACCTCAGCCATTCCTTCCACCTCACTGGACCTTCCCCTTTTCGTCACACATCCCAAATAAATTCACTTTTTGCCAGCCTTGTCTGAGACTGCATTTTGGGTCAGCACCTGTGTTAACATGACAGTTGTAATCCATGGTTTGTTGGACCTTTTAATTTTATTTCCCCTGAATTGTTGCATTGGGCAGCTTCTATCGTATAACAATAGAAAAGTCTCTAAGAAGGAATCATAAGCCGAGTTTACATCCAATGAGTCATAGACATTTCTCCAATCTTGTGCTAACAATTCCTTTCTGAATTGATTTAAAGTGTCCTCCATTCTTAATCTCCTTTGTTTAGTTCTGGTATTATTTTCAATCATTTTAAAATCGCAGTCATAGATTCCAAACACCGGCAGATGGTCACTAATATCATTGATTAATAATCCACTCTCTATATTATCTATTAAATTATTAGTAAGTATATTGTCTATTAATGTTGCTGAGTGAGATGTTATCCTACTGGGTTTGGTAATAATGGGATATAAACTCCTTCTCTGCATTGCATCAAGAAATTCTTCTATTAATGGCACATTATTTGGATTTAGAAAATCAATATTATAGTCCCCACAAATAAAAGTGACCTTCTGCTTGGTGCCTGCAGCCATATCTTCTATTATTTCTTTAAACTTTTCTATGTTAGAGCTCGGTGCTCTACAGATACAACTAACAATGATATTCTTCTTTTTTCCCATGTCAACTTCTGTGGTGATACGTTCACATACATTATCAATTGCATTCGTCATACTTTCAACAATCTTATATTTTAGCCTTCTATCGATATATAGCGCTACGCCCCCCCACCCCCCCCCACCTTTAGTGGCTCTATTCACAAAATTAGAGTTATAACCATCCAATTCGAAATCAGCTCCTTTTTCCAGGTTAATCCAGGTTTCCAAAATTACTACGATGCTAAATGTTTCAGTGAGCTGATCTAGATAATCTTTGATATTGTTGAAATTAGCATATAGACTCCTGCTATTGAAGTGTATGATTGATATATTATGTTTAAGACTGAATTTATCCTTGAATTGTTTATCTGTGTAATAGTTACAGTCTCTAGTCACATTTCTAAAGAAATTCCTATCTGGGTCAATATCTGTGTATAACCCATGCATGATTAATGTCCATGTTTTGAGTACCTATGTTCTCCAAGAACCATCTTAATATCCTCACTGTTATTATCCAGTTTAGTGATGACTCTTCAGCATATATGCTCTAGGGAAGCGATGACTTGTCATTACTGGTATTTGTCCAATTCAGTAATGTCACTGATTACCAGCACCTTTGCATCCTCTGGCGTTCCTTTGAGTTTTATAAGCACTTTACAGTTTGCTGTCCATGTTGACTGGATTTTATTTTGTTTCCTTAGCAAACGAGCCTGTCTTGCAATATCAGAGATTTTCTTTGTCAGATGTTCGTTGATGTACACATTGGTTCCCTTCAACTTTCTCCCCTGCCGGAGCACGGCAGTTTTCTGTTTTCTGTTCACAAATCAAATTATTATATCAGGTTTTTCACTTTTATTTTTCCTAAAGCGGGGATGACAGGCCTCAATATCACTGCTGTTCACAGATATTCCTTTACTGTCCAAGAAGGTGATAACCTGATGCTCTGTTGAGTCCAAGTCAGCCTGAGTGGGCTTCCCATTCCCTGTGGCAACAGCCCTCGCATATGACCTGGGTCTGGTCTCCAGTCCGCTGATAATCAGGTCATTCATGCGAGTATACTGTTCCAGCTCGGCCATCCGGGACTCCAATTCTGCTATCTTTTTATCTTTATCTGCATTTTGTTTTTGAAGTTCCTTGATCTGACCCATCATATCCAGTAGCAGCTTCTGATTTTTGGCAATGTTTGAAATTTCACCAGACATAAAGTTAAGTGACTGTTTTATGTCCTCGACCTCCTCCTCCGTAATCATAGTTTTTTTTTGGTGGCATCTTGATTGATGATTTCCCAAATCTGGCGGGGGAATCCCTAACTGCAGCTCGCCGACTGAAACGTCAGATGACGATGACGAGGCAACCAATCACGACGCCAAGCGGCATAACCAAACCCGAATCCGGAAGAGGACTCCAGCGACAGCGTTCACTACAACTATTATTGTTGATCTTAATCAAGTGAAAAGAAAAAACAAAAAACAAAACCACGCCGCGCTCCACACTCAGGATCGATTCACAACACCCACCAGAGCAGCCTCCTCATCAGACACATACATCCACCCGCAGTCGGTCATGCAGTGAAGCACACGAACCTCCCTGGGTTACCTGGCATACAGTTTTGGGACACGAATCAACGGAGCAACAGGAGCAAGCTACAACCAGCACCTACAGCCAGTCAAATCGACCACCCACGAGACAGTTTGCAGCTTACCTCGGTGAAGTCGATCACCAGGAGAGGAGCGGCTAACCAGCGAGCTAACATGCACAGCTCCAGAACCAATAGCCCAGAAGAAAAGTGGAAACTTCTCTCCGGAACCTGAAGGGTCCAAAGAGTCCAGAGTCCTTTGACGAGCTGATATTGTCATCTAATATCATTCACAGGTAAGCTTGTTGAAGTGAAGTGTTGCTTTCTGGTGTCTCCAGTGTCTGGTGTCTCAGTTCTCTCCAGTGTCTTTTGCTGACTTGGACTGGTAGCAAACAGACAGGCATAATCTGAGCTCCTTCCTTCACGCTGGTGTTCCAGCTGGTGTTCCAAAGAGATTTAAGACCAGGGACGGGATGGGACGGGGAGAGGCTGCAGCAGACCTGGGCGAGACTGGGAGGATGTTTTATTCTGGGTGCAGACAGGACACGCTTCCACGTATTCTCGGACAGAGTTAACCATGGCAGGCCACCAGAAACGTGGCCGGATGAATGCCACTGTTCTTTTAACCCCCGGATGGCAGGTGAGATGCGGGGTGTGAGCCCGGTGAACCACCTGCGGGTGCAGATTGGCAGGAACGAACAGGCGGTGGGTTCACACCATTTGCTTCTTTCACCCCACATTGTAATTTCCAGGCTACCGCTCCAACCACACAGTCATGTGGAAGGATGGGTTCGGGAGCTTTAGCTACAGGCTCGGGGTTGTGACAGGGGATCTGGCTTGGTATTCAGGGAGCCTGGCCCGGAAGACAAGGAGAAATTGAAACGGTTCAAGAACAGTGACCATCAGCACTGGCGAGAGTTCATTCTTTTGGCATTCTTAAGGTGCTGTAAATTTTTGTGATCCATCCAAACCAGAAACGGGTGCTGGGACCCCTCCAATCAGTGATGCCATTCCCCCAAAGCCATCTCGATAGCCAGCAGCTCACGATTTCCCACATTGTAATTTTGCTCAGCTTTGGACAGGCAGCATGAGAGAAAGGCACACGGGTGCACCTTGTGGATGAGCGTTGAGACAGGACAGCACCGACCCCCAAGATGAAGGCATCCACCTCCATGATGAACTGTCGAGTGGAATCGAGCATCGCCAGGATGGGAGCAATGGTGAACAGGGTCTTGAGATGTGAAAAGGCTTTGTCGGCCTTGGGATTCCAACAGAACTGGTGGGGAGAGGTTGTGTGTGCAGAGGCGCTGCTACGGCGCTAAAGTTACAGATAAACCAGTGGTAGAAGTTAGCAAATCCTAGGAATTGCTGTACCTTCTTCCAGCTATACAGAACTGGCCACTCTGCAACTGCATTCACTTTAGCCGGGTCCATTTGGATCCGTCCCGGGGCTACAAGGAAGCCCAGGAAGGACTGCGACTCGGCATGGAACTCACATTTCTCTGCTTTGCAATACAATTGGTTTTACAGGAGTCATGTGAGTACTTGTTTTACATGTCTCTGGTGTGTCTCAAGGTCCGGGGAGAAGATCAGGATATCATCCAGGTACACAAACATGAAAAGATCCAGGAAATCATGAAGGACATCATTCACCAGGGCCTGGAAGACCGCTGGAACGTTAATGAGACCAAAGGGCATTACCAGGTACTCAAAGTGGCCGGACGGGGTGTTGAAGCTGGTCTTCCATTTGTCCCCCTCTCTGATGCAGACCAGGTCATAAGCATTCTGCAGGTCCAGCTTAGTGAACACCTTAGCAGTCTATAATAGCTCAAAGGCAGAGGACATTAATGGCAACGAGAGGACGAGGGACGGATGAGACTGGCCTGGACAAAGGTGGTGATATATTCCTCCACGGCCTGTTTCCCGGGTCCTGAGAGCGCATAGAGCCGAAATAAAAAATACTAACAGAGTGGAATTTCCCTCATTGAGGGACTAATAAAGGAATTCTTCTTCTTCTTCTTCTTCTTCGGGATGGTGGCATTGGGAATCAGATTGATGGCACAATCATACAGTCGGTGAGCCAGAAAAGACATGGCTCGGGACTTGCTGAACACTTCAGCTAATTCATGGTAGCAGACTGGAACACAGGACAGGTCAGGTGAAAAAGAGTGTGTGTGTTTTGATTCACCACTGTACAACAGGGTGCTCACAGCCACTGGGGATGCGTCAGAGCACAGACAGGAGACACTGCAGTCTGGAGACCAGGACAGGATGACTCCAGTGTTCCAATCCTGGTGAGGATTATGTTTGCTGAGCCAGGGAACCTATAAAGGATGTATAGATTCAAACAGAAACAGTTATATTTTTTTCCTTGTGTTTGTCTATGGAAATGGTGATTGGTTCAGTCTGATGAGTCACTGAGAACAGAGCATTTTCGTCAAGGGATGTGGTTTTGAATGGTTCAGGAAGAGGTATAGTTTGTAACCCCAGCTTGCCTGCTAACCCTCGGTCTATTAGGCACACAAAGGCACCAGAGTTAATGAGCGCATGAAAGCACTGGGTGTGTGAGGGTGTGATCAGAGTTACCTCATTAGGATGACAGGAGGCCGCTCGGGATTGGAGAAGCGGGTCATCCAGACCCTCTTCCGAGGAGCCTGCACCTTCAGCGGACAGGAGTTAATGCGGTGATTCCATTCCCCGCAGTACAAGCACTGGCCTTCTCTCATACACCGCTGTCATTCCTCTGATGAAAGCCGAGCTCTTCCCACCTGCATGGGTTCACACTCTGAAGCGGAAAGTGCTGGACGAGACGGAGGTGCAGAAGCCGGGCTGTGGGATTCAGGAGCCGAGGAAAGGGATTGAGTTGTCGGGAATAGTTCTGCGTCATGCTGTTCTCCTGGTGGAACAGGTTGGGTCGATTCTCTGTTCGAATCGCCAGGACGATGAGGGTGTCCGAGGGTAACTCCATGGAAACAAACTCCTTCTTACTAGAAGGTGTCAGACCGGTGAGGAAAGTGTCTCTGAGGGGCCGGTCATTCCATCCACTGTCAGTGGTGGCTGTTCAAAAGTGGATGGCATAATCACTTACAGATCTGTGTCCTTGGGTTATAGAATTGAGAGTCTTGACTGCATCTTCTCCAGGTGTGGTACGATGGAAATCTTTACGCAGGGCTTCAGAAAACAGTTCAAGTTTTCGACACACCGGAGCCCCTTGTAGCATAAATAGTCTAGAGCAGATTAGTCAATCTTTAATTAATATCAAATTATGTATTAATGAACAATATCTTTAAGTTATTGATCATAAGCCAAAAATTATCTTTAATAGTAGAAATTATCAGGGCACCACCCAGTTTTGCTAAAACAGGGAAAACTTGTGAATTTGACATTAATTAAGAGAGTCTCTTAATCTCAGGGTGCTATGGAGTTCTTGACCTAGTGTACAGTGATTCAGTGGCTTTATATACACACACAAATCAAATAACCAAGTTCCTTATAAATGAGATGTTTATTTGACAAACTATAACCAGACAACTACTGTAAGAGAAAATAACTAATAATAAATGATTCATTTGACAAACTAAATGACCAGGCTACTGGCAGAAATAATAAAATAGAAAAATCAAAAAATAGAATAAAGGAAGATTGATGGAAACTACATGGCATTGACTCACTATGAACGCAATGGAATGGATGATTAAACAGAAAGAATCAATGGGTGAATAACTGATTATTTAATTCAATGTGACCAGTTAAATTCAGTGGTGTTTATCTATACCAAATTAAGAATTAGGCTGTTACCAAAATTTGGTTTAGGTTTGGTGGCGTTCAGCAGTTGAGAGTTTGAGAGGCATCAGAGAAGACTGTGAGTAATTTATGATTTGAAGTTTTAGTATTCTATTGTATCAGTATTATTAAGTTTTGGGTTGAAATCTAACTTCGGCCATTTAGTGTCTAATCATCAAACTCTTTAATATCTGAGGATGCATATGCAGTATATCACCATTCCTGGATGGATGGGAGTGAGGAGTGGCTGCAGGTTCTGTCTGGATCTGCTGGATCTCTGCTGGACGCACTTCATTACCATCTGTTCATTAGACATCTGTGGTCATCTCTGGACATCTCTGGACAGCTCTGGACAACTCTGGACATCTTAGGTAGTCTCTGGACATCTCTGGGCAGCTCTGGACAGCTCTGGACAGCTCCGGACATCTTTGGTGAGCTCTGGACACCTTTGGACACCTCTGGGCATCTCTGAACATCTTTGTTTGGCATGGCTACCCCCACCCCCCCTCGTTGATGGGGGAGGTCGGCTGGATTCGCATCAACATGTCGTCAACAGTCTTTTCTTCTTTCTCAGTTTCTTCATGAAGGTTGGGGTCATTTTCTGCAGCCTGTGTCTGAGCAGAGGAGCTGGATCACATTTAGTTCAGGTAGAGGAGCAGAGCCATGTCCTGGATGCAGAATGCAGGATGAGAGAGACAGTTTTCCTGCAGGATTCAGAAGGTAGGGTCTTGAGTTGTCTTTGGAGCATGTTGGAAGGTTTTTGGAGAGGCTTTTCTTCATGGCATGAGACGCTGGGCACTGAGGAAGTCATCATAGCAGCATCTCTCTATCAGTGGATTCACTCCTCCTCCCTCTTCCCAGCATGGGAAGACCTTCTGCCACTGAACTGGCAAAGGTCGCTTTTGTCATCAACCACCTGACAGACAGAGCTCTTTTATGGAGAACAGCTGAGTGGGAGAGATGGTCTCCAGCCTGCACCTCCTTTGAACTGTTTGCTGCCGTGCTTCACAAGGTTTTCAGTTTTGAGAAGTGTGGCTCTGCATTAGCTAGGGGACTGATGTGACTGAAGCAAGACGAGCGAACAGTGGCGGATTATTCCATTGATTTCTGCACCAGAGCCAGCCAAAGCAGTTGGAACAATTGAGCCCTCTGTGAGGCCTTCCTCTATGGTTTGGCTGACTACATGAGGGGTGAACTGGTTTCCTATAAGACACCCACCACGTTGGACGGGGTGATTGAATTGGCCACCCGAATCGACCTTCGTATCCAGACTCGTCGACGAGAGAAGCCTTTCCACTGCCTTTCCACAGCCGATGCAGTTGGGTCACACCCTCTCTCAGGAAGAGAAGGAGCACCGACGCAAGTCCAATCTCTACCTCTACTGTGGGGCGGCAGGACACCTCCTTCATCTCCAGCTGTCCAGCAAAAGCCGGAGCTCACCAGTAGTTGGGGAGACCCTGGTGAGCTCGACTGCCCTGACTTCTCGCCAAGGCCAAAGACCCCTGCCCTGTTCCAAGGCCGGCTCCTTCCAGACAGCCCTCACAACTTGGCTATCCTAAGTGACTTTGGGGCTGATGCCTGTATTATTAATGAAGAGTTGGTCCTTCAGCTGGAGCTCGAGCGGGTTCCTTTGCCTCATCTGGTTCCTGCTAGAACCTTTCTCCAGTTCTACAACCTGAACTCCTCCTGCCAGCCACTCATCCTGGGGTACCCATGGCTCTGTCTTCACAACCCTCACATCGACTGGGTCACTGGGGCCATTCTGGGGTGGAGCTCCTCCTGTCATCAAAGGTGCCTGCAGCAAGCTCCGATTCACTCCTCCGATCCCATTTCTACACCTGACCTCTCTGGGGTGCCACCTGAGTATCACGATTTCCGCCAGTAAAGCCAAAGCCATGTCTCTGCCCCCACACCGCCCCTACGGCTGCACCACAGATCTCCTGCCTGGTACATAACCTCCCTGTCAGAGCCTGAGAGAAAAGCCAGGGAGACCCACATCTACGACTCCCTGGCCACGGGCATCATTCATCCTTTGTCATCTCCTGCTGGGGCTGTTTTTTTCTTCGTTGACAAGAAGGACAAAACATTGAGACCCTGCATTGGCTACAGAGGACTGAATGATATCAAGAACCATTATCCGCTGCCACTCATGTCCACTGCCTTTGAGCTGTTACAGGGGGCTACCATTTTCACCAAGCTTGACGTACGCAACGCTTACCACCTCATCCGCATCAGAGAAGGAGATGTGTGGAAAACGGCATTCAACACCCCACTACGAGTATCTCGTAATGCCATTTGGCCTTTCCAATGCCCCTGCCGTCTTCCAGACACTGCTCCACGACATGCCCAACCGGTATGTCTTTGTTTATCTCGATGATATCCTCATCTTCTCCCGGTCCAGAGAGCAACACATTCACCATGTTCAGTCCGTCCTCCAGCGCCTCCTAGAGAACTCCCTAAAAAAGCAAAAGCAGAGAAATGCAAGTTCCATGTCTCCTCTGTGTCCTTCCTGGGGAACACTGTGTCCCAAGGCAACATCCAGTTGGAACCAGCCAGTCTCTGCTGTCACCTCCTGGCCTGTTCCTGAAAACCGCAAACAGCTTCAGCGGTTCCTGGGTGTCGTGAGCTTTTACTGTCGCTTTATCCACAACTACAGCTCCGTGGCCGCCCCTCTCACTGCCCTGACCTCCTCCAAGGTCCCCTTCCAGTGGTCACCTCCAGCTGAAGCAGCCTTCCAGACCCTCAAGGATCAGTTCACCTCATCGCACATCCTCCAGATGCCTGACCCTGAACGCCAGTTTGTGGTTGAGGTGGATGCCTCAGATGTTGGGGTGGGGGCTGTCTTGTCTCAGTGTTCAGGCACCGACCAAATGCTCCATCCGTGTGCCTTCTTCTCTCTGCACCTGTCCTCTACTGAGAGAAACTATGACATTGGTTTCAATGTCCATCCTCCCCTGCATCCTCCACTGTTGCCACATTGACCTGGGACATTGAGGAGAGGGTGAGAGCAGCCACAGAAGGACAGCTTGGTCCCAGTTCCTGTCCATCTAACTGCCTTTTCGTCCCTCTTGCCTTGAGGTCAGATGTGCTGCAATGGGCCCACTCCTCCAAGCTCTCCTGCCACCCTGGTGTTCTACGGACACAGCTGTAGCATATCAATGAGCATAAAATAATGAACTTAACTCTTCTCATTTCTGAGTATTTCCCCAGGAAATCCATCTGACACAATGTGGCATAGTTAATGGTTAACTATGCTTTCATTCCTCAGCTACTGTCATATAAGTATCACTGTTACAATGTCAAACATCAGTCTCCACATAGATCCTCTTCCTTTTCCGCCTTCTGATAAGGACTAAATGTGACATGTGGGATTGGTTGTGGATTAACTCTACAGACACAATCATACATAGATCTGCCTATTGTAGTACACCTTCCTACATGCTCTGACACCATGGTTCATCTGTGTGTTTAATTTGTTGATTAATTTCGATTCAATTGGTCAAGTTTTGTTCTGTGGTTTCCTACTATAGGCTGCTTGGTGTTGATCTGCAGCGGAGAGAGAGAGCTTTCACATAGAGAAACTTTAATAAAGTAAAATACAGCAGTATTAACTTTAAATAAGTTAAAAGAATATCATCTTTGTTAACTTGGTGGATGGGGAGGGACCAGTGGTCACACCCCCACTGGACCTTCAACAAAGATCATAAAAAGCCTCAGCTGGTCTGAGCACACGCGACTCTTCTTCAGCCCTTCAGCCAGTCAAGTTCTGGTCTTCATCCTCTCCACTGCATCTCTGTTCTCCCTCTCCCACATGCTGGGAGGGGGAGGGAAACAATGATGACCCAGAGACAGAGACATGCTGTTCCACCGCAGGCCCAGCGCCTCATGGCATGAAGAGCAACCTCTCCAGAATCTTCAACCTGCTCCAGATATGACTGAAAGACTCTGAATGCTGCCTCTGAATAGCCTCCTCAGGACCCAGCACCTCATGGCATGAAGAACAGCCTATCCAGAACCTTCCAACTCTGCATCCTACCTCAAGAACATCTTGTCTCCTCTGTCTACTCCTTTGCCCTGAAAATGTGAGCCAGCTCCTCTGCTCAGACACAGGCTGCAAAAAATGACTCCAGCCGTCATGAAGAATCTAAAAGAAGAAAAGACTGTCGGTCGACACGTTGGTGTGAATCCAGCCGACCTCCCCCACCAACAAAGGGGGGGGGGAGAATTGAAGCAAGGGCACAGAGACTATGCTGTGAAGAGGAGAGACAGACAGAGAGAGACTGAGATGGAGCCATGTCAACCAGATATGTTCAGAGACGACCAAAGATGTCCAGAGCTGTCCAGAACTGTCCAGAGATGACCAAAGGTTTCCGGAACTCCCCAGAGATATCCAGAGCTGTCCACAGATGTCCACCGATGCCCGAAAGAGCCAATGGTGGAGCCGAAGTCGCCTGCAGAGATCCAGCAGATCCAGACAGAACCTGCAGCCACTCCTCACTCCCATCCATCCAGGAACGGTGATATACTGCATGTACATCTTACAGATATTAAAGAGTTTGATGATTAGACGCTAAATTAAATGGCCTGAATTTAGGGCTTAATCCCGAAAACTTAATAATATTTAGTAAGATTTCAATAAAATGCTAAACCAATTCTGAATAGTAAATTACTCACAATCTTCTCTGATGCCTCTCAAACTCTCAACTGCTGAACGGTACACCAAACCTAAACCAAATATTTGTAACAGCCTAATTCCTAATTTGGTCTAGATAGCTACCACTGAATTAAACTGGTCACATTGAATCAATTAATCATTCATCCTTTAAACTTTTGGTGTAATCATTCATTCCATTTTGGTCACGATGAGTCAATCCCATGTTTTCACCATCAATCTTCCTCTATTCTAGTTTTTATTTTCTATTTTATTATTTCTGTTAGTAACCTGGTCATTTAGTTCGTCAAACTAATCATTTATTATTAGTTATTTTCTGTTACAGTAGTAGTGTGGTTATAGTTTGTCAAATAAACATCTCATTTATAAAGAACTTGGTTATTTGATTTGTGTGTGTATATAAAGCAATTGAATCACTGTACACTAGGTCGAGAACTCCTTAATGTCAAATTCACAAGTTTTCCCTGTTTTAGCAAAACTGGGTGGCCCCCTGCTAGGTTCTACTATTAAAGGCAATTTTTGGTTTATGATCAATAACTTAAAGATATTGTTTATAAATACATAATTTGATATTAATTAATGATCAACTACTCTGCTCTACACTATTTATGCAACACAGCTCTCCTTCAACATGTCTGGTGGCCCAGCTTGCAGGAGGATGTCCAGAAGTTTGTTAAAGCCTGTCCGACAACACAAGACCTCCCGCCGGCCTCCTGCTAGGCTGCTTCAACCTCTTCATACACCTACACCGCCCATGGTCCCACATACTGTATCTTTGGACTTTGTAACTGGCCTTCCCAACTCTAATGGTCGCTCTCTCTCTTTCAATGCGCATATGGCTATCAACCGCCACTGTTCCTGGCCCAAAAGAGGGCAGTCTCCTGCCCATCTGTCCAAGCATTCAATCTTCAACCACACTATACGGCCCAATGCTCTGATGAGACCTGACTGCTCACACTGTACGTCCATACACAGCAAGTCGGACTCTTTTACTGGTCCGTAGTTGAGGCAGAAACAGCGCACTGCAACTTTATACTTTTCTGTTTTATTCCCCTGAAAGCTTTTCTTTCTGCCTCTCCTTCAGCTCCCTGTCATCAGATTACAGCATGACTCAAATGAAAATACTCGTGCTCATGGGGGCACACACTGGAGTGGGGCGAGAGGAGGTGAGAATAATGAGCGGAGCCTGATCAGAGGCGTGCCTGTTATCGATCATATCAATTACTCATGCACAAACAGCTCTTAAACACAAAAAATATAGCACTGTCGGAAATGTTATGTAAAAATAAAAATAACAGGATTAATGTCACCGCAGCAGCATTGGGAGACTGGCGTTTGTATTTGGTGCACTTGTATGTGAATGTCGGAATTTCCAATCTCTGAGTGAGAATTTAAATCAGAAGTCCGATCTCCACCTCGGAAAGTTGGATTAATCTCACCAACCAGACATAGAATTCATGCTATCTGCATGATGTTTGGCAAATGTGTACTAGATGCACTATTTTTTGTTATAACTGTTATTGTGTTATGTTCTCTTTCCATTTGGCTCATCTTGTTACAGATTCCTTTCTGGGCGATATGTGTTCAGGCATTATTTCACTTTATTGCCAGTTATTATATCAGTTTTGAAGTTATGCTCATGAAACGTGAATGGTGTTCACACACCTGTCAAATGGAAACAGATGAACAGTTAACTTATCTTAAAAGGGAATGTGTGGACATTGCAGTGCAGGACAAACAGTTTGCTGCCACCCACAGTCCAAAATCCTCCTGAACTCAGAGCTGCCACAGCACAAACACAATGAAATGTGATCATGCCTGTTTGCTGTGGTTAATTGGTAATTTAGTGCTTCTTCATACATATCACTCAATGCACAGAGTGAACACAGCACACCATCTCGTCATCTTTCTTCTGACAGCACATGTGAGGTAGATGGTTGTCTTTTGCTGCCATCAGCTGGAGGAGTCTATAAAACACGGTCCATTCATATGTGAAAAAAAATAGTCCAATAAAATACCAACATACCAAATGAATAAATAAAACAAAATAAATCTAAAACAAGATACATGATTAAAATAAAAAGTAAATGCAACAACCAATATTTTATAGTGATAAACAACACATAGTGCTTATGTTTAAATGAGTCTTTATGCTGTTCATAGCAGTGTTTTGTAAATGCAGCAGTAAAATAGCCAACAGTTCTGTTGCAATCTGTTAAAAAACTTCTCTCTTCTTTTCAGACTCAGAAAACTTTATGTGAGCTGTCATTTCAGCACGTTCTCACTCCTAAATTGCCAAAAAATCTTGTTCAAGGACCCTATACATCAAAGTGTGATGCTGCACACACTCTTCTTGACAGTTTGACACATGCGGGCACTCAATGAGTTGAAGTCTGTCGGACAACCCTGCACACCAAGCAGCTGTATGGGCTGATATGGGAGTGAGAACATTTTGATCATTGACAGTGTTTTATGAATGACTCAGTTTTACAACGTGCAAAACTATTAATGCAAAGAGACACAGCTTCTCCCAAACATGTTCAAGCTGTAAAATGTTTCCTTTTTTTTGTCAGCACCTATTCTCATCATTAAACACCACAAGATAGGAGGTGTCAACTTTTTATGAGATTAGTGCATATTTTAATCTTGCAGAAAAGTATAATACTATTTTTCTGCATGTGCGTGACTGTCACCAGCCCTCTCTGGAAACTAATCTGTCATTCTTTATCGGATTTTCTTATTAAGAGCCAGAGAGGAAAGTGCTGCTCTATTGTGAATTGAATGGGAAACATAAAGGAGAGAGAATAGTAATTAAGTAAACCAGCAGAGAATTATGTACCGAGGGGCACATGTGAAGTGTAGAAATGCATAGAGAACATGAACATAGTGTGAAGCCTGAAGAGTGATTTAGCCCAATCTGGAGGGTCCATTAGTACTCAACAATGGGACACAATAGATGCTTGAACACCCTGATCCAACATGCATGAGTGACTGACACCGAAACCCAGAGCAGCTAAGACGACTGAGCAGGGGCCTGCTGGCCGAGCATCCATCCTGCCCAGGCAGCAGGAACACCCAGGAGGCATCGCCCAGAGAGCCGACCAGGGCCACAGGGAAACACACAAACCCAGGGACCAAGAGGAGGCACAGCCAGATGCCACCACAGTGCCACGAACGAGCACGGGGGGGCCCCATCCGCCACCCAACGCCTGCCCCCCAACTCCCCCCACCACCCCATGGATGCGTTGGGGGGGAGGGGGGCCCAGAGGAGGATACTCTGAGGTCACCCCGACCCAAAGCCCCCAAGCCAACCAAGAGCTCCCACCCAAGGTGTGAGAGTGTGTGCTGCATTAAAAGTGGAGAGCGTGGGGGGGAACAGCAGGAGGGGCGATGGAGAGGACACAGCGCCATAGAGCACTGCAAACCACCCTACCCCAGCTCCCACCGACCCCACTCATACTCCCACGGGCCCTATCTGATGTGTCCTTATGTGTGCCTTAGTGAAGTGCGCGATAAGAGGCAGTCTGGTGCGGGTCTGGCCCGAGGTGACAGAGCCAAGGGTGAATCCGGTATAGATGGAAATTGGCGCTGAAGTGCGGAGCCCCAGAGCCGAGAGGCAAAGGACCAGGGGGAACCCCAACGGACCAACGGGTCCCCCCCGCACCACGACTCGGCACAGGAGTTGCCCCCAGCAGTCGACGAGGCCACACCGCAAGCCAGCAGCCCACAGCAACCCGACCCAGACAGCAGACAGGGCAACCCCCAGGACACTCTAACCACCGGTGTCCACGCTAAACCCAGGAGCAATCATGCCGAGGACCCCAGTTGCCAAACCTGCGACACCGTCAGCCCCAACCCCACTCCACCACTCCCCAGGCCAGCACAGGACCCAGAGTCAAAGCTCCCTGCCAGCAGTATAAGGTTGCCAGCGGCCATGAGGAGTGAGCCGTAAAATGTAAAATGTTTCCTGAAGAAGGCAAATGGAAATGGTTGGTGTTCTAGATTGAAATATGACATCCTTGTGGAAAAGTTCTGCAAAGGTCTTTTAAAGTTGTATCATTGTATTGAAGAAGAAATGTATTACATACAGTTTAAAAAGAGCTCTGAGTGAAGGTTCTTAGAATTATTGCTTCTGGCATTTCACTTCAAAATTAATCATTATTATCAGGATGAAAAAAAGGTTCATGGAGTGCTGTGGTTGTATATTCAGGAGAAAACTGAGAGCAGGCATGTTTGGCAAAGTTGCATACTCAACCCGACTGAAGACAAGAGTTGCCCTAAAGATTGTGTATCTGTGATCTTGTTCTTTCGGTCATGACCCACAGCTCATGACCAGAGGTGAGGGGAGGAATATAGATTGACTGGTAAATTGAACTTCGCCTTTCAGCTTGGCTCCTTCTTTACCACGACGGATCGGTACGGTGTCCGCATCACTGCAGAAGCTGCATCGATCCACCTGTCGAACGAAATGCTCCAGTGTGAGTTGAAGATCACGCTTGGTGAAGCCAAAAGAAACACATCATCTGCGAAAAGCAGAGACGTAATACTGAGGTCACCAAACCGAACTCTCTCAACTCCTCGACTGCACAGACCACCTTACGGCCACAGCTTCAGTCAGCTGCCTCAACAATGGAGGCATGGAACATGGCCCATTCAGACTTAATGTCCCCTACCTCCCCGAGGACATGGTTGAAGTTCTGCCGGAGGTGGGGGTTTTAACTTCATCTGACAGGGGACTCCGCCAGATGTTCCCAACAGACCCTCACAACATGTTTGGGCCTGTCAGGTTGGACCAGCATCCTCCCACTCTCTCACTAGGTAGTGATCAGTTGACAGCTCTTCACCCGAGTGTCCAAGACATGCGGCCACAAGTCTGGTGACATGACCACAAAGTCGATCGTCGAACTGCGGCCTAGGGTGTCCTGGTACCAGGTGCACATATGGACACTCTTGTGCTTGAACATGGTCTTCATTATGGACAATCTGTGACGAGCAAATTAGATGTTTATTTGACAAACTACGTGACTAAACTACTAACAGAAAATAATTGAATACATGACTGAACATAAGGAAAGATCGGTGAATGAATTGACATTAATTCAATGTGACCAGGTAGATTTATTGATTGATATCTATTCACGAAATTAAAGTATTGTGGACTGTTCAACTTACACAGAGTTTAGGAGGCATCAGAAGATTGTGAGGGAGAACAATAATTTGAGTTTAAGTTTTAGTATTAATCTCACCTCTAGATTAGTTCTAAATTACTTTAATTAATTTTAGAGGTCTAATCATCAGAACTCTTTCACATTTAAAAATGTATATGTATTATATCACCATTCATAGATAGAGAGGAGGTGTTGCTGAGGAGTGACCACAGGTTCTGTATGGACCTCTGCCTTTTGTTCAAATTTGTTTCCCATTAATACATGATAAATAACACAGTTTTTTTACTTGCAGTCAAAGATTTATGCTGTTGTCTTTGGGATAGTTTTGTTCGGAAATATTAGTATTTTTGATGACAGTGTGGAAAGTTTTGCTCTGCTTCGCCGCTCCACCCTCCAGTTAAGTTGGACTATGACTATTAAAAACAGGCTTTATTTATCTACTTTCTTGCTCGAAGGCAAAGCGGCTAAAGTGAAATACATGTTAGAACTTTAGCTGTTGAAAGCACTTCAGGGTGGGGAGGATATCTGCAGAAAAAAATATGATGAGAGGCAACAGAAAGAGGTGCCGCCTATTCTAATAAGTCCTCTCTGTGTGCTTTACTGAGCGACTGCCAACAAGGATGTGAACGAGCCACCAAAGCTGTAGCAGTGCCCGCCTCTATATTTGAAACAAAACAATTCGGCTATTTATTAGAGCACACTACAGCGGTATGGTGTAGAACAAGGTTGTCATTTTATTTTTATGCAGGACACACAAAAAAAAACCACACACACACCTGAAATGTCACCAAAAACCCAACATGAAAACAATATTTTTCTCAGATGCTACAGATGCAATGCTTAGAATACATTAGCTTCAAGCTTGATGCTCTCTTCATCTCCTTGGACACTTTCTCGCTGTTCAATTTCATATATAATAACTATTGCTATACGGAGGGTCTGTGGGTGGTTTTCATTGTTGTTACTCTGTACACATGAGATCTATTGCACGTCTGTCCATTCTGGAAGAGGCATCCGTCCTCTGCCCGTGTCGCTCTTCCTGAGATTTCTACCATTACTTTTTCCCTATTAAAAGTTATTTGGGGCAGAATTTTTCCTTTCTCAGTGTGAGGGTTGTTTGTAAAGGAAGGCCTCTGTAATGCTCGCAGCACCTTTCAGAGGTTGATGCAGTGGATATTTGGTTGCCAACTTTGCCAGTCCCTACTTCTGTATCTTGATGACTTTATGGTTTTCTCCACCATCATTGAACAGCCCCTTGAGAGGTTCAAGGCAGTGTTGAGGAGGCTGCAGCAAGGTCTCTTTCAGATCTGAAAGAGTCTTGATGACCACTAAATTCGGCCAAATTTAAGGCTAATCTAAAGGACAGACTAATATTAAAACTTAAACTTAGAACTTTAAAAATGCTCCACAATCTTGTCTGATGCCTCATAAACTTTCAACTGCTGAACGGTGCACAAAACCTGAACTAAATGTAGTTGACGACAGTCCAACTGTTAATTTGGTTAATATCAGTAACAGAATTGAGCTGATCACATTGAATTGACATCATTTATTCATTCATAAAACTCTTCTTTAGTTTAAAGTGATAGTTCAGGATTTTGGACATAGGGTCTCATTTCCAAGTAAGCCAGAGTGTTGGAGACGTGGAGACAGTTTTCAAAAAATTTCATTCAGTCCTTCTAGTTGCAGAGTTCACTGGTGCTAGACTAACACAAGTCGATGGTTCTAGTTTAGTCTGCCATTAAAAACTGTTTTAGCCACTCCACAGTGCACCTGAGGCAAATCAGTTATTACACCAGACTATCGATGTGAATGTCTGTGTTGATAGAATAATTTTAGACAGCACCAGGCTAGCACCAGTGAACTCTGCATCTCCAACACTCCGGCTCACTTGGAAATGAGGCCCTATGCCCAAAATTCTGAACTGTCCCTTTAATCGTTTATTCTGTTATTTTCTGTTGGTAGTCTGCTCATGTAGTTTGTCAAATAAAAATCTAATTTTATAAAGAATATGATTATTTGACTTGTGTGTATATAAAGCAAGTTCGATCACTGTACACTAAGTCAAGAACTCTGTAGCTCCCTGAGATTAATAGACTTTATTAATTGATGTCAAATTCACAAGTTTTCCCTGTTTTAACAAAACTGGGTGGCGCCCTGACAATTTCTACAATTAAAATTAATAGTGGATTATACCTTTATAGCTGAGTGTTTTCACTCTGCTTCACCTTTTTATGACAATTCATGGTTTATGATTAATAACCTAAGAGTTTTTGGTTATAAATACATAATTTGATATCAATTAATGATTGACTATTAAATCTGCTCCAAAGTATTCATGCTAGAAAATAGACTGCAGCATGCATAAAGCAAAGTTGAGTATGATGAACGTAATGCTACTATGTTCTGTTCTAAGCAAAGTGATGGTTTTAACTTGTGAACACAAACTCTGGTTATGTGTCAGGGGGGATGAGGCAATGCAGCCATAAAACCTCCTCTGTACAACTTTGGGTTTACAGTGTCAGTATTGCAGGGGATGGTCCTCTGTCTTGCTGTTTGTTCAGGGCAGTCATAAAATAAGCCTTGAGCACATAGTGACCTGGGGATCAGATAGGGTTCTTGGAATAATACTGAGAAATTACAGAATTCTTTCATTATCAGTTCATTTCATTATTTTATCACCATTATCACGCTAAAACATGGAGCAGTTGAGGATGTAGTGCAGGTGGAACATACAACTAATACAGGGTTTTGTGAGGGAGCTTGACAACCTGATAAACCTTGTCCTCCAAAATGGTAAAATGTGTGGTCGGGTTGGTGGGTTGTTTTCCACTGTCAGTTAAAGAGTCATAAAACTCCAGAGTCTCAGGATCAGCCTGCTGAGTCCTCCAAATTGTCTCATCTGATACTTTTAAGTCTATTACCGTTCCCAAGTGGGACAGTGGCACACATGGGGAACTGGGAATTCTCTGTCTCAACAGGAGCTCTCGAGAGGGCATCAGGGACGGTGTTAAGTTTCCCCTTGCAATACTCCACTGTGAAAGTAAAATCCTGGAGTCTGAGGGCCCACCTTATCAGCCAGGTACTAGGTTTTTGCATTTTAAACATCCACATCAACGAGGAATGTTCAGTGACAACTGTGATTGGTCTTCCCTCCAGATAATATCGCCATTTTTCCAGGGCCAAAACCACAGCCAGACACTCCTGTTCGGTGGTGGAATAATTCCTCTTTGCTGGATTGAGAGTAAGGCTGGCAAAAGCGATGACATTTTTGGTGCCCAACCCCATCGTTTGAGCCAACACAGCTCCCAAATCTACTTGAAGTCATTTTTATATTGAGCAGCGACACTCCCCATCCACAGTAAAATGTGCTGCAATTGTTACAACCAGTGTTGGGCAGTAATGCTACTATTAACACCTTTACTTTTCACAGTAACTAATACTGTAAAACCTTGCATTATCTGAACTACTTCCCGAACCAGTCATGTTACGGCCAAGCAGCGAGGCTTCAGACGTCATCAATGACGTCACTCATCCGAAATGATACACGCCTTGCAGAAACACTCCATGTATTACTCAACACATGCATTGAAGCATCGGTACGGCACGTAACATCACAAAACTTTACTGATTACTACTTGGTTTTAAAAGAACAAAAAGTTAGATCACAAGTTACTTTATTAGTTATATTCAGCAGCTGCTGCCAACACCCCCCGTAAGTTTGACTGAGCCATGCTGTGACTCCTATTAATCCATTTTCTACCTCTTATCCTCATAGGGTCGTGGGGGGGCTGGAGCCTATCCCAGCTGTCTTAGGGTGAAAGGCAGGGTACACCCTGGACAAGTCTCCAGTACATCACAGGACACATAGAGACAGACAACCACTCACACTCACATTCACACCTACGGACAATTTCAATGAACAAATTAACCTAATCCCATGCGTGTTTTTGGATGGTAGGAGGAAGCCGGAGTACCTGGAGAGAACCCACGCAGACATGAGGAGAACATGCAAACTACACACAGAAAGGCCCTGGGCTGGGAATCGACCCCGGTAACTTCTTGCTGTGAGGTGACAGTGCTAACCACTACACCGCCCGCTGCAACTTCTAATGTTTCTTCAAATTTGATGTTGTGTTTTTGAAACTAGATAACACTTTGTCAACGCCACAGAGGGCACAATGAACCTTAATATTGCTATATTAACACACTCAAAATAGTGACTGTAGCAAGCTGTCGTCAGTGTGGAGGAGGAGCCTTCAGCTTCACCTGTACATAAGGTAAATTCAGAAAATGATAAGGTCCAAGTTTGCTTACCTACAGATACAGGGGTTGGACAATGAAACTGAAACACTGGCCAATTTAGTGTTGGAAGTTTCATGGCTAAATTTGACCAGTCTGGTGGTCAAACTTCATTGATTGCACATTGCACCAGTAAGAGCAGAGTGTGAAGGTTCAATTAGCAGAGTAATAGCACCGTTTTGCTTAAAATAATGCAATGCACATAACATTATGGGTGACATATCAGAGTTCAAAAGAGGACAAATTGTTGGTGCACGTCTTGCTGGCGCATCTGTGACCAAGACAGCAAGTCTTTGTGATGTATCAAAAGCCACGGTATCCAGGGTAATGTCAGCATACCACCAAGAAGGACGAACCACATCCAACAGGAGTAACTGTGGACGCAAGAGGAAGTTGTCTGAAAGGCATGTCCGGGTGCTAACCCGGATTGTATCCAAAAAACATAAAACCACAGCTGCCCAACTCACTGCAGAATTAAATGTGCACCTCAACTCTCCTGTTTCCACCAAAACTGTCCGTCTGGAGCTCCACAGGGTCAATATCCATGGCCGGGCTGCTATAGCCAAACCTTTGGTCACTCGAGCCAATGCCAAACATCAGTTTCAATGGTGCCAGCAGTGAAACATGTCTTGTTCTCTGATGAGTCCACCTTTACTCTTTCCCACATTCAGGAGAGTTATGGTATGGAGAAGCCCCAAAGAAGCGTACCACCCAGACTGTTGCATGTCTAGAGTGAAGCATGGGGGTGGATCAGTGATGGTTTGGGCTGTGATATCATGGCATTCCCTTGGCCCAATACTTGTGCTAGATGGGTGCGTCACTGCCAAGGACTACTGAACCATTCTGGAGGACCATATGTACCCAGTGGTTCAAACATTGTATCCTGAAGGCGGTGCCGTGTATCAGGATGATAATGCATCAATACACACAGCAAAACTGATGACAGAGTGGTTTGATGAACATGAAAGTGAAGTTGAACATCTCCCATGGCCTGCACAGTCACCAGATCTAAATATTATTGAGTCACTTTGGGGTGTTTTGGAGGAGCGAGTCCTCCACCAGCATCACGTGGTGACCTGGCCACTATTCTGCAAGAAGAATGGCTCAAAAGGACTTGTATCTGTCATTCCCAAGAGGAACTGATGCTGTATTGGCTGCAAAAGGAGGTCCTACACCATACTAATGAATTGTTGTGGTCTAAAACATGCGTGGCATTCATACTGAAAGCTGGCGTAGGCTGTAATCCAGAAAGTGGCGTACACTGTCAAAAATCCAGATGTATCAAACAGTGCGAATGCCAGAATCCACGTAGCTTCCCTTGATAACATGACTGGTTCGGGAAGTAGTTCAGATAATGCAAGGTTTTACAGTATTAGTTACTGTGAAAAGTAAAGATGTTAGTAGTAGCATTACTGCCCAACACTGGCGTACAATACATCCCAATCAGCGGAATTGAGCACACATGTCAGCGTTGCAGACTCCTCCCTCACCACACCCATGAATACATATGCAAATTCATTTAAATAGGCTCCATGTCGGGGCTGTCCTCATTAAGAGAGGAGGAAGAAAAGAAACTTCAGGGCGTAGCCACGGTCACCTGAGTTAAAAACACAGGATTGCATGCCACATGTGCTGCACCTGATGGATCACACTGATGTGAAATAAGATTACAATTCAGGAGAGATGCTGATGAAGCTATTTGTGACTTTATGCACGTGTGTAGATGATAATCTGGGACGCACACATGCAAACCATGAGTCAGGGAGAAGACTGATGACCAGTCAATATTTACTCCAGCCGTCCAGCGGCATGCCCGCCTGCACCACGTTCCCACCTTGCTTTTTTTGAGGATGTATGAATCTGTTGAGCCAGATCACCTCGCAGCGATGTTGGTCACATTCATTTGCGCATCAAAAATAATCTGCATACTGTGATGGTGCTTTTATTGCAACATGCATGCAGCTGATCGCTCTGATTACATCAGGAAATCCAGCTATTGCTGCAAATTGTGCATTAATGTTGACCTGTTTAACTGCATTGTATGCAAATTTTAATATGACTGGCTGACGTTTGGATGACCCAGTCCAACATACTATAGGTGTCATGGTCCGGGTCAGGCTCGACTGGCTCATTCCCAATCGGTCGGTGTCCGACCGTGGTCAGCAGTTGTGTGGCTCTGGTAGCGCTCGGCTCCTGCTGTGATGCTCCAAGGCCAGTCACAGCTCCTTGCACAGCTGTTTACAAACTAGTGACAGTTTCCCCCACATCCCCTTTAAGTATCGGCAACAGACCAAAGCATCAGAACCTGGTGTACGACAACTATGAAGTCGCCATGGAGCTGCACCAGTTTCCACGCTCAGTTCACTATTGATAAATCAGAACGTGAACGTGGATGCTGGCGTACGCCACATTTCCTGGTGTACGCTACTTTGATACATGAGGCCCCAGAGCAGCAGGCCCCACCTGACTTCATCTGAAGACATTTCTAAAACCCTAAACTGGTCTAAACTGGTCCTTTCACCCAGTGTGGTACAACCTGAATTCATGGTGTGCGTACTATACAATAATGGCTTGGATTTATATAGCGTCTTTCATGACACCCAAAGCGCTTTACAGAAACCATTATTCATTCACACCAGTCCAGTGGTTGTAGGCCACATTGTAGCCACAGCTGACTGACAGAAGTGTGGCTGCCATTTTGCACCTACAGCCCCTCCGACCACCACCAACTTTCACGCACATTCATACCAATTCCACCAACCCTTCGGTTATTGGATGCCCACTCTACCACTGAGCCACAGCATCTTATAAGTAAAGATGCAGCTTACTGATGCATCAGAAACTGCTTTCAGTTCAGCTTCATGTTTTTCACATTGGAAAAAGGCAATGTACAGAGATGGTGGTTTTAAGTTACATGAAAAATCTGAATCACAAAAGACCAAAAGTGATAACCTGATGATATGTCGATGGCACCTAATCACCTAATCCTGCTTGCCACCCCTGCATGACTTAGTGCCCTACTTGAGCCACCCCTGCGAAAAAAGTCACCCCACTGCACAGAGGGTGGAGGCTCAGGCCTGAGGTGAAGTTACATCCATCCATTATCTACCGCTTATCCTCATAGGGTCGCGGGGGGGGGGTGTCTTAGGGCGGACGGCAGGGTACACCCTGGACAAGTCGCCACCTCATCGCAGGGCACATAGAGACAGACAACCATTCACACTCACGGTCAATTTAAATTAGCCAATTAACCTAATCCCCATGCATGTTTTTGGATGGTGGGAGGAAGCCGGAGTACCCGGAGAGAACCCACGCAGACACGGGGAGAACATGCGCCGGGCCCGGGATTCGAACCCAGTACCTTCTTGCTGTGAGGCGACAGTGCTAACCACTACACCACCACCCGGTGAAGTTACAGTACAAGGATAATATTTGTTGTAATTGCTTTTTGTTTGCTTTGGCACACTCACTGTTCTCTGTTTGATCATTAAAATCACATGTATTCAGGGCATCAGGTCTGGGTATTTAACTGAAGAGCTGTTGAAATTCAGATCAGACATCCAGACAGGTGAGGACCGGAGAACAAAGCCAGCACACCTGAGGTGAGTTCTCTTTCTGTTTCAGGAGAACAGAAACAATCTTAATGGGTTTAGATTTCACTTTAAAGGAGAAGTTCCATTTCTACAGCTTTCACATTGTTTATAGCACGAAATAGAACCATTTACTCACCCAGAACTTTTTTGTGATGCAGAAAGTTGTTCAGGAAATATTTCATTCCAAAACTGAGGGGCGTATATCCATAAAACGGAGTCCACGGAGCATACAAACAGCGCCGCCTCTAACATTGCAGTCTCTGTCCCCAAATTTTATTATTTCCCCAATATTCCAGCTTGGTCGCCCTGTGCTAATCCTCCATTGAGGATTGAGGTGGCTTGTTTACGTGATCCGGGTACTCTAGCGTGAGCTACTAACCTCTAAACTCGTCTGTGGTGACTGCATTAAAACTAGGGTTGGGTACCGAAACGCGGTGCCAATTGGGTACTGGTTCTGACGTAACCGGTAGTAACCACACCGAATAAAACCAAACATTTCGGTGCCTGACTTTTTTTTTTTTTGACCACCCCCTTGATCTGCTGTAAACATGTGCGACGCTACTTAGTCAGTGTAAGTTTTAATAATTACATAAAATGGCTGACACTGATGTGTATTTGTTCTGCCATCTTGAATAACGTAAAACCCCACACATTCTCGCCTGAGTTGTTACTTCACTCACCCACGTTGTTACAGTGTTACACTGTACGATGTTACAGTCAGCACATAAAAGCCCGTCCCATACCCAACCCTAATTAAAACCAACAAAGAAGAATACAGCCATGCACATGCGCAGTACGGCTTATTTTTATTTTCATTTTTGTTATTTAATTTTTCGGTTTTAGCGACAACTGGCTGCTTTTGGTGGATTTTGCTGAATGGAATGGCTGAATATCTGTCGGATGACTCAAACATGACCCAAGATTTCTTTTTGGCAGCACATAAATCAGCCGGTCGGTGCTAAAACTATGAGCCGTGCTGTGCATGCGTGTGGCTGTATTCTTCTTTGTTGGTTTTAATGCAGTCACCATGGATGATACCAGGTGAGTTCAGAGGTCAGTAGCTCATGCTAGAGTACTCGGATCATGTAAACAAGCGACCCCGGACATCAATGGAGGATTAGCACAGGGAACCAAGCTGGAATATTGGGGAAAATAAAGAATTTGCGGCAGCGCTGTGTGTATGCCCTGTGGACTCCCTTTTATGGTTATACACTGCTCGATTTTGGATCTAAATATCTCCCAAAGGACTTTTTGCATCACAAAAATGTTCTGGGCGAGTACATGTCTATATCATGCTATAAACAGTGTGAATGCTGTAGAAACTGAACTTCTCCTTTAAAGGTTCCAACACCTTGAGCTGCTCTTAGATCCTCAACAAGCATAAAATCTATAAACCAACTGTACTTTAAAACACTGATAGATTAACCTCTCCATATCACAGTTTCTTTTTTTCAACAATACATAGATTGTGTGTACAAACTAGCATAATTTGAGTGCAGCTACCCTTTAAAAATGCTCATTATTTTTCTCATCAGGTGACAGAGTACTGTGAGAGTCAGTGAGCCCTGAGTCATGCGTCCTGTTGTGGTAACTACCATCCTTCTTTGGGTGGTGCTGATTTCCATGGAAGCCTCTGCATGTAAGAACAAAACAGTCTAAATAATGTTCTACACAGACAACAGGAACACAAAACTGACAGTGCTTCTCTTTTCTGTGACACAGGGACTCCTGCAGAAATGTGTAAAACCAAATATAAAACACCATGTGGAAAAAAGCTTGGTGCCGGCTGGTTCCAGATGGGTCACCGCTGTGTGAAGGCATTCAAAGAGGCGATGAACTATGATGCTGCAGAGGTGATGAAAACAAACACACTCATCAGACTGCACAGTTTTTTGTTTTTTTTTTATTGTGACCTCATTCTGTTCAGGCAGTCAGTTTCCTCCTGTGCAGCAAGAGATGTGAGGAAAGAGGATCTGAGGAAACAGTGAAATGAAATGTCCATTATTCTTAAATGTAATCTGATGATGTATAAAAAAGGATTTCAGAGACAGTGAATGATTAAGATATAAAGTCCTCCCTCCTTTGCATTTGCTCTTCTTCATTTCACATGTAACTTTTTTTCAGGATACTCTTGTGTATTCCTGCTGCTCAGAGCAGAGCTTAAGTCTTCATCATGGTGGCCTGGATCAGTGAAGACTGATTGTACTTCTATTGATTTCAGAAAGCATGCAATAGAATCAGATATGGCTCCACTATGGGTCATCTGGTATCAATCCACAGCCTTGTGGAGTTGTGTCAAGTGGAATGTGCCATGTGGTACCTCCAGACTGGAAAAGCTCATTACTGGATCGGACTCACCACGTCAAAAGTAAGCAGTGGATGATTCTGTTCAGTTTGTGCATCTCATATATTTACAAAGAAATCATAGAGGTAAACATCAACAATGAATAAACACCTAAACCTGCAAGGATATTTAACACCACCTACTGCAAAAGGTTTGTGCTGTCAGAAGGCCACAACAGAACGATACTGAAGAAGTAATTAAAGTGAGGTGTTATAAATATGGCTGTATGAGTCCAGGAATAAAACATCCAGAAATGCAGGGACCAGAAACTGGGGCTATAATAAATCAATTAATCTGATTAATCCTCTGGTAATCCTTTGTTGTTTTTGTTTTAGGGTTTTCGTTGGACGGATCGCTCTTACTATAATTATAGTCAATGGGCTGGTTGGCAGCCGGATAATTCTTGGTTCAATGAGTACTGTGTTGAGATGAACTACTGGAGTAAGTAAAAGGCTGAATAGAGAAAAATAATTTTATATACATACCTGAGAGACATCATTGCTATTAACCTTTAAATTTACACTCATACTGAATCACATCCTTCCTGTTTTTTATTTTCCAGGCTGGGGACTCTGGAATGATGCAAACTGTTGGATCCATAATCCCTATGTGTGTGCAGTGTAGTTCAGAGTGAACATGAGCTGCAATAGAAATTTTGCATTAACTGCAATAAATGTTCAACATCAGCAAACATGATGGTTCTGGTTTCTTTTCTGTTTGTATTGTACTCTTGTAATGAGGAAAGCTTTACTCAAACACAATGAAAAAACACGTTGCAAAAGTAAGGGCACAAAATTACAAATTACAACAACAAAAACTTCAGAAAATACTTCACCTTGTGTTCACCTTGCACAGTGACACAAAGCACCTTACCTATGATATAGTGGAATGGAAACTGGCTTCAAGTGGAAAACATGGAAAACACGAAGGACAGAGCTGGTTGAATTCACACTAGGCTTTGCTCCTTCTCCTCCCTCTAGTGTTTTCATGTTGTACTGTCACATGACTCAGTGGCTCAGTCAACCAGGCCATGACCAGCAGCACAGATACTGACCAAAAGAATGGCAGAGAGGAAGACGAGCATCATGTGGCTATACTGTAAGGCCACAAATGAAGTTTTATAAAAATAATAAAAAGGCTGTAAGAGCTGTAACAGAACAATGCTTCAGAAACACATGAGGCACAGAAACTAGCAAAGAAAAGACACTCTAAACTGAAGGCTATGAAAATTACAACAAAAAACACTCTTGACAAAACACAGAGGAACTGGCTATGACTATTAAAAAACAGGCTTTATTAATTTAATGTCTTGCTGGAAGGCAAAGCGGCTACAGATTAGAACTTCAGGGAGGGGAGGATACCTGCAGAAAAAAAATATGATGAGAGGCAACAGAAAGAGGAGTCATTTATTCTAATAAATTCTGTGTGTTTTACTGTACAACTGCCAAAGCTGTGGTAGCACCTGCCTCTACAGTCATGAGAATAAATTAGGACACCCCATTAAATAATCAACTCTTTTGAGAAATGTTCACATACAGTATCTCCAATCTTCAATTTTGTATTTATTTCTGGAAAAGAAAGTGATTCAATTGTAATTAATCAACATAAATTAACATATTTTTACTCATCAAACAAAAGATATGAACAAAAATGCGCATTTCAATGGAGGAAAAAATTATGACACGCTACCTCCTAATAACTAGTGTTACCCCCTTTGGCTGAAATGACGTCAGTGAGATGCTTCTTGTTGCCATCTACCGGCCTCTGACATGGATCAGAAGAAAGTGTGCTCCACTCCTCAATGAAGAATTCTTTCAGCTGTGAGATGTTTGAGTGGTTTCTTGCATGAACAGCCTGTTTCAAGTCACCCCACAGCATCTCAATGGGATTAAGATTCAGGCTTTGACTGGGCCATTCTAAGACTCCCTACTTCTTAGTTTCCAGAACAGTCCTTGGTGGATTTACTGGTATGTTTTACACCCTCTTATACACAGCAGAATTTATGGTGGATTCTAGGATGGTGAACTGGCCAGTTCCTGCTCCAGCAAAGCATCCTCAAACCATGACACTTCCACCTCCATGCTTTCCAGTTGTTATGAGATTCTTTCCCTGGAATGATGTATTTGCTTTACGTCAAACATGTCTCCTGCTCTGGTGTCCGAATAATTCAACTTCAGACAATTAAAGAAGAATATTATTCCAGAATTCCTGGTCTTTGTCGATGGTCTCTCTGGCAAATTTAAGGCTGTCCTTAATGTTCTTTTTAGAGAGCAAAGGTTTCCTCCTTGCACACCACCCTCTTAATAAAGAGTTGACTATTTACTGGGGTGTGCAAATTTTTTCACATAATTGTATATTTGAAACAAAACAATGAGGCTATGTATTAGAGCTGCCATCAAGCCTATTCTGATATGTTCACACTCAAAGCCTGGGAAGATATCATGCACAGGTCAGTGTTTGTAAATGAAATCTGTTGCCCCTACCTGACCCATATGAGAGCCAAAAAGGATAAAGGTGAAATTGTTGTGAAAATGGCATTGTTATTGTTGAATAGTAACCTTAACCTTTCTTTCACAACACAAGCAAAAACATCTGTAATGGAAATTTACTAAACTTGTAAATTTGTGTGTGTAGACAAAGTTTTTAAAGTTTTGAGAGTTTATACAAAAGGTTAAACTTGAGTGCTTTGTAACTTCTGTCTCTACTTTCTCCTGGAACTCAGGTGTGGCATGTTTAACATCTTTGTTGTCTGGGTGCTTAGAAAGGTCATGACCTGAGGCCCGTTAGCTGCAATCTTTGTGGTCTTATAGGTTAATAGGAAACATCCTTTAAACAGTGTTGCAGGCAAGAACAAGGTTATGCCTTTACCCTAAATATACTGTATCTGCCCTATTCATTTTTTAGAATAGAATTGGCCACAGACAGTAGTCTAATACTGCCCTTTGCAAAAAGTATACTTAAGGATGAGAAATGCCGGACCTCAGCACGCACTCCTGCAGACCTGCTTATAGGACATAAACATAGGACATAAGCAGGTCTGTCGGAGTGCATGACCTGTGCCTATTGAAACTTCAATAAAAAACAAAACTCCATTTCTTTTTTGATTTCTCTCCTTATTGAACAACTTGAAATCAACACCCCACCAAACATCATCCATCCATTATCTACCGCTTATCCTCATAGGGTTGCGGGGGGGCTGGTGGGAGGAACATGCAAACACACAAAGGCCCCGGGCCCGGGATTCGAACCCGGTACCTTCTTGCTGTGAAGCGACAGTGCTAACCACTACACCACCGTGCCGCCCCCCACCAAACATCAGTATAATCAATTTCCATAACATGCACAGACATTGCTTCCATACCCAAAAATATGTGAACAATCAATGATTGTCACAACAAATTGGTCAGACAACAACTAACCCTCCAGAGGGTGTCCAGTCAGCACAATTATTTTTACAAAGGTGAACTAATTTATTTCCTTAAATATGGCTGCAGCGCGATCAGATAGGTAGCTAGTGTACCAGCTATTGCCTGATGGAGTCTGGATCTCCATCCGTCCATCCCCTTATCGGGGGTCGGATCGTGGGGGCAGCAGCTTAAGCAGGGAAGCCCAGACTTCCCTCTCCACAGCCAATTTGTCTAGCTCTCCCAGAGCACAGCACAGCCAAGAGACACAGTCTCTCCAGCATGTCCTGGGTCTGTTATAAGTTGAGTGGTGTGAACTGGACCCAAAAGAGAGACCTGGATATTAGTTTGGGAGGTAAGTGGCTTTATTTCAAAAACAACACCGGGAGAAAAACAATGTCCTTCGGTGATTCAGGCCTCCTCAGGACACACAGGACAGGCAGGCAGAGCAGAGCTGGAAGTGAGTGGCGGGCTGAAGGAGCAGACTGAGACACATGAAAAGTGGGATGAATCCTCATAGTTTTGGGTAGCCTTAGTCTGACAGCAGATGGATTTATGACATGCTCAATGACAAATGGACCAATGTAACGGGGAGACAGTTTCTTGGATTCTGTTCTCAATGGTATGTTCTTGGAAGAAAGCCAAACCTTCTGACTTGGTTTGTATTGTGGGGCTGGGGTCCTGTGTCGGGCAGCAATTTGCTGGTTGCGGTCAGCAATAACACAGCGCAGGGCTGCCCCAAGGTCCTGATTTGCCCTCTCTGTCTGGCCATTTGCCTGAGGATGGAAACCTGAGGAGAGGCTTACAGTAGCGCCAAGAGCTTGACAGAAAGTTTTCCAAACCTGGGATATGGATTGGGGGCCTCGGTCAGAGACAATGTCCAACGGAATACCATGAAGACGGAAAACATGCTGGATAAGGTGGTCTGCTGTTTCACGGGCTGTGGGGAGTTTTGGAAGAGCGACAAAATGAACAGCCTTGGAAAACCGGTCAACTATAGTAAGAATGACAGTATTGCCTTGTGACTGAGGTAACCCCGTGACGAAATCAAGGGCAATGTGGGACCATGGACGGCCAGGAATCAGAAGAGGCTGCAGCAACCCAGCAGGTGGGCGATGGGAAGACTTCCCCCTGGCACAGACAGTACAAGCCGATACATAGGCTCGGGTGTTGGCCTCCATGGTCTGCCACCAGAAGTGTCGCTTCAGGAGGGTTAGGGTGCAGTTCATACCAGGATGGCAGGCGAAACGGGACGTGTGCACCCACTGGAGGACCTGGGAACGAGTTGAATCAGGTACAAACAGGCGGTTGGGTGGGCCGTTACCTGGATCTGGCTGAGTCTGCTGAGCCTCTCGAACTAAGGACTCTATCTCCCAGGAAACTGCTGCCACAATGTAGGTTGAGGGAAGGATGGTGCTTGGACTAGATGGAATCTCATCCTCCACAATGTGTTGCCGGGAAAGAGCATCAGGCTTCACATTCCTGGACACAGGTCTGTAGGTGAGAGTAAAGTTAAAACGGCCAAAAAACAATGCCCAACGTGCTTGGCGAGAGTTCAGACGTTTAGCTGTTTGTATGTAGGCCAGGTTCTTGTGGTCTGTCCACACCACAAATGGTTGCTCTGCTCCCTCCAGCCAGTGTCTCCACTCCTCCAATGCCAGCTTAACTGCTAATAGTTCTCTGTTGCCAACATCATAGTTACGTTCAGTAGGGGACAGGCGACGGGAGAAAAAGGCACAGGGATGGAGCTTCTGGTCTGGGCCTGAGCGTTGAGAGAGGACTGCGCCCACTCCAGTGTCAGAGGCATCCACCTCAACGATGAACTGGCGAGATGGATCGGGTTGAACCAGGATGGGAGCAGATATGAATAACGTCTTTAATTGTGAGAATGCACTTTCTGCCTCAGGGGTCCAGGCAAACTGAATAGAGGAGGAAGTGAGTCTAGTGAGGGGTGCTGCTACCTTACTGTAGTTTTGGATGAATCTGCGGTAAAAGTTTGCAAACCCTAAGAACCGCTGTAGCTGTTTACGGGTGGATGGTCTTGGCCACTCTGCCACTGCCTTGATCTTTTCCGGATCAGTCCTCACCTGCCCACTCTCAATGATGTAGCCCAGGAAGGTAACAGAAGTGGTGTGGAATTCACACTTCTCAGCTTTCACAAAAAGTTTATTCTCCAGCAACCTCTGGAGAACCTGGTGGACATGGAAAACATGGTCTGACATGTTCTGGGAGAAAATCAAAATATCATCAAGGTACACAAAAACAAAACGGTTGAGGAAATCTCTCAGCACATCGTTTACCAATGCCTGGAAGACTGCTGGAGCGTTTGTTAAGCCGAACGGCATTACCAAGTACTCAAAATGGCCAAGGGGAGTGTTGAATGCCGTCTTCCATTCGTCTCCCTCCTTGATTCGAACCAGGTGGTAGGCATTCCTGAGGTCCAGTTTCGAGAACACTGTGGCACCTTGAAGAGGCTCAAAGGCAGAGGAGATCAAAGGCAGGGGATATTTGTTTCTTATAGTGATGTTATTTAGTTCTCGATAGTCAACACAAGGGCGCAGTGAGTGATCTTTCTTGGAAACAAAGAAAAAACCAGCACCAACGGGAGAGGAAGATGGTCTGATTATGCTAGCTGTGAGAGAGTCCTTAATATACTTCTCCATAGCCTCTCTTTCTGGACGGGAGATATTACAGAGAGGGCTATTGGGAAGTGGAGCACCAGGTAGCAGATCTATAGCACAGTCATAGGGGCGGTGTGGGGGCAAGGAGAGAGCTAAATCCTTCCTAAAAACCTCACTCAGATCATGATATTCTGCAGGTATTGTTGACAAATCAGGGAACTCAGTGGTAAGAGGCGGAACCGTGACCTCAGGAGGAAGAGCAGATCTTAAGCAGGACGAGTGGCAGAATGAACTCCAGCTGATGATCTTTCCAGCAGCCCAATCAATGTGAGGATTATGTTGTTTTAACCAGGGGTGTCCCAAAACCAGAGGAGTTTTGGGGGAGGAGATGATCTTAAACTCAATACTCTCCTTATGATTTCCAGATAGAACTAGGTTAACGGGAACAGTACAATGGGTTACTTGAGCCAAAAATTTTCCATTAAGAGCACAGGCAGTGCGTGGAGATTCAAGTCTTTCCAGGGGAATACCAGATTGGAGGGCCAACTCCTTATCCAAAAAGCTACCCTCTGCACCAGAATCAATGAAGGCATAGAGAGGCAGAGACAACCCTTCGTAACACAGTGTGGCTCGAATCTGTGTTTTAGAGCAGTCAGGGGCTGGAGGAATAGTTTGGCTCACCACTACGCCCACAGCTACTGGTGAGCCCTGTCTTTTGGTCGGACTGGACAGGCAATAAGGAAGTGATCATGTTCACCGCAGTAAAGGCACTCACCCGCCTTAATCCGGCGGAGACGCTCAGCGGGGGAGAGGTTGGCTCGGCCTAGCTGCATGGGTTCCTCCAATGTAGCTGGGGGTGAAACAACCCTGGTCTCAGGGAACGAATTAAGCCCAGTCTTTGAGAGAGCTGGAGTTAAAGACCGAGCAGTGTGTGATGTTTGGGCCCGGCAAGCCCTCTCCCTGCGCCGTTCACGTAACCGATTGTCCAGCCTGATAGCTAGGGAAACAAGAGAGCCAAGGTTAGCAGGCTCATCACGAGAAGCTAGTTCATCCTTCAATTGATCACTGAGTCCATTCAAAAACCCCCCCTGAAGGGCCTGGTCATTCCACCCAGCATCAGCAGCCAGTGTCCTAAATTCCACAGAGTAATCAGCCACACTTCTACTCCCCTGGGGGAAGTTTAACAGGCGTTTGGAAGCATCCCCACAATGGTCAGGATGATCAAACACTCCTTTAAGCCTTGCAACAAAATCATCTAGTGAGAGACTGTGAAGAGGCTGGTTAGCATTCATTGCCTCAGCCCAGGTAAATGCCCTTCCTCGCAGTAGCCCCACAATATAATATACCTTGGATTGGTCCGAGGGAAACGTCAAGAGGCACTGGCTAAAAACCAGGGAGCACTGGAGGAGAAAACCCCTGCATTTCTCCAAGTCTCCAGCAAAGGGTTCAGGATCTGAAGCATACGATTCTCTGGGTGAAGGAGGAAATGGAGGCGGAGCTGGAGGAACATGCTGGCTGGCTGGAGGGACATGCTGGCTGGGCTGAACTGCAGGAATGAGCTGAGAAATTAATGTAGCGACTTGATTGGATAATTGAGCAATTTGATTTACCATAGCTTGTTGGCTGTCAGTGAACATTTGTTCATGTTGTCCAAGAAGAATTCCTTGATTGGAAATGGCTTTCAAAAGGGAGGCTGGTTGCAGGTCTGAGTCCGCTGGGTCCATAATGGCCAGATCGTTCTGTTATAAGTTGAGTGGTGTGAACTGGACCCAAAAGCGAGACCTGGATATTAGTTTGGGAGGTAAGTGGCTTTATTTCAAAAACAACACCGGGAGAAAAACAATGTCCTTTGGTAATTCAGGCCTCCTCAGGAAACACAGGACAGGCAGGCAGAGCAGAGCTGGAAGTGACTGGTGGGCTGAAGGAGCAGACTGGCAGGGGATCCACAAGTGATGATCTGCAGCAGGGTGAGACAAGGCTTTAGTATCAAAAAACTCACGAAGAAAAAGGCTAACAAAAGTTTGAGCTGGCCAAGGTTAGTACCACGAGGTAGACTGAACAATCTGGCAGAGGCTGGCCTGCAGTGCTGGGGTTTTTTGTAGTGCAGGTGATGATTGGCGGGTGGTCTTCAGGTGAGCAGGCAGATTGGCAACAGGAGATGATTAAACCACACCCAGAACACAGACAGAGACAGACAAGGAAACACGGGGGAGGGGAAAAACAGCTGACACATGAGGGACGGAAAAGGCACAGACTATAACAGGGTCATCCCCGGGGTCTCCTGCCAGTGGGACATACCCGGAACACCTCACCAGGGGGGCATCCATGCCCGAGCCATCTCATCTGGCTCTTCTCGATGTGGAGAAGGAGCGGCTCTACTCCGAACTCCTCCCAGATGACTGAGCTTCTCAACCTATTTCTAAGGGAGAACCCAGACAGGCTGCAAAGGAAACTCATTTTAGATGCTTGCATCCATGATCTTGTTCTTTTGGCCACAACCCACAGCTCATGACCACAGGTGAGCGTAGGAACATACTGTAGATTGACTACCCCAGCCTCTTTTACGAATGGCCAGGTGCTTGCGAACCATGTAGACTGGGTCACCGTTGATCATTTGAGGCGTAAGAGGAGGAGGGGCCGCCAGAAACGTTGCCGGATGAATGCCACTGTTCTTTTAACCCCCGGATGGGATTGAGCCCAGTGAATCACCTGCGGGTGCAGACTGACAGGAACGAACAGGTGGTGGGTTCACACCGTTTGCTTCTTTCACCTCAGATTGTATTTTCCAGGCTACCGCTCCAACCACACAGTCATGTGGAAGGATGGGTTTGGAGCTTTGGCTACAGGCTCGGGGTCAAAGAGATGTGACAGCCTGTAAGACAAGGAGAAATTGAAACAGTTCAAGAACAGTGGCCATCGGCATTGGCAAGAGTTCATTCTTAAGGTGCTGTAAATTTTTATGATCCATCCAGCTCAGTCTGTAGTGACTTGGGCTGGGAATTGGAGGGTCGCCAGTTCAAGTCCAGGTCGGACCAAATGTGGAGAGTGGACTGGTAGCTGGAGAGGTGCCAGTTCCTCCTCCTGGGCACTGCTGAGGTGCCCTTGCGCAAGGCTTGGGCCACCTGGATAAGGGGCAGCCCCCTCACTCTGACACCTCTCCTCAGTGCATGTGTTTGTTTGTGTGTAATGTGCAGCTGAAAAAATATACTAACTCATTGAGGGCTCAATAAAGGAATTCTTCTTCTTCTTCTTCATGGTAGCAGACTGGAACACAGGACAGGTCAGGTGAAGAAGAGTGTGTGCGCTTTGACTCGCCACCATACAACAGGGTGCTCACAGCCACTGCGGATGCGTCAGAGCACAGACAGGAGAAACTGCAGTCTGGAGACCAGGACAGGATGACTCCAGTGTTCCAATCCTGGTGAGGATTATGTTTGCTTAGCCAGCGAACCTATAAAGGATGTATAGATTTAAACAGAAACAGTATTTTTTTTCTTGTGTTTGTCTATGGAAATGGTGATTGGTTCAGTCTGATGAGTCACTGAGAACAAAGCATTTCCGTCAAGGGATGTAGTTTTTAATGGTTCAGGAAGAGGTATTGCTTGTAACCCCAGCTTGCCTGCTAACCCTCAGTCTATTAGGCACACATCGGCACCAGAGTCAATGAGCGCATGAAAGCACTGGGTGTGTGAGGGTGTGATCAGAGATACCTCATTAGGATGACAGGAGGCCGCTCGGGAGTGGAGAAGCGGGTCATCCGGACCCTCTTCCGAGGAGCCTGCACCTTCAGCGGACAGGAGTTAATGCGGTGATCCCGTTCCCCGCAGTACAAGCACTGGCCTTCTCTCATACACTGCCGTCGTTCTTCTGATGAAAGCCAAGCTCTTCCCACCTGCATGGGTTCACACTCTGAAGCGGGAAGTGCTGGCCAAGGCGGACGTGCAGAAGCCGGGCTGTGGGATTCGGGAGCCGAGGAAAGGGATCGGGTTGTCGGGAATAGTTCTGCGTCGTTCTTGAACTAGTGATTCAATGGCTGTATATACACACACAAATCAAATAACCAAGTTCGTTATGAATGAGATGTTTATTTGACAAACTATAACCAGACAACTACTGTAAGAGAAAATAACTAATAATAAATGATTAATTTGACAAACTAAATGTCCAGGCTACTGGCAGAAGTAATCAAATAGAAAAATAAAAAACTAGAATAAAGGAAGATTGATGGAAAATACATGGCATTGACTCACTGTGAACGCAATGGAATGGATGATTATACAGAAAGAATGAATGGGTGAATAACTGATTATTTAATTCAATGCGACCAGTTAAATTCAATAGTGTTTATCTATACCAAATTAAGAATTAGGCTGTTACCAAAATTTGGTTTAGGTCTGGTGGTGTTCAGCAGTTGAGAGTTTGAGAGGCATCAGAGAAGACTGTGAGTAATTTACGATTCAGACTTGAAGTTTTAGTATTCTATTGTATCATTATTATTAAGTTTTGGATTAAAATCTAAATTTGGCCATATAATTTAGTGTCTAATCATCAAACTCTTTAATATCTGAGGATGTATATGCAGTATATCACCATTCCTGGATGGATGGGAGTGAGGAGTGGCTGCAGGTTCTGTCTGGATCTGCTGGATCTCTGCTGGACTCGCTTCATTACCACCTGTTCATTGGACATCTGTGGTCATCTCTGGACATCTCTGGACAACTCTGGACATCTTAGGTAGCCTCTGGACATCTCTGGGCAGCTCTGGACAGCTTCGGACATCTTTGGTGAGCTCTGGACACCTTTGGACACCTCTGGGCATCTCTGAACATCTTTGGTTGGCATGGCACCCCCCCACCCCCCCTCGTTGATGGGGGAGGTCGGCTGGATTCGCACCAACGTGTCGTCGACAGTCTTTTATTCTTTCTCAGTTTCTTCATGAAGGTTGGGGTCATTTTCTGCAGCCTGTGTCTGAGCAGAGGAGCTGGATCACATTTAGTTCAGGTAGAGGAGCAGAGCCATGTTCTGGATGCAGAATGCAGGATGAGAGAGGCAGTTTTCCTGCAGGATTCAGAAGGTAGGGTCTTGAGTTGTCTTTGGAGCATGTTGGAAGGTTTTTGGAAAGGCTTTTCTTCATGGCATGAGACACTGGGCACTGAGGAGGTAATCATAGCAGGATGAATTCACTCCTCCTCCCTCTTCCCAGCATGGGAAGACCTGCCACTGAACTGGCGAAGGTCGCTTTTGTCATCAACCACCTGACAGACAGAGCTCTTTTATGGAGAACAGCTGAGTGGGAGAGATGGTCTCCAGCCTGCACCTCCTTTGAACTGTTTGCTGCCGTGCTTCGCAAGGTTTATGAGAAGTGTGGCTTTGAATTAGCTAGGGGACTGATGGGACTGAAGCAAGGCGAGCGAACAGTGGCGGTTTATTCCATTGATTTCTGCACCAGAGCCAGCCAAAGCAGTTGGAACAATTGAGCCCTCTGTGAGGCCTTCCTCTACGGTTTGGTTGACTACATGAGGGATGAACTGGGTTCCTATGAGACACCCACCACTTTGGACGGGGTGATCGAATTGGCCATCCGACTCGACCTTCGCATCCAGACTCGTCGACAAGAGAAGCGTCAAGGGGGAACCCAGTGTGCCTTTCCACTTCGCCCCCGTGGGGGTGCCACAGCAGCCAACTCCCCCTCTGTGTGTCAGCAGAGTGGGGACCCTGAGCCGATGCAGCTGGGTCGCACCTCCCTCTCTCAGGAAGAGAAGGAGCACCAACGCAAGTCCAATCTCTGCCTCCACTGTGGGGCATCTCCAGCTGTCCAGCAAAAGCCGGAGCTCACCAGTAGTTGGGGAGACCCTGGTGAGCTCGACTGCCCTGATTTCTCCCCAAGGCCAAAGACCTCTGTTCCAAGGCCGGCTCCTCCTTCCAGACAGCCCTCACAACTTGGCTATCCTAAGTGACTTTGGGGCTGATGCCTGTATTATTAATGAGGAGTTGGTCCGTCAGCTGGAGCTCGAGCAAGTTCCTTTGCCTCATCCGGTTCCTGCTAGAGCCTTGGATGGACACAGTTTGGAAACCGTCACACATAACACCTCTCCCGCTCACCTGCTGCTTTCTCCAGTTCTACATCCTGAGCTCCTCCTGCCAGCCACTCATCCTGGGGTACCTATGGCTCCGTCTTCACAACCCTCACATCGACTGGGTCACTGGGGCCATTCTGGGGTGGAGCTCCTCCTGTCATCAAAGGTGCCTGCAGCAAGCCTCTGCTCCGATTCACTCCTCCGACCCCATTTCTTCACCTGACCTCTCTGGGATGCCATCTGAGTATCACGATTTCCGCCAGTAAAGCCAAAGCCATGTCTCTGCCCCCACACCGCCGCCATAGATCTCCTGCCTGGTACATCACCTCCCAAGGGGCGTCTGTTCTCCCTGTCAGAGCCTGAAAGAAAAGCCATGGAGACCTACATCAACGACTCCCTGGCCATGGGCATCATTCATCCTTTGTCATCTCCTGCTGGGGCTGTTTTTTTCTTCGTTGACAAGAAGGACAAAACATTGAGACCCTGCATTGGCTACAGAGGACTGAATGATATCATGATAAAGAACCATTATCCGCTGCCACTCATGTCCACTACCTTTGAGCTGTTACAGGGGGTTACCTTTTTCACCAAGCTTGACGTACGCAACGCCTAACACCTCATCCGCATCAGAGAAGGAGATGAGTGGAAAACGGCATTCAACACCCCACTACGAGTACCTCGTAATGTCGTTTGGCCTTTCCAATGCCCCTGCCGTCCTCCAGGCACTGATCAACGACATGCTCTGAAACATGCTCAACCGGTATGTTTTTGTTTATCTCGATGATATCCTCATCTTCTCCCAGTCCAGAGAGCAACACATTCACCATGTTCAGTCCGTCCTCCAGCGCCTCCTAGAGAAGTCCCTAAAAAAGCAAAAGCAGAGAAATGCAAGTTCCATGTCTCCTCGGTGTCCTTCCTGGGGAACACTGTGTCCCAAGGCAACATCCAGTTGGACCCAACCAAAGTCGCTGCTGTCACCTCCTGGCCTGTTCCTGAAAACAGCTTCAGCGTTTCTTGGGTGTCGCAAGCTTTTACTGTCGCTTTATCCGCAACTACAGCTCCATGGCCGCCCCTCTCACTGCCCTGACCTCCTCCAAGGTCCCCTTCCAGTGGTCACTTCCAGCTGAAGCACCCTTCCAGACCCTCAAGGATCAGTTCACCTCATCGGCCATCCTCCAGATGCCTGACCCTGAACGCCAGTTTGTTGTTTAGGTGGATGCCTCAGATGTTGGGGTGGGGGCTGTCTTGTCTCAGTGTTCAGGCACCAACCAAAAGCTCCATCCCTGTGCCTTCTTCTCTCTGCACCTGCTCTGCTGAGAGAAACTATGACATTGGCAACAGGGAATTGTTGGCAGTCAAGATGGCCCTAGAAGAATGGTGCCATTGGTTGGAGGGTACCAAGGAGCCTTTTCTTGTGTGGACCGACCACAAGAACTTGGAATATATAAGCTCAGCTAAAAGACCGAACTCTCGCCAGGCCCGCTGGTCCCTTTTTTTTGCCCATTTTAACTTCACCCTCTCTTACCATCCAGGGTCCTGCAATGTCAAGCATGACGCCCTTTCCCGCCAGTTCCAGAAGACAGAGGATTCTACTGAAAGACCTGAGTCCATCCTCCCTGCATCCTCCACTGTTGTCACATTGACCTGGGACATTGAGGAGAGGGTGAGAGCAGCCACGGGACAGCTTGGTCCCAGTTCCTGCCCATCTAACTGCCTTTTCGTCCCTCCTGCCTTGAGGTCAGATGTGCTGCAATGGGCCCACTCCTCCAAGCTCTCCAGCCACCCTGGTGTTCTACGGACACAGCATGCTGTCCTCCAACGTGTCTGGGGCCCAGCTTGCAGGAGGATGTCCAGAAGTTTGTTAAAGCCTGTCCGACTTACAATCAACACAAGACCTCCCGCCGGCCTCCTGCTGGGCTGCTTCAACCTCTTCGTATACCTACACCACCCATGGTCCCACATACTGTATCTTTGGACTGTGTAACTGGCCTTCCCAACTCTGATGGTCACACTGTCATCCTGACCATTGTGGACTGTTTCAGAAAGATGGTCCATTTTGTGCCTCTGCTCCCCAAGCTCTCCACTGCAAAAGAAACTGCCCAGTTGATTCTGCTTCATGTTTTCCACCTGCATGACCTCCCAGTTGATGTGGTGTCAGACCATGGTCCTCAGTTTGCTTCAGTGTTTTGGAGGAAGTTTTGCAGTCTGCTGCAGTCTGCCAGTCTTTCCTCTGGATTCCACCCCCAGACCAATGGACAGACTGAGCGTATGAACCAAGAACTGGAAACAGCCCTGCAGTGCATGGCTTCTCAGAACCCCTCTTCCTGGTCTTCGCAACTGCTGTGGGTGGAACATGTTCACAACTCCTTGGTCTGCTCTGCCACCAGCCTCTCTCCCTTTCAATGCGCATATGGCTATCAACCACCACTGTTCCCGGCACAAAAGAAGGAGGTCTCCTGCCCATCTGTCCAAGCATTCAACCTTCAACCACACTATATGGCCCAATGCTCTGATGAGACCTGACTGCTCACACTGTGCTTCCATACATAGCAAGTCGGACTCTTTTACTGGTCCGTAGTTGCGGCAGAAACAGCGCACCGCAACTTCCTACTTTTCTGTTTTATTCCCCTGAAAGCTTTCCTTTCTGCCTCTCCTTCAGCTCCCTGTCATCAGATTACAGCATGAATCAATTGAAAATACTCGTGCTCGTGGAGGCACACACTGGAGTGGGGCGAGAGGAGGGGAGAATAATGAGCGGAGCCTGATCTGAGGCGTGCCTGTTATCGATCATATCAATTACTCATGCACAAACAGCTGTTAAACACAGAAAATATAGCACTGTCGGAAATGTTATGTAAAAATAATAATAACAGGATTAATGTCACTGCAACAGCATTGGGAGACCGGCGTTTGTATTTGGTGCACTTGTATGTGAATGTCGGAATTTCCATTCTCTAAGTGAGAATTTAAATCAGAACCCCCGTGAAGTCGGATCTCCACCTCGGAAAGTCGGATTAATCTCACCAACCCGACATAGAATTCATGCTATCTGCATGATGTTTGGCAAAGTGTGTGCTAGATGCACTACTTTTTGTTATAACTGTTATTGTGTTATGTTCTCTTTCCATTTGGCTCACGTTGTTACAGATTCCTTTCTGGGTGATATGTGTTCAGGCATTATTTCATTTTATTGCCAGTTATTATATCAGTTTTGAAGTTATGCTCATGAAACGTGAATGGTGTTCACACACCTGCCAAATGGAAAAAGACCTTAACTTATCTTAAAAGGGAATGCGTGGACATAGCAGTGCAGGACAAGCAGTTTGCTGCCACCCACAGTCCACAATCCTCCTGAACTCAGAGCTGCCACAGCACAAACACAATGAAATGTGATCATGCCTGTTTGCTGTGGTTAATTGGTAATTTAGTGCTTCTTCATACATATCACTCAATGCACAGAGTGAACACAGCACACCATCTCGTCATCTTTCTTCTGACAGCACATGTGGGGTAGATGGTTGTCTCTTGCTGCCGTCAGCTGGAGGACTCTATGAAACACGGTCCACTCATATGTAAAAGAAATAATCCAATAAATACCAACACACCAAATGAATAAATAAAACAAAATAAACCAAAAAAAAATACATGATTAAAATAGAAAATAAATGCAACTGTAGCGGTTTTGAAGTAAGACTTGTGAATTTCACTGAAGCGCTCCATGTTCAGATGTACTTATTCGTTGTGTTCTCCTGCCTGTACAGTATGTGGGTGTGTGACTGGTCCTGGCACACTAGGCACTGCACTTGACGTAGGCACGTAGGAACACTCACGCAGGTACGCAATGTAGGCGCGCTCACGCAAGCTCTGGCTAGTGCTTGTATTGATATTGCCGGAGGTAAGTCGCGTCGAGCTGAGCTCCGTTAATAAAAGTAATACTCCGTGGTTATACTTCATTTAAACTGCTGTGACTCGTTTCTTGTGGTGTCTGATTTGTATTCTGTCAGGTTTAGTCAGTTGTGTGACTGTAAAAGTTCGGTTTTAATTGTTAAATGTTGGCGCTAAAATACTAGCAAGCTAACGTAGCTTTAGTGCTGCGCCATGAGGTTTCATATGTGTGTGTGTGTGTGTTTCATGTATTTCTATTTTTTTTATCAGGAGAGCCAGGCATGTCCTCACGCCACTCATTCATGCATCTGTTTGTATATCACAGGTATGGGGAGTTATGTGCAGAAATGTGACAAGTTGTTTACATTGGTTTGAGTTGTTTCATTTAAGAAACATGTTTTACCACTTTGAAGATATTCTGTTTTCAGTCACAGTGCAGTTTTTCTAATTTAATTTGATTTTTCCTTTATTTATTTTGTTTAATGTTTTCTGAGTGCTTGTATTGATATTGCCGGAGGAGAGCCAGGCATGTCCTCACGCCACTCATTCATGCATCTGTTTGTATATCACAGATCACAGCACAATTAAAAGGAGTTGCATGAACTTGTTTCTGGCCGTCATCCTTAACAACCCAGAACACAACGCAGAGGAAAATTGACATGGGTTACATTGGTGCTGTGACCCTCTGGATTCTTCAAACATCGACGTCATCTCGATCACCGTGAGGAGCTCATCATCATTGCCTTCATTCCAAGTTTGCTGTTTGGCATGTAATTTAGTGTGAGTCAATTTACTGATGTGTCATTATTTTGAAGGGTCAGGTAGAGAACCTGCATTTTTGTGATGTGATTTTGTTTGATTTTTACACCTGTATTTGCCATCATGCAACCAGCAGATTTTTCAGAGAGAACTGAAGTTCCAGAGAGAGAGGTTCATGCTGATACCAGTTTTGGGAGAGGTTGGTTCCACAAGGATGGGGATCAGACACCACGGGCAGGAGGTTTGAGGACACCTAGATTTAGCTCCACTCATGTCCAGGGTCCCCCTTATGATTTACAAACACCACAAACAGTGCCTCATGCTGATTTAAGTAGCCTGATTTCAGAGTTAGCAACTCAGATTGGCCAATCGATCGCATCCCAGCTACAAGGTGACAAAAAAGTCAGTGAGTCTGTATCAGCAGAGCCTTTTAAACCAGAGTTAAATCTTTCTGGTGTTAAACTGGTTATGCAGCCAGATGTTAAGGAGCCTCCTGTCTTTAGAGGTGACACTAGTGATAAGTCTACTGTTCGTGAGTGGGTCGAGATGGTTGAGATATATCTTTTGAAAAGAAACCAAAACTCACGAACTCATCAGAAGTCACAGGATATTTTGGCTAGGCTCATGGGGAAAGCTAGGGATGTGGTGAAGGTTTACGCCACAACCCCTCACTCGATCACATTCATGCTCCTGAAGTCATTTTTGATATCCTGAAACAGCACCTTGATGTACTGTCCTACTCCTTCATGCCAATGGCTGATTTTTATAACACCAAGCCACTGCAACGTGAGGGCGTGATGGAGTATTGGATTAGGCTGAACAATGCTATTGATGTGGCCGATGAGTGTTTACGGAGAGAGGGCCGCGGTGTTGAGGACCCAGGGCATGAAGTGTCTATGATGTTTATCAAGTATTGCCCAGATCCCATCCTCTCCAACAGGCTCAGCTATAAAGCAGCTGAGGAATGGTCCACAAGTGAAGTTCAGGAGTGCATTGATGGCTACCAGCGTGAACTCAGGACACACCTTCAGGCTTGCCCCCCAGCCCCACACAGACATGCAGTCAGCCATGTCCAAACTGCCCAGTCCCATGGAGAAGGGACATCTCAGCCTGGAGAGGTCAATCCCATTTCAGAGCTCCATTCCAACCAAGGATTTGTCTCCCTAGCTTCATCAGCAGCCACACCAGTTTCAGTCCCCACTTCTCAGCTTTCGCCCTCTGCTACTCAATTTGTCCCAAATCCAGCCACTGGTATCATGCCACACCTCCCCAGAACACTGACAGCCCCTCATTCAGCACCAGTGCCCTTTCCTCAGTTTACACAGCCAGTAGCAGCTGTGGAGGTTAATCCACCTGCCTACTATCACCCTATCCCTATCTCTTCACCAGCCGTTGATGTGAATAGTATGCAGGCTCTGATTGGTTTCTTGGATGGTATGATGACACATCAGAATGTGCAATTTGCAACCTCTGCACCTAACCCCCTACGTCAGTATTCATCAGACCGTTTTCACACAAGGAACTGTCGAGTCTGCGGTGAAACTAGTGACTCCACGCTCATGCACTGTAAAAGGGAGAACTTGTGCTTCTCATGCTTCGCTTCTGATCACTGGAAGAAAGACTGCAAAAAGCGTCCACAGGGACAGTTGGGTCAGCCTGACACCAGCTTCAGTCGGCCCTTGGAAAACTAGAACTCCCACACTTCGAGAGGGGCAGTGTGGGAAACGGACAAGAAACCCTCACTAAAGATGAATCAGATCTGGAGCTTGTCTATATCAACGCCTGTTCAGCCGTTCCTGATGGTTACAAGGTTGTGGTTCAAGGATCGGTTGAGGTGCCAGTTTTCGGTGAACTCTTCTACACTCAGGTTGGAGTGGATGATAGGATTCAACTGAAAGGCATGATCGATTCTGGATCTATGGCTTGCACCATAAATGAGGAAGCAGAACAGCTGCTAAGAGGAGCAGGATCCTTTGTGGGAGAATCTCAGTCAGCGGAACGCATTGTACTAGTTGGTTGTGGCGGGAAACAGACCCATCCCAAATGCATATGTGAGCTGCAATGACTGTCTTTGGAGTGGAATGTACTGTCCCTGTTCTAGTCGTCCCAGGCCAGCGGGATGAACTTATCGTGGGTTCAAATGTCCTCAAGCATGTCATGAGAGTTATGAGAGGGAACGAGGACTATTGGAAACTTATGTCAACTGGGTGCAAACACTCACCTTCTGCCTATGAGCATTTCTTGGATGTGATGTCATGTACAGCCAGGTGGAGAGGTGATGACATACCTGACAGGATTGGTACTGTGAAGCTTCGCAGTGCTGTCACACTGCTTCCCCAACGTGAACACCTGGTATGGGGCAGGACACTCTTCTTGACAGTTTGACACATGCAGGCACTCAATGAGTTGAAGTCTGTCAGACAACCCTGCACACCAAGCAGCTGTATGGGCTGATATGGGAGTGAGTGCATAGTAGGAGATTTGTGCATATTTTAATCTTGTAGAAAAGTATAATAATATTTTTCTGCATATGCGTCACCAGCCCTCTCTGGAAACTAATCTGTCATTCTTTATTGGATTTTCTTATTAAGAGCCAGAGAGGAAAGTGCTGCTCTATTGTGAAGTGAAAGGGAAACAAACAAATGATAGGCAAGACAAGATATGATGGGTGGGGAAGGGTATAAGCAGGCAGTGCCATTAGAAATCAACAATGTGGGCTGCTGTGATAATTCCATCACACAATGTCCCTGAAATGAGTATAGGAGAGAGAATAGTAATTAAGTAAACCAGCAGAGAATTATGCACCGAGGGGCACATGTGAAGTGTAGAAATGCATACAGAACATGAACATAGTGTGAAGCCCGAAGAGTGATTTAGCCCAATCTGGAGGGTCCCATTAGTACTCAACAATGGGACACAACGGATGCTTGAACACCCTGATCCAATATGCGTGAGTGACTGACACCAAAACCCAGAGCAGCTAAGACGACTGAGCAGGGGCCCGCTGGCCGAGCATCCATCCCGCCCAGGCAGCAGGAACACCCAGGAGGCATCGCCCAGAGAGCCGACCAGGGCCACAGAGAAACGCACAAACCCAGGGACCAAGAGGAGGCACAGCCAGACGTCCCCACAGCGCCACGAACGAACTGATGTGTCCTTATATGTGCCTAAGTGAAGTGCGCGACAAGAGGCAGTCTGGTGCGGGTCAAGCCCGAGGCGACAGAGCCAAAGGTGAATCCGGTATAGATGAAAATTGGCGCTGAAGTGCGGAGCCCCAGAGCCGAGAGGCAAAGGACCAGGGGGAACCCCAACGGACCAACGGGTCCCACCTGCACCACGACTCCCGGGAGCCGCTGCACCGGAGTCGCCCCCAGCAGTCAATGGGGCCACACCGCAAGCCAGCAGCCCACAGCAACCCGACTAATCATTAATGTCAGGATGAATAAAGGTTAGACCAGCACCCCACTATCAGAACCAACACACCACGAGGTAGTGATCACAGCTCTTCACCCAAGTGTCCAAGACATGCGGCCACAAGTCTGATGACACAACCACAAAGTCGATCATCGAACTTCGGCCTAGGGTGTCCTGGTACCAGGTGCACATATGGACACTCTTGTGCTTGAACATGGTCTTCATTATGGACAATCCATGACGAGCAAATTAGATGTTTATTTCACAAACTATGTGACTAAAGTACTAACAGAAAATAACTGAATACATGACTGAACACAAGGAAAGATCGGTGAATGAATTGACATTAATTCAATGTGACCATGTAGATTTATCGATTGATATCTATTCACAAAATTAAAGTTTAAGTATTGTGGACAGTTCAACTTAAACAGAGTTTAGGAGGCATCAGAGAAGATTATGAGGAGATCAATAATTTGAGTTTAAGTTTTAGTATTAATCTCACCTCTAGATTAGTCCTAAATTACTTTAATTCATTTAGAGGTCTAATCATCAGAACTCTTTCACATTTAAAAATGTATATGTATTATATCACCATTCATAGATAGAGAGGAGGTGTTGCTAAGGAGTGACCGCAGGTTCTGTAAGGACCTCTGCTTTTTGTTCAAATTTGTTTCCCATTAATACATGATAAATAACACAGTTTTTTTTTACTTGCAGTCAAAGATTTTTGCTGTTGTTTTTGGGATAGTTTTGTTCGGAAATATTAGTAATTTTGATGACAGTGTGGAAAGTTTTGCTCTGCTTCGCCGCTCCACCCTTCAGTTAAGTTGGACTATGACTATTAAAAACAGGCTTTATTTATCTACTTTCTTGCTCGAAGGCAAAGCGGCTAAAGTGAAATACATGTTTAAACTAGCTGTTGAAAGCACTTCAGGGTGGGGAGGATATCTGCAGAAAAAAAATGTGATGAGAGGCAACAGAAAGAGGTGCCGCATTTTCTAATAAGTCCTCTCTGTGTGCTTTACTGAGCGACTGCCAACAAGGATGTGAACGAGCCACCAAAGCTGTAGCAGTGCCTGCCTCTATATTTGAAACAAAACAATTCGGCTATTTATTAGAGCAGACTTAATTCTGATATGTTCACACTCAAAGCCTATGAAGAAATGATGCACGGGTCAGCATTTGTTAATGAAATCTGTGACAATTACCCAACCCTATGAGACCAATAAAGATGAAGGTTAAATTGCTGTAAAAATGACATTGAAATTGTTAAATAGTAACCTTCAACTCTCTTTCACAATAGCATTCCCATTCCCAAAAATATTTGGCCAAGAAGTAACATCAGTGATTGTCAGAAAATTTGTCAGAAAACTACCAATCATCACAGTTATTTCCTCAAAATTGTGACATCACAAATGTGAACGAACTTATTTCCTTAAATATGGCTGTGTTACACCACTCAAACTACAGCGGTATGGTGTCGAACAAGCTTGTCATTTTATTTTTATGCAGGACACACAAAAACATCACACACACCTGAAATGTCACCAAAAACCCAACATGAAAACAATATTTTTCTCAGATGCTACAGATGCAACACTATCAGATAAGTAGCTAGTGTACTGGCTATTACTTGATGGAGTCAAGATACAATCTGAGGGCCTGTCTTATCAGCCAGGTACTAGGTTTTTACGTTTTAAACATCCACATCAACGAGGAATGTTCAGTGACAACTGTGATTGGTCTACCCTCCAGATAATATTGCCATTTTTCCAGGGCCAAAACCACAGCCAGACACTCCTGTTTGGTGGTGAAATAATTCCTCTCTGCTGGATTGAGAGTAAGGCTGGCAAAAGTGATGACATTTTTGGTGCCGAACCCCATCGTTTGAGCCAGCACAGCTCCCAAATCTACTTGAAGTCATTTTTATATTGAGCAGCGACACTCCCCATCCACAGTAATATGTGCTTGTTACAACCAGTGTTGGGCAGTAATGCTACTACTAACACCTTTACTTTTCACCATAACTAATACTGTAACGCATTACTTTTTAATTACATGGGGACATGTCCCCTTCAGGTTCATAGAGGCATCAATCCGTCCCCCCACTTTCCCAGCATGAGGCGACAAACATTGCCGGTAAAAGAGCATTAATTAACAGAGCATTAATATCATTTACAGTTACATTGTGAATGAAGTAACTAGTAATTGTAACTAGTTACTATTTTTCAGTAACTAGCACAACACTTTGATTGAAAACTATGGGGTTTATATTGCTGTCAAACCTTACATTATCTGAACTACTGACTGAGCCGTGCTGCGACTCCTATCCATCCATTTTCTACCTCTTATCCTCTCATAGGGTCGCGGCGGGCCTGGAGCCTATCCCAGCTGTCTTAGGGTGAAAGGCAGGGTACACCCTGGACAAGTCTCCAGTTCATAACAGGACACATAGAGACAGACAACCACTCACACTGACATTCACACCTACGGTGAATTTAAATTAGCCAATTAACCTATTTTTGGGTGGCGGGAGGAAGCCGGAGTACCTGGAGAGAACCCACGCAAACAGAAGAACATGCAAACTCCACACAGAAAGGCTCCGGGCTGGGAATCAAACCCGGTACCTTCTTGCTGTGAGGTGACAATGCTAACCACTACACCACCCGCTGCAACTTCTAATGTTTCTTCAAATTTTATGTTGTGTTTTTGAAACTAGATCACACTTTGTCAACGCCACAGAGGGCACAATGAACCTGAACATTGCCATATTAACACACTCAAAATAGTGACTGTAGCAAGCTGTCGTCAGTGTGGAGGAGGAGCCTTCAGCTTCACCTGTACATACAGGTAAATTCAGAAAATGATAAGGTCCATGTTTGCTAACCTACAGATACAGGGGTTGGACAATGAAACTGAAACACTGGCCAATTTAGTGTTGGAAGTTTAATGGCTAAATTTGACCAGCCTGGTGGTCAAACTTCGTTGATTGTACATTGGACCAGTAAGAGTGTGACGGTTCAATTAGCAGAGCAATAGCACAGTTTTGCTTAAAATATTGCAATGCACACAACATTATGGGTGACATATCAGAATTCAAAAGAGGACAAATTGTTGGTGCACGTCTTGCTGACGCATCTATGACCAAGACAGCAAGTCTTTGTGATGTCTCAAAAGCCATGGTATCCAGGATAATGTCAGCATACCACCAAGAAGGACGAACCACATCCAACAGGAGTAACTGTGGACGCAAGAGGAAGCTGTCTGAAAGGGATGTCCAGGTGCTAACCCGGATTGTATCCAAAAAACATAAAACCACAGCTGCCCAACTCACTGCAGAATTAAATGTGCACCTCAACTCTCCTGTTTCCACCAAAACTGTCCGTCTGCAGCTCCACAGGGTCAATGTCCATGGCCGGGCTGCTATAGCCAAGCCTTTGGTCACTCGTGCCAATGCCAAATATCAGTTTCAAGGGTGCCAGCAGTGAAAATCTTGAGCTGTGGACAATGTGAAACATGTATTGTTCTCTGATGAGTCCACCTTTACTCTTTCCCACATTCGGGAGAGTTATGGTGTGGAGAAGCCCCAAAGAAGCGTACCACCCAGACTGTTGCATGCCTAGAGTGAAGCATGGCGGTGATGGATCATGGCATTCCCTCGGCCCAATACTTGTGCTAGATGGACATGTCACTGCCAAGGACTACCGAACCATTCTGGAGGACCATGTGCACCCAATGGTTCAAACATTGTATCCTGAACGCTGTGCCGTGTATCAGGACGATAATGCATCAATACACACAGCAAGACTGTTGACAGAGTGGTTTGATGAACATGAAAGTGAAGTTGAACATCACCCATGGCCTGCACAGTCACCACATCTAAATATTATTGAGCCACTTTGGGGTGTTTTGGAGGAGCAAGTCAGGAAACGTTTTCCTCCACCAGCATCACGTAGTGACCTGGCCACTATTCTGCAAGAAGAATGGCTCAAAATGCCTCAGGCCACTGTGCAGGACTTGTATCTGTCATTCCCAAGAGGAACTGATGCTGTATTGGCTGCAAAAGGAGGCCCTACACCATACTAATGAATTGTTGTGGTCTAAAACCAGGGGCCTCATTTATCAACACGTACGCAGCGTTCATACTGAGAGCTGGCGTACGCTGTAATCCAGAAAGTGGCGTACACTGTCAAAAATCCAGATGTATCAAACAGTGCGAATGCCAGAATCCACGCAGCTTCCCTTGATACATCCCAATCAGCGGAATTGAGCACACATGTCAGCGTTGCAGACTCCTCCCTCACCACACCCATAAATGCATATGCAAATTCTTTTAAATAGGCTCCATGCCAGGGCTGTCCTCATCAAGAGAGGAGGAAGAAAAGAAACTTCAGGGCTTAGCCACAGTCACCTGAGTTAAGAACACAGGATTAGACGCCACATGTGCTGCACTTGATGGATCACACTGATGTGAAATAATAATAAATAATTCAGGAGAGATGCTGATGAAGCTATTCGTGACTTTACTTTAGACTGATGACCAGTCAATATTTACTCCAGCCGTCCAGCAGCATGCCCGCCTACAGCCCGTTGCCACCATGCTTTTATTTAGTATGTATGAATCGCCTATTGAGCCAGATCACCACGCAGCGATGTTGGTCACATTGATTTGCATATCAAAAATATCTGCATACTGTGATGGTGCTTTTATTGCAACATGCATGCAGCTGATCACTCTGATTACATCAGGAAATCCAGCTATTGCTGCAAATTGTGCATTAATATGTCTGGCTGACGTGTGGATGATCCAGTCCAACATACTGTAGGTGTCATGGTCCGGCTCAGGCTCGACTGGCTCACTCCCGATCGTGGTCAGCAGTTGTGAGGCTCTGGTAGCGCTCAGCTCCTGCTGTGATGCTCCAAGGCCAGTCACAGCTCCATGCACAGCTGTTTACAAACTAGTGACAGTTTCCCCCACATCCCCTTTAAGTGTCGCCAACAGACCAAAGCATCAGAACCTGGTGTACAACAACTATGAAGTTGTCATGGAGTTGCGCCAGTTTCCACGCTCAGTTCACTTTTGATAAATCAGAACGTGAACGTGGATGCTGGCGTACGCCACGTTTCCTGGGGTACGCTACTTTGATACATGAGGCCCCAGAGCAGCAGGCCCCACCTGACTTCATCTGAAGACATTTCTAAAACCCATGCAAGGTGAAAAGAACAGGTCATTTTACCCAGTGTGATACAACCTGAATTCATGGTGTGACTACTATACAATAATGGCTTGGATTTATATAGCGTCTTTCATGACACCCAAAGCGCTTTACAGAAACCATTATTCATTCACACCAGTCCAGTGGTTGTAAGCCACATTGTAGCCACAGCTGCCCTGGCAGACTGGCAGAAGTGTGGCTGCCATTTTGCACCTACAGCCCCTCCGACCACCACCAAATTTCACGCACATTCATACCCATTCCACCAACCCTTCGGTTATTGGTTGCCCACTCTACCACTGAGCCACAGCATCTTATAAGTAAAGATGCAGCTTACTGATGCATCAGAAACTGCTTTCAGTTCAGCTTCACGTTTTTCACATTGGAAAAAGGCAATGTACAGAGATGGCGGTTTTAAGTTTCATGAAAAATCTGAATCTTAAAAGACCAAAAGTGATGACCCGATGCTATGTTGATGGCACATTTTTTATCACCTAATCCTGCTTGCCACCCCTGCATGACTTAGTGCCCTACTTGAGCCACCCCTGCGAAAAAAAAGTCTGGACACCCGACTGCACAGAGGGTGGAGGCTCATGCCTGAAGTGAAGTTACAGTATAAGGATAATATTTGCTGTAATTACATTTCATTTGCCCTGGCACACTCACTGCTCTGTGTTTGATCATTAAAATCACGTGTATTTAGGGCATCAGGTCTGGGTATTTAACTGAAGAGCTGGTAAAGTTCAGATCAGACATCCAGACAGGTGAGGACCGGAGAACAAAGCCATCACACCTGAGGTGAATTCTCTTTCTGTTTCAGGAGAACAGAAACAATCTTAATGGGTTTAAATTTCACTTTAAAGCAGAAGTCCCGTTTCTACAGCTTTCACATTGTTTATAGCATGAAATAGAACCATTTACTCACCCAGAACGTTTTTGTGATGCAGAAAGTTGTTCAGGAGATATTTAGATCCAAAACTGAGGGGCATATATCCATAAAACGACCCCGTGGACTCCGTTTTATGGATATACACCGCCCGATTTTGGATCTACATAACTCCCAAAGGACTTTTTGCATCACAAAAATGTTCTGGGCAAGTAAATGGTTCTATTCCATGCTATAAACAATGTGAAAGCTGTAGAAACGGGACTTCTCCTTTAAAGGTTCCAACAACTTGAGCTGCTCCTAGATCCTCATCAGGCATAAAATCTAAAAAACATCTGTACTTTACAACACTGATAGATTAAACTCTCCATATTACAGTTTTTTTTTCAACAATATATACTTTGTGTGCACAAATTAGCATAAATTGAGTGCAGTTACCCTTTAAAAATGATCATTGTTCTTGTCATCAGGTAACAGAGTTCTGTGAGAGTCAGTGAGCACTGAGTCATGCGTCCTGTTGTGGTAACTACCATCCTACTTTGGGTGGTGCTGATTTCCATGGAAGCCTCTGCATGTAAGAACCAAACAGTCTAAAATAATGTTCTACACAGACAACAGGAACACAAAACTGACAGTTTCTCTTTTCTGTGACACAGGGAATCCTGGAGAAATGTGTAAGAATAAATATAAAACAACGTTGGAAAAACCTTGGTGCTGGCTGGTTCCAGATGGGTCACCGCTGTGTGAAGGCATTCAAAGAGGCGATGAACTATGATGCTGCAGAGGTGATGAAAACAAACACACTCATCAGATAGTACACACTAATTGTGACCTCATCCTCTTCTGGCAGTCGGTTTCTGCAGCAAAAGATGTGAGGAAAGAGGATCTGAGGAAACAGTGAAATGAAATGTCCATCATTCTTAAATGTAATCTGATGATGTATAAAAAAGAGGATTTCAGAGGAAGTGAATGATTAAGATACACTATATTGCCAAAATTATTCGCTCACCTGCCTTGACTCACATATGAACTTAAGTGACATCCCATTTCCACTCCATAGGGTTCAGTATGATGTCGGTCCACCCTTTGCAGCTTCAACTATTCTGGGAAGGCTGTCCACAAGGTTTAGGAGTGTGTTTATGGGAATTTTTGACCATTCTTCCAGAAGTCTATTTGTGAGGTCACACACTGATGTTGGACGAGAAGACGTGGCTCTCAGTCTCTGCTCTAATTCATCCCAAAGGTGTTCTATCGGGTTGAAGTCAGGACTCTGTGCAGGCGAGTCAAGTTCATCCACACCAGACTCTGTCATCCATGTCTTTATGGACCTTGCTTTGTGCACTGGTGCACAGTCATGTTGGAATAGGAAGGGGTCAGCTCCAAACTGTTCCCACAAAGTTGGGACCATGGAATTGTTCAAAATGCACAATGCAGTCCGACAAGTATCGTTCTCCTGGCAACCACCAAACCTAAACTCGTCCATCAGATTGCCAGATGGAGAAGCGTGATTCGTCACTCCAGAGAACACGTCTCCACTGCTCTACAGTCCAGTGGTGGCATGCTTTACACCACTGCATCAGACGCTTTGCATTGCACTTGGTGATGTGTGGCTTGGATGCATCTGGCATCCTATCACAGTTCCACGCTGGAATTCACTGAGCTCCTGAGAGCGACCCATTCTTTCACAAATGTTTGTAAAATGTCTGCATGCCTAGGTGCTTGATTTTATACACCTGTGGCCATAGAAGTGATTGGAACACCTGATTCTGACTATGTGGATGGGTGAGTGAATACTTTTGGCAATATAGTGTATAAAGTCCTCCCTCCTTTGCATTTGCTCTTCTCCATTTGACATGTAACTTTTTTCAGGATACTCTTGTGTATTCCTGCTGCTCAGAGCAGAGCTAAGGTCTTCATCATGGTGGACTGGATCAGTGAAGACTGATTCTCTTTACTTCTATTGATTTCAGAAAACATGCAATAAGTACAAACATGGCTCCACTGTGGGTGATCTGGTATCAATTCACAGCCTTGAGGAGGTGAATCAAGTAATGTGTGCCATGTGGAACCTCCAGACCAGAAAAGCTCATTACTGGATCGGACTCAATGGGGTCAAAGTAAACAGTGGTTGTTTCTGTTCATTTAGTGCATCAGATATATTTACAATGAAATCACAGAGATAAACATCAACAATGAATAAACACTGATCTAAACCCACAAGGACATTTAACAACACCTACTGCAAAAGGTTTGTGCTGTCAGAGGGCCACAATAGAACAATACTGAAGAAGTGTTATTAATATGGCTGTATGAGTCCAGGAATAAAACATCCAGAAATGCAGGGACCAGAAACTGGGGCTATAATAAACCAATTAATCTGATTACCCTCTGGTAATCCTTTGTTTTTATTTTTTTTTTGTTTTAGGGTTTTGGTTGGACGGATGGCTCTCGCTATGATTTTAGTCATTGGGCTGATTGGCAGCCGGATAATGCTTGGTGGAATGAGCACTGTGTTGAGATGAACTACTGGGGTAAGTAAAAGGCTGAATAGAGAAAAGTATACATACCTGAGAAACATCATTACTAATAACCTTTACATTTACACTCATACTGAATCACATCCTTCCTGTTTTCTATTTTGCAGGCTGGGGACTCTGGAATGATGCAAACTGTTGGCTCCATAATCCCTATGTTTGTGCAGTGTAGTTCAGAGTGAACATGAAGAGCTGCAATTGAAATAATCAGCTTCAAATGTAACCACTGCAAGGTTTTGCATTAACCACAATAAATGTTCAGCATCTGCAAACATGATGGTTCTGGTTTCTTTTCTGTTTGTATTGGACTCTTGTAACGAGGAAAGCTTTACTCAAACACACAATGAGAAAACATGTTGCAAAAGTAAGGGCACAAAATTACAAATTAAAACAATAAAAACTTAAAAAAATACTTAACCTTGTGTTCACCTTGCACAGTGACACAAAGCACCTTATCTATGATACACTTGAAAGGAAACTGGCTTCAACTGGAAAACATGAAAAACATGAACGACAGAGCTGGTTGAATTCACACTAGGCTTTTCTCCTCCTCCTCCCTCAAGTATTTTCATGTTGTACTGTCACATGACTCAGTGGCTCAGTCAACCAGGCCATGACCAGCAGCACAGACACTGACCAAAAGAATGGCAGGAGGAGTGCTGTGTGTCTATACTGTCAGGCCGCAAATAAATTATATTAATGATGAAAAAGGCTGTAAGATACAATTGTAATGCTTCAGAAACACATGAGGCATAGAAACTAGCTAACAAAAGACAATCTAAACTGAAGGCTATGAACTTACAACAAAAAGCTCTTGAAAAAACACAGAGGAACACAGGAGGGTAGGAAGCAAAATTGTCTGAAATGAGAGGGAATCAGTATTACTTCAAAATAAAACAGGAAGTAAGAAGACCACAGGAAAAAAGACAAAAAAAAATAACCTTAACCAAACCAGACAGATGAGATGTAACAGCAAACTTGACTTGAGCATGTGATCTTTTTTGCATTCAGCACAAGATCAGTCAGTGAGGGAAATTATTCTTCATGTCTTTGTAAGACTTGAAAACACCCACTGCACGGTGCTTCAAGAAAGTCTGTGAACCATTTGTATGAAGGAGGTGTGGGTATGGAGAGTCCTGTCACATGTGTTTAGCAGGACCCCAAAGCAGAGGCAGGATTCTCAGAGAAAGTTCATCAGTTTATTGTCAATACTGCAGAAATAACTACAAGAGCAGTGAACAGTGGTCAGTGGAGGCAGTCAGGGTGATAAATGCACAGAAAGAAGCTGACAGACAGAGACACACCTGCTTACTGAGGAATGGCTGCAGGTTCTGTATGGACCTCAGCCTTTTGTCCAAAGTTGTTTCCATTACATTATCAATCACACCATTTTTTTACTTCAGTAGAACAATTTTTGCTATTGCCGTATGAATTTTGTTCTTAAATGTACTGTTTTTTGATTACAGTGCGGAAAGTTTTACTCTGTTTCTCTGTTCCACCCTCAGGTTAAGTGGGGCTATGACTATTAAAATCAGGCTTTATTAATCTACTTTCTTGCTGGAAGGCAAAGTGGCTACCGACAAACAGATGTTGGAACTTTAGCTGTGAAAGCACTTCAGGGTGGGGAGGATACCTGCAGAAAAAATATGATGAGAGGCAACAGAAAAAGGAGCACCTTTAAAGGCACATAGGTCCGTTAACCAACCAGGCAAGAGACGTGGTTCCACTTATAAGAACAGACTTTATTATAATATTCTAAAACCATTTAACACCATTCACACAGGGAAAACAAGGGCTAAATTAAGGCTGAGGCTTCCGGTGTGTGAAGACTAGATGATAAGGTGGGGGGGATCCAAACAAAAATAACCAAAACAAAGCACCCAGCCACACGTGACAGTCACACACACACACACACACACACGTGAAGAATACCCAGATCCCAGGGAGCACAGCACACGAGAAGGGGATCCCGCCACCAGACCACCAGCCACACACCACCGGACCTCAGCAACTAAAAAGGGAAGACACACACACAGGTTAATGGATCACACAAAAACCAATACATCAATAAGCAAAATATACAAAACCCAGGAGCAAAATTTGGCAGCTAAAGCATAAATCAATTGAACCAATTAAACAATGAAACCAAACCAACAACTGCCAACCACAACTCAGGAAGATAAAGAAACAAACAATCCTCTGCCCAAAAGGAAATATCTAACTAATCAAAATACAAAAATAACTGATAAGGAACAAATCAGCATAACAGGGCATGGCAACTAAGTAAATTAACACAAATAAAGAAACAAACGTGTAACCCACACCTCACCCAGTCGCCCCTTAAAAAGGGGCTATAAAGTCAATGAGTATATTAAAAAAAGGACAAAACTCGGTTGTTCCGGAAGGATAGGGGCCGGTCCAACCCAGGACGAATCGTGAGGAAGCTGGCTTGTTAACGTGGGTCGCCGATTAGGCAGCCGCTGTAGCCTCGCCACCGCGCTGGGCCCTCACACGACCCCTAAGCAGACCCGCCAAGCAGTCCCAAGAGCGGCAGCCCCGACGAAACAGTGGTTACAACAAATGGCCCGAGGCAGCAGCACAAACAAGCGGCGGCCCGAGCATGCAGCACCCCAGACAAAGCAGCAGTGGTCTAGACAAGGCAATAAACAACATTAGTGACGGTGCTAATATGCTACATCTTCAAGCTGGTTATGTTCCACCTGCACTTAAAGCTGCTGTTAGGCCACTTCTTAAAAAACACATACAAGACCCAGATCATCTTTCAAACTACAGACCCATCTCAAACCTGCTGTTTCTCTCAAAGGTGCTGGAAAAAGTAGTGGCTTCCCAATTTCATAACCACCTTCAACTGAACAATCTGTATGAAAGATTTCAGTCTGGTTTCCCTCAAGGCCACAGAACTGAAACAGCACTGGTTAGGGTGACCAGCGACCTGCTCAACGCCGGCTCCCCATCGCTTCCCATTCTCCTGGATCTGTCCGCTACTTTAGACACCACTGATCACAGCATCCTGTTGCACCGTCTTCATACCATCGTACAGACATTTTGGGGGACAGGTGCTCAGTGAAAAATAAGGGCATTTTGTGTAGAAAGTGGAACTGCCAGCTGCCTTTTTATAGCAGTGTGAGATTAAAAAAAAAACAACTTTACATCAGAGAGCACTGCTTCTGATTCTGTAACTGTGCATGAACACCTAGACTATGCTTTATCTGTGTATTCTGAGGGTTCATCTCCCACATCTTCCATGCTGCTGGTAGATGGTCTATTGCAGGACAGCAAGGAGCTGCATTCCTGTTGTCACTGCCTAGAATTGAATAATAGTCATTTTAATAAAAGCATATTAAGGTAAATACAAGATTACTGCAAGTCTTGTAACAGAAATAACTTATGGTTGGTACAAAATAATATAATTAGCTTATAAATAGGGATGAGCCAGGAACGAGTATCCGATAGAGATAATGCACTTCCATCGTGAAGTATTGAGTCAATATCTGTGCTTGTGATGAATGAAAATCCTCATTTAGCTGACTTTATCCCACAATATAGCTTCATATCTGATTTAATATTGCAAAACCACTGTTTGTAGTTAAAATAAAATGTGGACAGCTTTTAAGATATTTCAGTAAAATTCAAGGAACAGTTCAACTTTAAAATCTGAGTTAAAAGGCCCAGTCAACATGACTCTGGTCTTAACTCTGACCTTTCCTCTTCATTTTCTTCTTCCTCTCCCTGGATGCTTGGATGTTGGTGGATGCAGGAGAGCAGAGAGCTCTTTTCTTTTCTTATCCTCTCCTTTCTAGGCATTACCCTGCAATTAGTAAAGAGACCAACAGTATGAATAAGACTTCTTGGTTACATTACAACAACTTTTCTTTTTTCCTTCTTCGCTTTTTACTGTAAGTGTTAATTGTGTAGCCTAATGTAAACCTAAGCAACACAAAATATTCAGCTCAAATATACTGATAGATTCACATGCTGTAATAACAAACTCTACCAACATTAGCGGTGGTCATCACATCACGTCATATTGATTTGGGCTAGCATCTAGCTTGTTAAACCGGTGGGCAGTCAGCTAATTTATGCTCAGCTGTGTGGCGCTGTATGAGACAGGCTACTACACAACAGAGAGTAGTGTAGGGCCGATACCGATATTAGATCGGTATGGGGTGCAGATATGAATGAATTTACAGATCAGAACGTATTGGAGCATGGGGGTATTAAATCCGATCCGATATTAAACAAATAGTAGCCTATGCTGCAGTCTGCAGCTTTTCTTCACTCACACACAGCATGTGAATATGGTGACACACATACTGTATACAGCGATGTGCAAGCACGCTAGCAGAACAGAACAGAGCTGAGGGAGGAGGGGTGTTTCGGTTGTAAAAAGCAGCGGCACAGCGGCGCAGCATGGCTTCGCACGTGTGGAATTTCTTTTCGATTGAGACGGCAAAAAGTAGCCACGCAAAGTGCAAAGTGTGTGAAGCCATGGTTCCGAGGGGTGGAAACAGCGTATCAACATACAACGCCACCAATTTGATCAAGCATCTAAAAAGTAAGCACGCAAAAGAACACGAGGAGCTGATACAACTCCAGTCTAAACAACAATACACACAGCAGAGGATCGAGGCTTCTTTCAAAAGGCATGAAAAACTTCCAGGTCACGACCTGACGGCTATAAAGATTACAGAGAAGGTGATCCATTTCATTGTGCTGAATGATTTATTTGATAAAGTCAAGTCTAGTCAAGTTAAGTTTATTTGTGTAGCCCAATATCACAAATTATGAATTTGCCCCATTGGGCTTTACAATCTATACAGGATATGACACCCTCTGTCCTTCACAAATGACCCTCACATCAACTAAGGAAAAACTCCCCAAAAAAAAGCCTTTTAACAGGGAAAAAGAAACGGAAGAAACCTCAGGAAGAGCAACAGAGGAGGGATCCCTCTTCAGGATGGACAGACGTGCAATAGATCAGTGTTTCCCAACCCTGGTCCTCAGGGTACACTATCCTGCATGTTTTAGATGTAACCCTGCTCCAACACACCTGATTCAAATCGTTATCAGGGTCGTTATCAGGCTTCAGCAGAGCTTGATAACTCGTTGATCATTTGAATCTACAGAATAACAACAATGAAAACACATTAACACTACATACAAAATTGTATGGAAATGTCTAACTCAATATAACAACAGCTAATATACAGTGTATATATATATAGAATTGTATGAGAGTGTCCAAGGGGATGAAGAGCATCATCAAGCTATCAGCAAAGGATGAGAAGTATGTCTTCCTCTCCACCACGCCAACCAGAAGAAGCCTGGGCAGCACGTCCTCCTCTCCACCACACCAACCAGAAGAAGCCTCCGCAAGATGACCTCGTCACCACCACGTCGCTCAGAACTAGAAGATGAAGCTTGACTGGTCTGCACAACCACTACTCCACCAGGTAGACTGGATCCATGGATACCTGTGAGATGAGAATGCACAGGAACTACCAGGCACAAAAAAAGTGAAGGTATTTTCTGATTTGTTTTTCTACTGCTGTTATTGCACTTGAATATATTGAGTAAAAAATACTGTTGCCACTTTCGCTATTTGACCATCAGTTAAGTATATGCACTGCCATTAAGTGACTTGTTTATTTGCTATAACCTGGCTGATATTCTGCTATTAAGTGTTTATATAGTCATTTGACTTTTTTGTCTTTGTGGTGTTGAGATATTTAAGGTCCTTGTACAGTTACAGTGGAGCCCAGAGGCTGCAGTAGAAGAGTTGTTGTGTATGTTACCTCTTTCCTCACATCTGCACAACATTCTCAGACCTATCCTGCCATTCTGTTAGGTGCCAAAATAGTCTCAAGTTCATTGTCTGCCTTGTTTGAAGTTGTATGTAGTCGCAGAACATACCATGCCATTACATATTGTACTCAGGTTGTTGCAACAGTATTTAATAAACGGCTTGAAATTGAGAATTTTTTCTTTTTTTTGTTGCCTACTGTATCGGTATGGATCGGGTATCGGCACAATTAAATTTTAATAGATCGGATCGGAATGTAAAAAAAGTGTACTGGCCCATCAACAGAGACTATAAAATGCAAGTTATTGTTTGGCAACTGAGGTTTAAGGGTCAAACCAAACACTCGACTCGATTCATATATGTGTCTTACCTGGCTGTTGGGGAAGGGGGGGAGGTGTGTGTGGGCAGTGCGTTGCATCTCCGTTTCTGTGGAGACAAAGGGGCACGACGAGGGGGGTCATTGGCGCATTATTAGAAACAGATTTTCTCTTCACCATATATCTGCTCCCTCTTGGTCATCAACACACACAGACTATCATTTCACTGCTATGCTGATGACACACAGTTGTACTTTAAAATGGATTCTAACTACCCCAACCACTCTGCACTCGCAATCTGCCATTCTCACCACCTGCCAGGAGGAGATAAAGGCGTGGATGAAGCTCAACTTTCTGCAGCTTTGCAGCTCCAAGACTGAGGCCATCCTAATCGGCACTTCACACCAGGTTGGAACCTACACTATCACCAGCATCACCTTCTCGGATCAGGACATTCCACTATCCCCAGCCGTGCCGTCACCAACTTTGGTGTAAAAATGGACCCCCATCTTACCTACCATGCCCACATCCAACAACTCTGCAAAACCTCATTATACCACCTCAAGAACATCGCCAAACTCTGTCTGTCACTCACCCTGGCAGATGCAGAAAAGCTGGTCCACGCCTTTGTCTCCTCCAGGCTAGACTGTCCCCAGCAAGAGCATTTAGAAGCTCCAATACATTCAGAACAGTGCTGCCAGGATCCTGATGATGGTGCCAAAATTCAATCACATCACTCCCGTTCTAAAAACACTCCACTGGCTCCCTGTCTCACTCCACATTGAATATAAGGTCTCCCTCCTCACCTACCAGTGTCTCTATGGAACTGCCCCCACATACCTTAAGGATCTCCTCACTCCTCAGACATCTACATGTTCCCTCCGTTCATCCTCCACCTATCTCCTTAAAACCGCAAGGACTAAGCTCCATACAATGGGAGATCAGGCTTTCTGCTCTGCCGCCCCCCATCTATGGAACGTCCTCCCAGACCACCTGAGGGCACCACAAACTACTGACGCTTTTAAATGTGGCTTGAAAACCCATCTTTTTAAAAGAGCCTATAATTGTTGATTTTACGTGTGGATTTTACTCTGATGGGCGGCACGGTGGTGTAGTGGTTAGCACTGTCGCCTCACAGCAAGAAGGTACCGGGTTCGAATCTGTGTGGGTTTCTGTGTGGAGTTTGCATGTTCTCCCTGTGTCTGCATGGGTTCTCTCCGGGTACTCCGGCTTCCTCCCACCATCCAAAAACATGCATGGGGATTAGGTTAATTGGCTAATTTAAATTGACCGTAGGTGTGAATGTGAGTGTGAATGGTTGTCTGTCTCTATGTGCCCTGCGATGAGGTGGCAACTTGTCCAGGGTATACCCTGCCTTCCGCCCTAAGACAGCTGGGATAGGCTCCAGCCCCCCCGCGACCCTATGAGGATAAGCGGTAGATAATGGATGGATGGATTTTACTCTGTAGCACTTTGAGATTGTTTTAATGAAAAGTGCACTATAAATAAAATTTATTATTATTAGTAGTAGTAGTAGTAGCACCAGCCTCTACAGTCATGTGAAAAAATTAGAACACCCCATTGAATAATCAAATCTTTATTGAGAAATGTTCACATTACAATGTCCAATCTTGTATTTATTTCTGGAAAAGAAAATTATTTAATTGTAATTAGCCAACATAAATTAACATATTTTTACTCATGAAACCAAAGATATCAACACAAATGCGCATTTCAATGGAGAAAAAAATTATGACAGCCTAACCCCTGATAATTGAAATAACATAAGTGAGACACTTCTTGTTGCCATATACCAGCCTCTGACATCGATCTGAGGAAAGTTTGCCCCACTCACACTGCAGAATTCTTTCAGCTGTGAGATGTTTGAGTGATTTCTTGCATGCACAGCCTGTTTCAAGTCACCCCACAACATCTCAATGGGATTAAGATTCAGACTTTGACTGGGCCATGCTAAGACTCTCCACTTCTTAGTTTCCAGCCAGTCCTTGGCGGATTTACTGGTATGTTTTACACCCTCTTATACACACCAGAATTCATGGTGGATTCTATGATGGCGAGCTGTCCAGTTCCTGCTGCAGCAAAGCATCCTCAAACCATGACACTTCCACCTCCATGCTTCACAGTTGTTATGAGGTCCTTTCCCTGGAATGCTATATTTGGTTTATGCTAAACATGTCTCCTGCTCTAGTGTCCGAATAATTCGACTTCAGACACATCAGTTCAAAGAACATTATTCCAGAATTCCTGGTCTTTGTCTATGTACTCTCCTGCAAATTTCAGTCTGGCCTTAATGTTCTTTTTAGAGAGAAAATGTTTCCTCCTTGCACACCACCCTCTGAATAAAGAGTTGACTATTTACTGGGGTATTTTCACATAATTTCATTGTACTTACCTTCTTATTACAGCAGTAATTACCCTTTTGTTACTATTTATTTACTATGTAAATACCCAGTAAATATTAGGTATTTATCTGGTAAATTATATTTAAGTTGTTGATACCTTCCCGTTGCCACTGCATCAACTTTTACCATGTAGGTTCTCATATATTACTATGTAATACATGATAATTTACTCGGTAAGTATACTAAGCCTTGCATGTTTCCATGTACCCGAGAAAGGTGAAATGGCACATAGTGTGCCAAAATGGCACAAACAGTGTATCTTGCTGCTGCTACATCTGCTACCACCATCTGCACAAGGACGAAAGAGGCCAGGAAAGATATCTGCATCTCAAACTGTAGATCACCTCATCAGATTCCTAAAGGTATGCTGAACAGTTGTTCAAAATATGCTTTCCATCACATCAATTTCATTCAGGTGATCTGACCTACTGTCACAGGTTGGTCACTAAATACTGTTGTTGTGTGTGTTTTGTTATAGTCCAGAAACAGTGTTCAGCAGCATGTTGACAGCATCACCCAAAGCAGTCAGCCCTACCGTCTTGCTCACGGACCGACAAGAAGCCGCATTCATGCCTTCTTCATTGTGATCGACAAGCAAGCACTTCCATGTAAGGCAACAGGTTCAGTGAGAGCCCATTATGTCTTTGGTACATCTTACAGTCCTACACTGAACAACTTCTTCGCTTTTCTGGAAACAACCATTTACAACATTGATGTTGGGGAAACAAAGGAAACTCCCAGAATTAGAGAGTTGAGAGCAAGAAAGGTGCATTAGTGTTCCCTAAGGTCACACAATGTTGTGTTTTCTTTGCAAAAGTGACCAAGGTAGACCAAAGAGCCTCGTAAAGCACCTTAACCTCTTAAACCCTGGCCATATTTTCAGAAAAAAACGGCTAAAAAGACATACCCAAAGTAAATGAAGAATAACTCCCCTATGAAAAAGTTCATATGCATGTCCTTGGTGTCCATGGACATCTAGGGACTTCAGCGAATACATTCCCAGTATCAGAAATGTCGTCTGTCACTATGACAGACAACCCCCCCATTTGACAGAGAATAACACTACACACAGATGTTACTGATTACCTTCAGCAACTCATTAAGTACAAACTTATCAAATTTGATTGATTTTGAGCAAAGAGCAAAGCCTCCACAAAGGTTTTAGTAAGGATAAAACCAGGCAAACACTCACTTTGGTACAATTTGGCACCAAAGTGTGCCAAACTGATTATTTTCCACTTCCAGTGGAAACTGGCTGGAAAATAGAACTTACACTCAACAAAAATACAAACGCAACACTTTTGTTTTTGCTCCCATTTTTTATGAGATGAACTCAAAGATCTAAAACGTTTTCCACATACACAATATCACCATTTCTCTCAAATATTGCTCACAAACCAGTCTAAATCTGTGATAGTGAGCACTTCTCCTTTGCTGAGATAATCCATCCCACCTCACAGGTGTGCCATATCAAGATGCTGATTAGACACCATGATTAGTGCACAGGCGTGCCTTAGACTGCGCTGCTCCTCTGTCTGGAGATGGTGCCATGAAGTGGATGGTGAGGACTGTCTATGATGGACAGAAGCCTGTTCAGTGTCCGTCGCTCTGCCACAGATGTTAGATTGTCCAGTTCTGTGCCAACGACAGAGCCTTCCTTCCTCACCAGTTTGTCCAGGCGTGCAGCATCCTTCTTCTTCAGGCTGACCCCCCCAACACACTACCACGTACAGGAGGGCACTCGCTACCACAGACTGGTAGAAGATCTGTAGCAGCTTATTGCAGATGTTGAACGACGCCAGCCTTCTGAGGAAGTACAGACGGCTCTGTCCTTTCCTGCACAGAGCGTCTGTGTTTGCAGTCCAGTCCAGTTTATCGTCCAGCAGTACTCCCAGGTATTTATAGGGGGGTCCCACCTCCACACAGTCCCCTTTGATAAAAACTGCCACTGGCTGAGGCCTGGGTCTCCTGAAATCCACCACCATCTCCCTGGTCTTGGTGGTGTTGACAAGTAGGTGGTTGGAGTCACACCATGTGACAAAGTCCTGGATCAGCCCTCTGTACTCCCCCTCCTGTCCACTCCTGATACGTCCCATGACGGCTGTGTTGTCCGCAAAATTCTGTACATGGCAGAGCTCTGTGTTGTACTGGAAGTCGGACGTGTACAGGGTGAACAGGACCGGAGAGAGCATAGTTCCCTGCGGTGCTCGTGTGCTGCTGACCACAGTGTCAGACCTGCAACCCCCTAGTCACACATACTGAGGTCTGCTGGTCAGGTAGTTAGTTATCCATGTCACTAGGTGTGATTTCACTCCCATCTCTGTCAGTTTGTCCCTGAGGAGCAGAGGCTGGATGGTGTTAAAGGCGCTGGAGAAGTCCAAGAATGTAATCCTCACAGCACCACTGCCTCTGTCCAGGTGAGAGAGAGATCGGTGGAGTAGGACTAAACCTACATACAAACTGATCAATGTCAAAGTGCAAGAATGTCAATGTCCAAGAATGTCAATGTGCAAGTCAATGTGCAACAAAACAACAATTACAATTAGAACAAATAATGTACTCTTGAAAACAACAATTGTAACAGCAATTAGAACAAGAACAAGTAAAAAAGTAAGAAAAAAAGTGCAACAAATGCAACTATTTTCAGTGGGCTATAATGGGGTGGAGGGGTGGCTTGCTAGCAGCAGTGTCGTTTTTAAAGTCCCATGCAATGGTACTCAAGGAAGCAATTCCTGTCAGGAACAAGGCAAAGTGACACATTGCACCTTGAACAGTATATGGGTGTCTTCATGTCCCTGACTTGGCCTTCTCCTTCCCCTTCGCTGCACAAACCACACACTCCCTGCCAGTACTCCCTCTGAACACGGGCATGCAGGTGTTGGTGAGGCTTGGCCGGGGAGTGGCTTCAGCAACCAAAGCTTTAGCCTGTTCAACCATATCCCTCATCAGAACTTCCCTGAATTGTTTGTGGGACATGGGGATCCAGTTGTGACTGCTGGGCACAGCTTTGTGCAGGTTGACTATGGCAATGTCAATGAAATGATAAAAAATGAAAAATCTTGTACATTTAACATTCCCGTGCCCAGCAAAAAGGTTTTACAAAGTCAGGTTCATACTTGCACGAAAAACCAAGAGGCATGATTTTAGATTTTGTAAAATTAACTTTGTATCCAGAAATCTGACTGAACTGGCTTATCGGGTGATAAGAAGTACATTGTTCTGTATCTTTCCCTTTTTTGGTGATAACTATGTGAGCTAAATACATAGATTTTGGGAGTTCATCCTCTTCAAAAGATTTGTTGAACACACATTGTAATAGTTTGTTAATTTTTCTTTTCATCTTTTTTACAGAACTGTACATAGAATCCATCAGCTCCTGGACTTTTATCTGATTGGAGTGAGGAGATTGCATTATCAATTTCTGTTACAGTAACAGGTCCTTCTAGCAGTTTAGCTTGTTCATCTGCTAGCTGAGGCATTTGTAAGCCATCCAAAAAAATTACTATTGGTAAGAGTATCATTGTCTAGTTCTGAGGTATACAGCCTTTCATAAAATTTCTGAAAACATTCATTGATCTTGGTATTGTTTGTTTGATGGATTTGATGGGGGCGGCACGGTTGTGTAGTGGTTAGCACTGTCGCCTCACAGCAAGAAGGTACCGGGTTCGAATCCCGGAATTTCTGTGTGGAGTTTGCATGTTCTCCACGTGTCTGTGTGGGTTCTCTCCGGGTACTCCGGCTTCCTCCCACCATCCAAAAACATGCATGGGGATTAGGTTAATTGGCTAATTTAAATTGACCGTAGGTGTGAGTGTGAGTGGTTGTCTGTCTCTATGTGCCCTGCGATGAGGTGGCAACTTGTCCAGGGTGTACCCTGCCTTCTGCCCTAAGACAGCTGGGATAGGCTCCAGCCCCCCCGCGACCCTATGAGGATAAGCGGTAGATAATGGATGGATGGATGGATTTGCTTTTCATCAGATATTGCAGAAATAAAAGCTTTTTGGGGGGAGTTTCTTGCAAGACAAGCTAAGAACTTATTTGGTTTATTTCTGAGTTCAAACATTCTTTGTCTAGCAAAAAAAATCTCAGATTCAGCCTTCTTTGTTAATAAGTTAGTCAACAGTAGTCTTGCCTCCTTTAACTCTCTAAGTACCCCATCAGATTTGGATCTACGAAAATCTTCCTCTAATTTTTTTATTTTCTTTTCAATTTGTGATTGTTCTTGAAAGCGCTCTCTTTTCTTCTTACTAGAGTATGATATAATCATGCCTCGCATATAAGCTTTATAAGCTTCCCACACCAGTCTTGGATCAGAATCATTGCAGTCATTTACTTCTAAACAGAGGTCTGTCTGCATTTCCAAGAATTTAAGAAAATTATCATCATGAAACAGTGATGCATTAATTCTCCAAGAAAACGATCGCTCTGTGGGCGTAAGAGCCTGCATTTCCAGAGTGACAGGGGCATGGTCTGAAAGGACGACAGGACCAATGTGAGATTGTTAAATGGGCTAGGTGTTCAGATATAAATATAAAATCAATTTGTGAGGATGACAGGTGAGGTGGAGAATAAAATGTATAATTTTTGTTATTAGGATTCATGTATCTCCAACCATCTAAGTATCTTGAGAAAATTTTGTAGTGCTCTGCCAGATTTTGACTGATCTTTATGAGGGGGGTCTCTATCTAAAGAGGGAGAGAGATAACAATTAAAATCGCGTCCAATAAAAAAAATTGTATCCCATTTGTATAAATGACTACAGACAACTGAAACGGGAGCCTCTCTTGGAGTAAAGGAAACGGGGCATTGGAAATGAATGCTGTGATTGAAGATCAAGTCTGGGAACAAATATGTGTAAATGGGCATAAACTGACTCGCAGCCCCACATGGAAAGAATTCATATGGAAAGTGAATCTCCGTTTTTTCAGAACCCCATTTATCATTTCCAGATTTGACAAAACTCTGCTGGAGACAATGTGGACAAATTGGAGATCACACACATTTTCTGGGATTGTCCTAAATTGAAGAAGTACTGGGAGGAGATCCGGACAGAACTCTCCAACATTCTACAAATTAACATAAAGAATGACCCACTGATCCTTGTTCTTGGAGTGCTTCCCTTTGACTTATGTAAAGAAAAAATGTACCTACTCAAAATCCTCATAATGATAGCAAAGAAGATGATAACTATGTCCTGGTGTAAGCCACTGCCTCCAACCATAGACCAATGGAAAGAGCGACTTCTCAGGGTGTACACAATGGAAAACGGCAGAGCTCAACTTTGATATGACCCTATTCAGGAAGAGATGGAACCCACAAATTACGTACTTTGGATTAACATTACAGGACACCTAACTGATCCAGTGTTTTATAGGCATTTACAGGTCTAGGCCCTTGGAAATATAGAGTGTGTGTGTGTTTTTTTTATGTTTAGATATCAATCACCAGGGCAACTCTACTAAATCATATTAAGATATAACTATCAATACTACTATTATTTATTTAATTATTTATTTTAACTTTCAGACCTCTGACATTGTCATGACAATATGGAACCACCTTGCCGGTTTCTGTTCATGTTGTTTGTTTGCTTTTGTTTTCTTACTTAGATATGGAACAAAAGAATTTAAAGCCTGTAAGAAGACGAATTCTATATATGTGTCTAAGGATGTATGGTTTGAACCATCAATAAACACATTTGTTCAAAAAAAAAAAATCGCCTCCGATTATCATATTTGTACAGTCCATTCCAGCAATTTTGCTGAGTAGGAAGGCAAAGAAGTCCTCATCATAGACATTAGGGGCGTAAACATTTCCAAACAGTACTCATTCACCGTACAATTCTCCTTTCACTAGAACTATCCTTCCATCTATATCTTTGTAGCTATCTTGGGCTGTAAATGGCAATAATAATGGAACTAATATGATTGCACACCTTTTATTTGTAGAATAGGATGTAAAATATACCTGTCCGACCCATTCCCTGAGATATTTTTTATGCTCCTCCTCATTCAAATGAGTTTCTTGGAGGAATGCAACCTGGACATTTTCCTTTTTAAGATAGTTTCGAGCAGCTTTCCTCTTGACAACATTATTAGAACCCTTGATGTTCCAGGTACAAAACTTAATATTTAAAGTAATGTAAAATTATCTCATGCTGCATAATCTCGTTCACTTTATAAAGTAATCTGGATATGTTTTTATTCTGAAAGGCTGTCTGGACAAAAAAACATGAAACACAAGAACCATCCAAGCAAAAACAGGCTAATAAGACCTACCTAACATGACTAATACAGAGCTAAGAAAAACAAAAAACAAAAGCCTTGTCATCCTTTACCTATACCGGTACAACTGAGGGGCAAGATAAACAAAATGAAGGGAAAAAAGGAAAACAAAAAGGAGAATGTCAGGTCTCTCCATCTGGATTATATCCTAAATATAACACCAGCATGTCAACGGCTGTGTAAATAACAGTAAACAGAAAATCAACTGAGTTGAGAAATACCCACGTATAAGTGTATTTAGATTTAAGATGAACAGAAACTATCTTCTTATTGTATGCCAGTACCTGCTGTCCATTGTATGTGTTGCAGTTTATTCATTTATGTAAGCAGTCATTCTCGAGGCAGGTGTTTACCTGATCACAGGTGTATTGATGAAGTCACTGGGTAGTCGGGAGTGTCTTCACGTACTTGTTTATTTCCTTCATTGTGGAAAGGGAGATCAGTTTTCCATTTGGAGGGAGAACCTCAATTACAGCTGGATACACAAAGGCATATTTGATCTCTGCTTCCCGAAGCCTTCTGCGCACATCTGCAGATTCTTGCCTTCGCTTTACAATCTCAGCAGAAAAGTCCTGGTAAAAGGACACCGCTTGACCAGCAATCGTGATTCTGCCCTTGTTCCTTGCTGCGTGCAGAATCTTCTGTCTGTCCTTGTAGTCGTGAAGCCTCACCAGGACCGCGCGGGGACTCTGTCTGTCGATGGATCCCACCGGAGGACAGGAGCTCGCTCTATTTTCAGCCGCTCGCCTTGCATGTCCATGTTCAAGATCTAAGGAATCCATTTCTCAAAAAAACACATGTGCATTTTTGCCTTCAGTGCCTTCTTTCAGACCAATAATCTTGACGTTTTGTCATCGACTCAGGTTCTCGTAATTCTAAAGTTTTTCCATTGCTTTTTTCAACGCTGACTCCACAGAGTCAAGCCCTGGTGCATTAGCCGCTGCATTATCCTCCAAGTTGGACACACTTTGTTCCACGGTCCCCAGTCTGTCCACCAGCTTGTCCAGCTTTTCTGTTTTAGTGTCTAGCATCTCCTCAATATTGCCGCTGACTTGTTGCTCTTTTTCCGAGTGTCTCTCCTCTTGGGCTTAGCAAAAAAGTTTTCCAGCAACATGTATAAAAGGACTATGTACAGTAAGTTTAGTGATAGTTTAACCACGATTTTTGCCCCCCCAGCAGGTAATGTTTTAATTCAATATGATTTAATGATTTAATTCAACACATATTGAGACTGTTTGGGGAACTGTGGGAACCCTGTTAAAAACATGGGGCCTGTGTGGGCCAGCCGGCCATTTAAAACAAAACACCTGTTACAAAAAATAATGAATAAGGGTGCCAGGGGTTCGCCTCTTGTAAGATGTACCAAAGGTTGGTTGGTAACTTTTTGAACAAATCATGAAATCTAGACTGGAGTGTCAACAAGGTCTAAGTGTTTGAAACATATTTACTCATTTATATGTCATGTTAAAATAGCCGAGTTTACAGCTTTAAAAAACATATTTACAGCCTGGTACGTTTTACTTTTTTGGTCTCCACCGATAGTTTCCACCTCCGTGAACACTGTGTGTGTGTGTGTGTGTGTAGGGGGAGTTACCACAACCATTTTAATGTTATTTTGGCTTAAAATTCTTGCATAAATTAGGGCATGGTTGCGCTGAGTGACAGGTTCACAGACAGCTACAGTTAGCAGCTGTCTAACTGTCTAAAGAGCAGTTAGCTCTTTGCTAAAGCATCGGCTGGGCTAGGTTAAGCTATGCTAGGCTACATCCAGCGGTTACCAGACACTGCAGTGTCTGTTTGTGTTTGCCTTTTTTCGTGTAGCTCTGAAAAAAAATAATATTCTTTGACATTTTTAAAGTTAATAAAAAGTAACGCAATAGTTAACTTTCCCTGAAAACTAGTTACTTTTATAGTGGAATAACTCAGTTACTAACTCAGTTACTTTTTGGGAGAAGGAACTAGTAACTATAACTAATTACTTTTTCAAAGTAACATGCCCAAAACTGCTCTGTATTATCTTGCCCTTCTTAATGCTCCATATCCTCAAATAGCTCTTTGTGTTGTTAGGGTAAAAACTGAACTGAATATTTACCTTTACTGATTTTTGTATTGTACCTTACTGATTAACAAATAAAACAGAACACCAGTGTTTCACTGACTGATGAGATAAAGCTGAACCTGTGTCTCTACACTGTTTGATGATCCACTTTAATAAACAGTTAACCGGAACGTTGTTGTTTGTCCTCTCTTAGAATAGACAAACACGCATGTCAGTTTTCCTATTTTTTCAACCTGACAGTATCAAAAAAGTTTGTGACCTCTGATCTATAAGTTGCTTAGTACCTATACATGTCATTTTAAAGGTCTCCTCTAGGTGATCTAGGTGACAGGCTGGAATGTGGTTTGTCAGCATGAGGAGACAGAACTGGACCCCCAGCAAGAGTTCTCGTAGAGTACATATTTCTCCGGTGTTAGCCTCTCTGCACTGGCTCCCTGTAAAATCTAGAATAGAATTTAAAATCCTCCTCCTCACCTACAAGGCACTGAATGGTCAGGCACCATTTTATCTTAAAGAGCTAATAGTGCCTTATAATCCAGCTAGAACTCTGCGCTCTCAGAAGGCAGGACTATTAGAGGTTCCTAGGGTTTATAAAAGTAGAATGGGAGCTAGAGCTTTCAGTTATCAAACTCCTCTTCTGTGGAACCAACTCCCTCTTTCTGTCCGGGAGGCAGACACCATCCCCTTATTCAAGAGTAGGCTTAAGACTTTCCTTTTTGATAGTGCTTATAGTTAGGACTGATCCGAGGCTGACTTAGGCTGCCTTGGATCAATCCTTAGTTATGCTGCTATAGGACTTGGATTGCCGTGGGACGTCCTCTGACACACTGAGCTTCTCTTCTTCTTCATTTCGATGCCTCCATTAAGTCATTTTACTAACTCATCTTCTTCCCCGGAGTCCCTGTGCTCTCAGCTCCCAGGTGTCCGTGAGCTGAGGCTACTTGGTGAGAAGGAGATGGTGTCATCCAGGCTTCATCTGTCGTGGTGAGATGGAGAAGAGGCGATGCTGCTCAGGTTGTATCTGTTAGGGTAGTGGAGAAGAGGATGTGTTTACTCTTCCTCCCTTTAACACATGCTGCAAATTAGTTTTGTGCCTCGTAGTCCCTGTGCGTTCTCATCTCACAGGTATCCATGGATCCAGTCTGCCTGGTGGAGTAGTGGTTGTGCAGACCAGTCAGGCTTCATCTTCTGGTTCTGAGCGACGTGGTGGTGAGGAGGTCATCTTGTGGAGGTTTCTCCTGTTTGGTGTGGTGAAGAGGAAGACGTGTTGCCCAGGCTTCTTCTGATTGGCGTGGTGGAGAGAGGAGGACGTGCTGCCCAGGCTTCTTCTGGTTGGTGTGGTGGAGAGGAGGACCTGCTGCCCAGGCTTCTTCTGGTTGGTGTGGTGGAGAGGAGGACGTGCTGCCCAGGCTTCTTCTGGATGGTGTGGTGGAGAAGAAGACATGCTGCCCAGGCTTCTTCTGGTTGGCGTGGTGGAGAGGACGACATGCTTCTCATCCTTTGCTGATAGCTTGATGATGCTCTTCATCCCCTTGGACACTCTCATATAATTCTATATATGCACACTGTATATTAGCTGTTGTTATATTGAGTTGGACATTTCCATACAATTTTGTATGTTAGTGTTAATGTGTTTTCATTGTTGTTATTCTGTACACATGGCATCTATTGCACGTCTGTCCATCCTGGAAGAGGGATCCCTCCTCTGTTGCTCTTCCTGAGGTTTCTTCCGTTTCTTTTTCCCTGTTAAAAGGGTTTTTTTTGGGGAGTTTTTTCTTCGTCGATGCGAGGGTCATTTGTGAAGGACAGAGGGTGTCATATCCTGTTCAGATTGTAAAGCCCAATGGGGCAAATTCATAATTTGTGATATTGGGATATACAAATGACTTGACTTGACTTGAATGCATGACTTGGACAGTCCACATCACAAGAATGATGACAAAATGTGAAAAAGTGATAAATATCATATAGCTTAGCAGGGTGTGATTGGGGGGCAGAGAGAGGGTCCATGCAGCTGGTTTATCAGGCAATGATAAGCTCTGTCCTTGACTATGGCTGTTTTGTGTATGGATCAGCCGCTAAGTCTGTGCTTGGCAAGTTAGATATCCTGCAGGCCAAGGCATTAAGGCTGTGTTGTGGTGCCTTTAAAACTTCCCCTGTCCCTGCGCTGCTTCTGGAAATGGGAGAAATGCCCTTGCGGTTAAGGCGCACAGAACTGGGGCTGCAGTACTGGGCAAAAGTAAACAGCTTCCCTCAATCCTTCCCTGCTCGGTGTTTGCTGCAAGAGCTCTTTGATTCTGGTCCCAGAGTCCAGCACAGGACGTTCCTGGAGGATATTAGTCAGTGTGCCAAATCACAGGGATTAGGACAAGACAGCATAGCAATACATTTGAGCTGGTCACCTGTGCCACCTTGGCTAATTCAAGAGATTGATGTTAACTTGACCTTCCGCAATCAAAAATCAAATGAAGAGATAGGCCTAAAAGTAGACCATCTACTGAATGTAGAAGAAAGGAACTATCTTAAAATTTTTACTGATGGATCTGTGGATCCCGAGAGTGGCACAGCAGGATTTGGAGTATTTATGGAACAGCTTGGATATGGATTCAAGAAAAGAGTCACTGATAAGAGCTCTGTGTTCACTGCAGAATTACTGGCAATCCTGTGGGCATTGTGATGGACAGAGGACTCAAACGTGTCCAGAGCACTGATATGCTCTGATTCGGCAGCCGCTCTTATAGCTTTGAGAGTTGGTAAATCAACCGCTCGCCCTGAGATAATAACTGAAATTCTGACTGTCCTATTCAGAGCTGAGAAGGCTGGGTGTGAAGTCAAGTTTTGCTGGGTTCCTGGGCATGAAGGGATACAGGGAAATGAGATATCAGACCTATTAGCAAAGGCAACCCTCAAGAAAGGAGAGATCGACGTGAAGATTCCTATGGGAAGAGTTGAAATGAGAGCAAAAATTAAAGAGTGTGTGGCGAATGCATGGCAAAGAGAATGGGAAAAAGAAAGCAAGGGAAGACACTATTTCTCTTTTCACCCCAAAATTTAAAAAGTAATTTATTGTCAAGGAAACTGAAAAGATTCAGTGAAAATGTGCAGATTAAGATTGGGGCACTGTGGATTAAACAATGATTCATGCATAATTGGGAAACATAGTACTGGGCTATGTGAGTGTGGACAGCCTGAGACAGTGAACCATATTTTGCTTGACTGTAGTCTCTATTGGGCTGAGAGGAGAGAGCTCTTTAAAACATTGACAGATTTGGGGTTGATCTCATTTTCTATTAGAACGATATTTGGCATCCATAACAATCATCAGCAGACTGAGAGCAATTGTGTAGTTCCTGCGCGATCCAAGACTGTATGGGAGAATATGAGATAAGACTGTGACTCACGAACTAGCCTGTGGGGGGCAGTGATACGCCACGGAGCGTCGGAACTGCCAAGAAACAAAAGAAGAAGAAGAAGACGCAGGACCACAGAGAAGGACTTCCTCCTTGCTCCACTGGCTCTCCAAAGATGGCGGATACGTGTGGTCAAGTATTGCTGGGATCAGGGCTCACCGTCCTCTCCCACCCTCTGATGTACATTAAAGTCCTGATCCAGGTAAGAGAACAGGTGTTGGCACAGATCCTGGGAAGGTTTTACAGGTGTAGCAGCTGCTTTGACCTGTGTTTGTTAGCGTTTTTAACGTAAAGTCTGCATAACTCTCCTAGCTAATACCCTGCAGAAAAAACTGTATAACTCCGTTGGACAGTACAGTTTAATGTTGAATGGTTCAGCAATAAAGTGTATGACTTCAGCCGTTTCGTAAATCACTGCATTGAATTTTTTGGAAAGCGTCTAATACAAATAGGAGCTAATGTTCGGCTATCAGCTACATGCCAGGTCCGTCTGTTGTCCCTATGACCTTCTGTTTCCAAAACACTCCAGGATGCGGAAGTGAGGTGTCTGAACCCGTCCTAAAAGTTCATCCTGTTGCTTGCTTAATTTTCTGGATGCATAATGTTCAAGAGCTTTTACTGCTCCTGTGAAACATCACCACATCCATCAGCTATGTTTCCAGAAAACACACTGAGTAGCTAGAATAACTAGCTAACCCAGTTAGCCGTCAGGCTCAGCTGACCAGCTCCGCTCTGCTGTTTAACGTTACTGTATATTTGACCTGTTCCCCGAAAATCACGCAGTTATTTCTATTTTCCATTCCTCAAAGATTGACACACACTAGCTATGTTAATCTGTCAGTTTGTTTAGTTTTAAAAGTTCAGGTTATGTGTTGACAGCATACTCTGTCATCATGTAGCATTAGCTGTCTTAAACAGCACATTAATATTAGCTTATGAGCTAAGGCCAACTTCCTATGTTTTACAGCCAAAGGTTACAGACAACAAAACATTGAGGCAAAAATGGCAACAAGTTGACTAAATGTGTCATAAAGAAACCAGGAAATTATTATTATTATTATTATTATTCAGCAGACTGTGCAACCAAGACTGCTCCCATGAAAACCACATGAAAAACATATCATATCAAATATTTTTCAATTTTATCAATACGTCTGTTATCTTAATTACACTTTAATATTATGTCTGACTTTGACATTTATACACTGTTAACTTTAGCCACTGTTATTAGACCCACAGTTGTTTACTTATTGAGCTTTGCTACAGACTTTTATTGTAATGTTGCACTATCCACTTTGCTGCAGGATCGCTAAAGCATCATCTTATTATTGTGTGTGTTGTCAGGTCGGACATGAACCGCTCCCCCCCACCATGGGCAGAAACCTGTTTGGCAGACAAGTCTACCAGCTGCCTGGACTGTTTGCTTATGGTGAGTCTGACTCTCCACATGAGACAATGCAGGATGTACTTTCATTGTCTCTCTACAGGTATATAACCTTTGCGCTGTTGTAGGTTTTATTGTGACATCTCTGTCTGCCTCAAGCTGTGTTGAAGTGTATGAGATCTGATCATGTCAGATAACATTTTGACCTTTACAAAAAAATGACATGAGGATTTAGTCGAACATGAGAATAGCATGCAAAAGTACATTTATGAAATGTGTTGCATATCTTTGTGGTAATAAGTGACAGTAGTTTTTTTTGCTCGTTAGCAGGAATATGATACCACATAGATGTAAAAAGGTTGTCTGGTTGTGGTTTAGATACGCCTTGTAAAGCACAGCTCAATCTCGGAATGACCGCTGGATCATCCAAATGTATCAACGGATTTCAAAACGTGTTCATTGTATGAAGTATAGACATGATGGTATGAAGGCTATTGTAACTGCAGCACCGCTGCTGCTTTGTGGTAGCATGTTTACATCACCGGCAAGGACTCGTTCAAGGAACTGGTAGCTTGGGAGGAAACAGCATGGAGGAGGAGGAGGAAAGCGTAATGAAAATAACGTTACCAGAACATTTTCCGGAAATACTGTATACTATATTAGGATATATACACTGTTATCGGGATATAAAATTAGCTATGTCAATATTAGGGCTGGGTATTGTTCATCATTATTATAAGTTTATGATTTCAACTCAGTAGGGTAATTTGGAGACATACTAGAAAATGGTCTGATTATGATCAACAGGCACAGGCTGATACCAGTTACTCGTTAGGACCCTGGGGAGTGAGAGTTTGTCTTATGGTGTGTTCACTGGAAGTCAGAACTTGGAGCTCAGATCAACATAACCTCAAAGTTTAGTGCTCCCAGGTCTTCCAGCCTTACAGACGTACGACTAATTATGTAGCTACTGTTTTCTACTGAATTCTATGTCAGGTTGATTAATCCAACTTTCCGAGTTGGAGATCCGACTTTACGGGGGTTCTTATTTAAATTTTGACTTGAGGATTATAGGAACAAGCAGGGTGGTTTATCTCTCCTTATAGGGTACTTATGTGTTTACTTCCCCTTACTTCAAATGTGAATGGTACTTCCTGTTCTTTACCCCTCAGGGCAAATGGTACTTATGCTAGTTTCTTCCCGTACTTCACTATTTGAAAGGTGCCTCATAATCAACTTCCCCTACTATAAGCAGTATTAAACCAGTGACAAGTGTCTGACTCCCAAAACAACTTAATATACCTTTCACCTGCTTTCCTGCGTGGTCGCAGCTGAGAGGAAGAGATGACGAGGAAACCTCTATTTAATGAGTGAGACAAAGAATGTTAGGACAGATCTGGGTTTTGTGGCCTTGAGCGCTCCAAGAACCTCGCACAAGGCTAAGTCCAATCCTTTTATAGCTTTTACAAGTTTCATTTTCTAACTAGGTGTTGTCTTTGGGTCTCAGAGTGCATGGTAGTACTCTGAGTGTGTGAGACCTAGGCAGTATGATGATGAGAATGATGTGACCTTAAAAAGAGAAATAATTCCAGTCTGCAGCTTTTACGTACAGCTGAAAAAACACCTTTTAAGCAATGCCTCTGGTTATATGATTTTTAAACTTAGGCTAATAAAAACATAGCTATAATCTGACTAAATGCATACACAAAATCCTAACAGGATGGAAATTCAGACGTTTGTGTACAAGTGAACGCACCATGAATTGGATCACTCAAACGCGGGGCTCGCAGTGCTGCTGCAGTGATATTACTGCTCTGTTTTACTGGCGATGTTTGTCACATTATGCTGGGAAAGTGGCGGGACACATCAGTGTCTTCATACAGTCTCTGGTGTCTCTATGAATCTGAGGAGGACATGTCCCCTGTCCCTAGTGCCATCTGCAAGCATAAATGAAAGCAATCTGAATTCATCAATCAGGAAATCATTTCCAAGTAACAGACAAATGTACCATATTGTACCAGTAACTGCGTTTACTTATTTTATATGTAATGCATTAGAGTATTAGGTACTGTCAAAAGTAACAGCGTTAGTGCTTACTAGTAAATGTAGCTAGTTACTATTTTTCAGTAACAAGCACAACACTGCTTATGAGCACTGCAAAGAACAAAGCAACTACGGGAAAAAAAATCGGAGTCTGCCAAAATCAATATCGGCACTCGGCAGGTCAGGCTTTTGGTGATCAGTGATCGGCCAGAAAATTGTGATCGGTGCACCCCTAGTTCCCAGTGTAACTGGTGCAGGAAGCGCCACCGTTCTGGCCAGTCATGTTGCAGATAGTTTGTCATGTGTCACATCTATAGTGCCAGCTTCTCTCTGTTGGGTCCAGAGGATGGTCTTCTGTTGATCTCATGATGGCAGCAGCGTTTCCTCTTCTTGTCCTTTCCCTCTTTCTCAAACCTGCTTGTCTCCTCACCATTTCCTCCCTGATCTGCTCTTACTCAAACTCGTGCAGTGGAAAGAGGGGTGATGTCAGTAGGGTTCGGTACCGAAACGCGGTGCCAATTGAGTACCAATTCTGACGAAACCGGTAGTAACCAGACCGAATAAAAACTAACATTTCGGTGCTTGACTTTTTGAGGATTTGTGGTAGGGGTGTCTTGATCTGATATTGATGTTGGATATTGGTACTCCGGCTTCCTCCCACCATCCAAAAACATGCATGGGGATTAGGTTAATTGGCTAATTTAAATTGTCCGTAGGTGTGAATGTGAGTGTGAGTGGTTGTCTGTCTCTATGTGTCCTGTGATGAACTGGAGACTTGTCCAGGGTGTACCCTGTCTTTCACCCTAAGACAGCTGGGATAGGCTCCAGCCCCCCACGACCCTATGAGAGGATAAGAGGTAGAAAATGGATGGATGGATTGGTCTGATGGGACCAATATTGAACCAATGGGTTACATCAGTTTTAACCTTAAACATAAGTAGAGCTGTGCGATATGGACAAAATTCTATATCCCGGTATAGCCAAGTTTAGATCCCGGTTTTTTCTGATGTGTTTTTACTTTCCATTGCGCTCTCCTCTGCGGCGTAATCCCTTATATGCTTTTATTCTGAAGGCTTACTTTGAGAGTGACTGGAAGTGCGGCTTTGTTTGCACTGTATTTTATTATAAAGTTTGGCTGGTAATAAAGATGTGTTTTAAATGATAAAAAAAATCATTCACACGCAAGACAACGTCCTCCATGCTGCTTTATCTCTGTTTACTTCCTAAACTACAACTGCTGCAAACCTGTCCTTACGGGTGACGTAAACATGCTACCACAAAGCAGTAGTGTTGCTACGGTTACAGTAGCCGTCATACTATTATGTCTATGCTTCATACAATACACGTTTCGAACTCACATGATACATTTGGATTATCCAGCAGTCATTCCGACTTTGAGTTGTGTTTTACACGGCGTATCTAAACCACAACCGCAGTAATGTTAAAGTTAGCGTAGCAGCAGAGCTAACTAAGTAGCTATTTGTTAAAATTACAATATAAACAACAGAGGTTTATATCGTACAGTAGACATTTTTATACCACACTACAATATATATCATAATATCACACAGCTCTAAACATAAGAATATTCTACAGTTCAGTAAAATTAAATAGAAGCTAAATGATTAGACCCTGAAAATCCTCCTGTTGTTTTTTGTGATGCTGCTTCAAATGAGGCTGATGAGGTTGGTCGTGTTAAACTTCCTGGTTCTGTTCCACCACAAGACTACTACTTTGTCAGCACCTTAGCTCAGCTGTTGTTGTCATCACTGGACTGAAGAGCTGGACTGGAGTCTGGAATGGACAGATGCTATTAGAGATTTTAAATGCAGGCTGATATAATCCCATAGTATTTTTTTCCCCAAAATCAAATCAATATGGGATCAAGACACTCATTGTCAGATTGCTAGTGCCACTAATATAAGAAAGTGTTTCTAAATATTTATGAAGCCTACCTTTTTAAGGTCTTTGAGTGTCGTTGATGTACTTCAACATCATTTAAAATCCAACGCTTGAGTCCCATTGACGTAATAATATGTCAAAGTGGTTTTTCGGGTGTGGGTCGCTGATCGCGGTCTCCCACAGCCTGTGAGTAATATTGGGGCTTCTGGGATTTGTAGTTGGAGCATAAAGAAACCACAGAGATCAAAGCAGGAAGTGGAGACGATCGAGATTAGAGAGCAAAACAAACAGAATCTGGACAAAAAGTGGTGATTTTGGTGAAAGTGTCCTCTACTCTACCTCTGATAAAACAAGAATGGAACAAGGTAAAAACAAACATTTTTTTCATGATGAAACAGAGAGTCTCTTCTTTCATTTGAGCTATTCAGTGTTTTCAGAGACATAATACAAAATATTCTGTGGGTCTAGAAATACGTCTCAAAATGGCCAAAAATGCTAGAGCAAGGCATTTCCTGTTTTATATAACAGCTGGCACTCAAAGAGTTAAGTATGTAAAACCAGTATAAATGTGAATCTGATTTATTCATCCCTGTCAAAATGCACATCAGAGGTATATTGTCAGTCAGAAACCTTTTCATAACTGGTCCTGTTGTATATTTTCCAACTGTTTCAGCAAAACACATCATCAAGATTGATGGGAAAGCAGGTCTCTTCAACGGGCTTGGTCCAAGGCTCTGTGCTGGCTCCATCGGCACCATCGTGCACAGCAGAGTTTTGCAGGTAGGCCTGTACCAATGCACCCATAATATGCCTGTATGGAGTTTTAGTGCAATAGTTTTTTTTTCCTTTTTCTTTAACAGTTTTATTAACAGTAGAAGTTAAAATGTCTTTTTGTTGTTGGGTACAACAAAAAGACAACAAAAAGTCTTTTTGTTGTTGGAGAAAAGCAAGAAACATTTTAATAGCTTTATGGAAACATATTTGTTTCTAGTGCTGCTTCATTATCAGTTCAGGGATTGACTTTATGTATTACTATATAATTGAGCTTTAACGATTAAATCTGTTTTTCTTCCATAATAGCATACACTTAAATATGAAAACCCAGAGTAAATCTGACTGCTAGTAATATGACATTAATATTTTGTGTGGTGTAAGTCATAAAGTTTGTCTCTGTTGTGTTAAAAAATAGCTAGAAATGTATGACTCAATTTTTTCAGACCTTGAAAATGAGGTCTGCAGCTAATTATTTTTATTCATCAAGATGTTTATTTCCTCCATTAACCCTTTACTCTATAAAAACCAAAAAATGCCTATGTTGTATATTTACCAGTTTCTAGTGATTTTTCATGTATAACTAGAAATATAAAAAAAGTATAAAATCCTCAGTTTATTCTGTTAATGGCCTCAGAGATTCAGGACATGTATTAATGCCTGGTGTAAAGGGCTTATTATACATAGATGTGACACTGCTTTTCATGTGTCATGTAACTCACCAAGCCTTTGTTCACAGGGACAGTTTTATCATATTAACCTCTAGTTTCTTACAGAAATGTCAGAAACAAGGCACACTTCAGGTAAGAAATGCTCTCTTGATCTGCTGTCTGTACTTTAACAAACCTTTTGTTCATAGCTGAACAATGCTGAGGTCTGTTTCTGTTATCCAGGTACTTGGAGGTGAGCAGAAGGCTGAGGAGGGCTCCCTACAGCATGTTGTTAACGAGGTGAGACACAAACCATACAAGGTACACTGTATTCCCAAAAGTATTCGCTCACCCATCCAAATAATCAGAATCAGGTGTTCCAGTCACTTCCATGGCCACAGGTGTATAAAATCAAGCACCTAGACATGCAGACTGCTTTTACAAACATTTGTGAAAGAATGGGTCGCTCTCAGGAGCTCAGTGAATTCCAGCGTGGAACTGTGATAGGATGCCACCTGTGCAACAAATCCAGTCGTGAAATTTCCTCACTCCTAAATATTCCACAGTCAACTGTCAGCTGTATTATAACAATGTGGAAGTGTTTGGGAACGACAGCAACTCAGCCACGAAGTGGTAGACCACGTAAACTGATGGAGCGGGGTCAGTGGATGCTGAGGCACATAGTGCGAAGAGGTCGGCAACTTTCTGCAGTCAATCACTACAGACCTCCAAACTTCATGTGGCCTTCAGATTAGCTCAAGAACAGTGCACAGAGAGCTTCATGGAATGGGTTTCCATGGCCGAGCAACTGCATCCAAGCCATACATCACCAAGTGCAATGCAAAGCGTCAGATGCAGTGGTGTAAAGCACGCCACCACTGGACTCTAGAGCAGTGGAGACGTGTTCTCTGGAGTGATGAATCACTCTTCTCCATCTGGCACTCTGATGGACGAGTCTGGGTTTGGAGGTTGCCAGGAGAACGATACTTGTCGGACTGCATTGTGCCAAGTGTAAAGTTTGGTGGAGGGGGGATTATGGTGTGGGGTTGTTTTTCAGGAGCTGGACTAGGCCCCTTAGTTCCAGTGAAAGGAACTCTGAATGCTTCAGCATACCAAGACATTTTGGACAATTCCATGCTCCCAACTTTGTGGGAACAGTTTGGAGCTGACCCCTTCCTCTTCCAACATGACTGTGCACCAGTGCACAAAGCAAGGTCCATAAAGACATGGATGACAGAGTCTGGTGTGGATGAACTTGACTGGCCTGTGGATGAACTTGTGGATGAACTTGACTGGCCTGCACAGAGTCCTGACCTCAACCCGATAGAACACCTTTGGGATGAATTAGAGCAGAGACTGAGAGCCAGGCCTTCTCATCCAACATCAGTGTGTGACCTCACAAATACACTTCTGGAAGAATGGTCAAAAATTCCCATAAACACACTCCTAAACCTTGTGGACAGCCTTCCCAGAAGAGTTGAAGCTGTTATAGCTGCAAAGGGTGGACTGACGTCATATTGAACCCTATGGATTAGGAATGGGATGTCACTTAAGTTCATATGCGAGTCAAGGCAGGTGAGCGATACTTTTGGCAATATAGTGTATCTTTAGCTTTACTTATGATAGGCACCTTCTTTGTGTTTTTACCAATGCAGATACTGTGGCTTTACTTTCACTTCTGTCATTGTGGTGCAACAAGCTTGGCCACTTTATTCAGGCTGCAGCAGATTGAGAAATGAAAATAAAGTTTTGATTGAACGTAAAGTTGGCTTCCTTCATTTTTACACGGAAGCCCAAGCACTGAAACACTGTTTTTAGTCTTTGTTTTAAAAAAAAAAAACAAAAAAAACCACACACATACAAAAAGAAACAGTATAGAGGCCTCCATGTTGCTCCTTTAAATGTCTAATGTTTTTTGTCATGCTGCATGTGTCCAGCTCAGTGGATTGCTTCCTCTCTTCCACAGACGACCGAAGAGATGATTGCTCGTTCCTGCGCCACCATCGTCACACATCCCTTCCACGGTACATCATGAATGTCTGCAGCTGTCTTAACTGCAGTGATAATTCTTTTTACAAATTGGACCTTATTTCTGGGATAAAATATCACTATTTACTCACCCATTTCACTTTTGAGTCATTTGGAGTCAGTGCTGCCATAGTTACTTCTAAAAAAGTAATCTGATTACAGATTACTCATTTAAAAAGTAACTGAGTTTACCGATTACTTTAAAAGTTAGGCTAGGTTAAATTACAAGTTACTTTTTAAGTTACATTCAGCAGCCTCAAAATATAAGTGACAACCATTTTCTTTCAACACTCACGTTATTGGAAGTGTAATTTGAACAGGAATGTCAAAAAATGTGTTTATTTTAATAAAGATAGTCTTTTTTGACTGACAAAACATAAATAATTTTCTTATAAAATATAAAATAAAGAGTCTTTAGCTGACACAAAGTCAATATAGTGGCTGTATTTCCAGCTGGAGAACACGCATCTCTCTCCTTCCTCCGTTGTTGATGTTCATTTTGCTGCGGCTGCTTTAGGTGTGTGCATACGTATTACACGTGAGCGGTCCTCATGCTGAAAACGTGACTTGTAGCCTACGTGATTGACGCCACTCCCCCAAAATGAAAACAGGTCTCTTTTATTATTATTATTATTATTATTATTGTTAAGGAAAATGGTACAGAAAGTGTCTGTCACCTCACAGCAAGAAGGTACCGGGTTTGAATCCCGGGGTCTTTCTGTGTGGAGTTTGCATGTTCTCCTCATGTCTGCGTGAGTTCTCTCTGGTACTCCAGCTTCCTCCCACCATCCAAAAACATGCATGGTGATTAGGTTAATTGTTTAATTTAAATTGACCACAGGTGTGAGTGTGAGTGGTTGTCTGTCTCTATGTGTCCTGTGATGAACTGGAGACTTGTCCTTTACTTGACTTGACTTGACTTGTCCTTTCACCCTGAGACAGCTGGGATAGGATCCAGCCCTCCCCCAGGGCTGTACGCTTAGCTTTTTCACTAGGAGCACAGAAAAAATTTAGGAGCACTGTGGAATTTCTTAAATGACACTATTTTATTATTAATACTCAAATCACCTACACAGTAACACACGTGCACATACATATAAACACAGTGCCATAAGGTCTTCTGCAACCCTCAGTTAAACACAGAGAACATCCCTGTCCCACATGTTTTTGGAGGGCCACATTAGTGTTACGGTTGCCCTCAGAGGGATGGTTGTAAGTGTAAGACGATATAAATATACAATATTGATTACTATTGGTTTTAGTAATAACTTTAATAATAAAAATGACTTTACACTATCATATATTTAAATATAACTTGGCTAAATGTTTCTAATCAGCAACTGTAATGTTGGAAACAGCAAGGTGACTAATATCTCATAAATAAGATGTTAGTAAAGTTTATAAAGATTGAACACAGATATCAGTCAGTATTAGTTCTCCCTCCTGTCATGTTCTGCTGTAGGTCACATTAGTGCTGCTGGTAGAGGAGGAGTCAGCTGATCAGTTTATAGTCACATAACTAGAAATCTATAACAGCTCTGTAGTCTGCACTTTGTCATACCAGCATGTTTACCCATGTCACTACTTCCAGTTAGTCCTTCAGAATAAAGTCTACACATCAAGCTAACTAATTGTCTTTCTATATAAAGCTAGTCAAGCTTGCATTGAGGATTTATTCTTATACATGCAGTCAGTGTTGTGCCAGTTCATACTTAAAAAGAACTAGCTCAAAGTTCAGCTCACACATATGAAAATTAACTAGTTCACATTGATAGTTCACTTTAAAAAAAAAAAAAAAAAGAACTAAGTTCACGGTCCTAAAATGAACTAGTTCATGTTCAATTGTTACTTTTTTCTAATAAGTCAGACACTATAGAACCTGTTCTTAACTATTCATCAGCTGTAAATCATTGCCACTCCTAAACTGATTAGATTATTGTATCAATAAAGAATCACAGGTGGCACTGGACTAGCTCAGCGGTACCGGCTGGTTCCGCAACACTTTTTTATTTTATTTTGATAGGAACACCGGGCTGGCTCCGAGGCACTGGACTGTCTCCGTGGCGTTGGTTCATAAAACTCCGCCAAGTGCTCTGCAGCACTGGCATCAGCATCAGCCGTTCTGGACTGTCACAGTGACCGTCATAGTGTTTGCCATAAACCATGAGAGTTTTCAAATGAGCGTGAACGGTTCGTGCCGTTCATGAACGCCGCTCCCGTTCACATTCATGATTTGAAAACTGAGCCGTTCAGTTCACCGTTCACCGAAAATATGAATGTTTCATGCACAACACTGCATACAGTATGTCAAAATAAAGGCCTCAATATCGTCAGAAATACTCCAAATGACTCCAAAGTGAAATGGGTGAGTAAATGGCAGTATTTTATCCCAGAAATAAGGTCCAATTTGTAAAAAAATGACACTTCCCCTTTAAGCATGTGACAGAGGTCTCACTAGTGCTCTGTGAAGTCGTTATATTTAGTGGATGTATTTGAAGGTGTTGCTTTGGTCTGATAAGTCAGTGTGGGGAAACTCTGGACTGCAGATCAACTGTGTTTTCCTTGACTTGTTTTTCAGTGATCACTTTGCGATGTATGGTCCAGTTTATTGGAAGGGAAACAAAATACAGGTAATGTCTTCCTGTTTCAGACACAGACCTCAGTGAGAATAGCCATGGAGAAAGATCAAACTTAAAAGCTTTTATTGTTGTGTTGTCAGTGGGGTGTTTGACTCCATCGCCACAGTGTACAGAGAAGAAGGCATACTGGGCTTCTTTGCGTAAGTTTCACTCTCCTGGCTGTTTTTCCCTTTAATACAGTCCTGTGTTGGGCTGTGTGTTTGCAGAAACAACCCTAACCCTGTGTACACAGTCATTCTGGGCTTTTCCATTTTTAATATTTTAATATTTACATATTTCTAGACCCACAGAATATTTTGTACTATGACTCTGAAAACTTTGTTTTTACCTTGTTCCATTCTTGTTTTATCAGAGGTAGAGTAGAGGACACTTTAACCAAAATCACCACTTTTTGTCCAGAATCTGTTTGTTTTACTCTCTAATCTCGATCGTCTCCACTTCCTGCTTTGATCTCTGTGGCGTATACCATCGACTACAAATCCCAGAAACCCCAAAATTACTCACAGGCTGTGGGAGACCAAGATAGGTGACCCGCTGCAAAAAAAACACTGTGATGTAGTATCACGTCGATGGCCTGGGCCCGCTCATACTTCCTGTGACGATGCACTGTCACTACCCAGTCTGTACCAGAAACCCAATTTGTACTGCCTATGTGCAAAATGTGTCTACATCCACTCGGCAGCCTACTGAATCATTTTACGGCAGTTACTGATCAGAGTTGTTCATTTTCTTAAACATGCCCTTACCGGTTCCCTAAATCCTAACCCTAACCTCCGTTCAGGAGAAAAACATGAAGCTGCTGATAGATTGACACATCCATCCTAGCAGACATCTTTCCCGCTTTTACTTTGAAATATTACGACTCAGCGGGGCATTGCGACAATGACGAAGCTCTGTCGTAAAAATTGGAGGAAGTGACACCAATTTTGCACATGCGCAGTACAAATTGGGTTTCCGGTACTGATCGGGTAGTGACATGCACAGTTTTGCGACAAAGTCAGTCTGGCCAAGCTGCCGTTCTCTTTGATTTCAGATTGACCTGGAAATGGGGACCAATGAAAATTTAGCATTTCCAAAGGCTTGATTGAGGCTTGTTTAAGGCAATGATGCACTTGTTCTTTGGATGAAGCAGTTTTCGTTGCTACGCATACATCAGAGTAAAGAGTGGTCTGATTGGTTGAAGTTTTGTCCAGTAGCACACAGAGGCGGGTTTGATAGATGCGGGTTAAGCCCGCCCTCTGAGAACTCCGTTTAGGCAGCTTGGTCAGACTACGCTCACAGAGCAAGGAGTCACGATAGCCAGGATACGTTGATGGCACTCAAGTGTCGAATTTTAAATGACGTCAAAAGCTGTCACTGGCACTCAAAGTGTTAATGAATATTTTTCAACATTATCTTTTATTATAAATTAAAGCCCAAATGCAGATATTAAGGACAAAATGACCCCATTGAAACCCATTAAAACCACACTGTTTTTTTCCTGTTATATCAGACGTTCAGTCCTGGCTTTAAAAGGTAATTCCTTGTTATTTCTCAGATTTTTCAGTTATTTCCCCATGTTTGCCCTAAGGAGCAAATACATGCTATTTTCATGAACTCACTGAGATCATTATTGATGAATTTAATGAAATTCCCCTAGCATTTAGTATACAGAAAATAATTCAATGGTTTTTTTTTCATAAGAAACACAGTGGCATTATGTTTCTATAAAAAGGCTGAACATTTTGAAAATGAATATTTGGTGTATGTGAAATGACTTTGTAGACATGTTGGATTACATTATACAGTGGTGAGATCTTCTATCCAGTATGCTGATTATTCTCACTCATATTAAGGTTTTAATCAGAAATAATTGTCTGTTTCCTAGTGGTTTGATTCCTCGCCTGCTCGGTGACATCCTGTCGCTGTGGATTTGTAACCTACTGGCTCACCTCATCAACACTTACGCCATTGATGACTCGGTATGTCACTTCCTCCAAGCTGCTTAAGTCCTGCTCAGGGTTCTGTACCAGGGATCATTTTAAGGACTCATTCACCCTCACATACACTTGTCAGACAGCATTTATCTTCAGGGCTATAGCGAAGGTTAACAGTAACTTTCTGTGCACTTCATACATGTTGGTTCACTCAAACTGAAGTCCCTTCTGCAGATCACAGCTAGAACACTGTATTCTCCTGTGATGGTCAGCACTGCACCAGTTTTTAGAGAACCTGGAAACAAAATGTCAATATAAGTTTGAAAGGTACACGTTTTATTTGTTATTTTAGAGTATTTTCACTTCTTTACCATCTCTGTATGATGGAGAACTGAAGTCCATTTCTCTGACTCCTTTGATAACAGTACTTGTTACCAAGGGAAGATTTCAGTTTTTGTCAATGGAGTCTGGTGGCTTTGAAGAGAGCAAAGATGGATACAGAGGCTTCAGGTCTGAGGTCAAAACTGATATTTATTTATAAAATCTGTTAGCACTGCTTAGCTCCTGTCCTGGTAATAAAAAGTTACGTTAGGGTTATTTCACCCCTGCAGCACTAAACACAGACCGTTACCATGCTGAGGGTTTCTGTTGGTCCAGGATCCAGGAGAGTTGATGCTCTTCATGTTTGTGTTTGCACAGATGAGTCACACAGGAGAAATCAAGAACTGCTTTCAGGCTGTGACCGGGGTACGTATGACAAACATGGCCTATGACTGCATTATGATGGACTCAACCTCACAGTCCTCCTCTGCTCCTTTCTTCCAGCTCTTCGCCAGCATGCTTACATACCCTTTTGTTTTGGTGTCAAATCTCATGGCTGTCAATAACTGCGGGTGAGTTGGCAGGTTCTTTTCTCTTGTAAATTCCTCTGAGTGTTGGGTCAGGTCAGGTCAGACTTGTATTTCCTCTGTGCTCACAGGCTCTCTGGAGGCCTGCCTCCCTATGCATCAGTATATCCCACCTGGGTGGACTGCTGGAGGCATCTAAGCAGAGAGGTAAAACACCACAGAGCACACTGAATATATGCACACATCACATTGAACACCTCAGTGACAGGATGCAGACATTTTACTACGAACAGTCATCATTATGTGGATCACAGCTTGTTGACGTCTACAGTGTGTTTTACATTATACAGCAAATATTGTTTATGTCTGAAATTAAAACTCAGATGTAAAGAAAAATACAGAAGGTCTTGTAGTGTCTGTAATTACTTGATGATTTTTATGATTTTATTTTAGTTTTATTTGACATACATACATACTCTCCCGTATTTACTTTATTTACTGACAGTATGGCTCTCAGCATAGGATACCACTGACTTTTTTCAACATACAATACAGTGACCTTCTGGTGGTCAAAGTCTTGATCAAAATAATTGACAGGATTTTTTTTCCAGTTCATCCGGAGGGGAGGACCCAGAAATGTACAATACAGAAAGTATCCACAGCGCTTCACTTTTTCTACATTTTGTTAGGTTACAGGCTTATTCCAAATGAAATAAATACATTTTTTTCCTCTCCAAACATTATTCACAAAACCCCATTATGACAACACGAAAAAAAAGTGTTTTGTTTTTTTGTTTTATAAATAAATAACACAACTAAGAAATCACATGTACAGTCTTTACTGTGAAGCTTTAACTGAGCTCAGTGCATCCTGTTTCCACTGATCCTCATTGAGATGCTCCTGCAGCTTAGCTGGAGTCCACCTGTGGTAAATTCACTTGATTGGACATGATTGGGAAAGACACACACCTGTCTATGAGGTCCCACAGTGGACAGAGCATGTCAGAGCACAAACTAAGCAAAGGACTTGTCTGTAGACCTCAGAGACAGGATTATCTGGAGGCACAAATCCGAGGAAGGGTCCAGAAACATTTCTGCTGCTCTGAAGGTCCAATGAGCCCAGTGACCTCCATCATCTGTGAATGAAGAAGTTAAGAACCACAAGGACTCTTCTAGAGCTGGACGACTGTCTGAACTGAGCGATCAGGGAGAACCTGAAGGAAATAAACTCTCTGGTCTGATGAGGCAAATATTGACCTCTTTGGTGTGAATGCCAGACGTCATGTTTGGAGGAAACCAGGACAACACCATCCCTATAGTGAAGCCTGGTGGAGGCAGCATCATGCGTGAGGAACTGGAGAGTAGTCAGGATAGAGGGAAAGATGAATGCTGCGATGTGCAGAGACATCCTGGATGAAAAGCTGCTCCAGAGCTCTGGACCTCAGACTGAGGCGATGGTTCATCTTTCAGCAGGACAACGACCCTCAACGCACAGCCAAGATATGAAAGGAGGCATCAGAACACCTCCAGATCAGAGGCAGACTGGGATCTGACCTCTGGAGAGATCTGAAAATGACTGAGCACCAACACTTCCCATCCAAACTGATGGAGCTGGAGAGGAGCAGCAAAGAGGAATGGACCAAACTGAACAAAGAGAGGTGATCCAAGCTGGAGGTGTCATGTTCAGAAAGACTGGAGGCTGGAAATGATACCAAAGGAGCACCAACAAAGCACTGAGCAAAGGCTGTGCTGTACTTTTGTACATGTGATTTCTTGATTTTGTTTTATTTTATTTTATTTTTTTATTATTTTTAATAAATTGTGATTTCTTGATTTTGTTTTATTTTATTTTTTTAGTATTTTTAATACATTTTCTAACAGTTCAAACATTTTTTTCATGTTGTCATAATGGGTGTTGTGTGCAGAGTTTTGAGGAAATTAATTAATAAGGCTGTGTCATAACAGAATGTGTGGGTACTGTGGATGCTCTGTATTTAAAGCAGCAGTCTTATCAAACCACAGAGCAGCTCATTTGAATGGCTGCTCAGTAGTTGACCTGTGGCATGGATGTCTGGTTCTGGAGCTGAAGTACTCACCCCATGCATCGCTGTCCATCATTTCATTATGTATTAGAGTCCCAGTTGACAGTCTCACATGTCCACTGTAACAGCAGCCACTAAACTCTTCTCTCTCCTTCTTCCAGGGAAACATGAGCAGAGGCAACAGTTTATTTTTCCGGAAGCTTCCAGCAGGAAAGATGTACGCAATTGACCAGAAGAGATTTTTCTAAAGCCTCAAGAGAACTGAGCTGAACATAGTTGTGATAATAAAACAAAATAAAAAAAATCAACACGGCCTAATCTGTGGTTTGGACAGTTGGCACTTAATCTTTTTTTGTATGCACTACCAGAGTTTCTTTTTTTTTTTGACAACCTGTTGTTTTATTAACAGAAATTTACAAATTGAATCTACAGGGCTATGCCTTTTCTTTTTAAAACCCACATGTACAAAATCTGACATCTGAACCTGTCTGAATAATGTTATGATGACCAAATCTTTTTTTTTTTTTTTTTTTTTTTTTTAAATTAACAGTGACTGACCTTCAGCTACATGATGGGAGTAGTTTGTTGAAAAACCCATGACAGTCTGCATGTGGTAATGTCTAATAGTTCACGTTAGTGATCTAGTGGGACCTCTTGTCATGGTGTGTTACAGTATGTCTTGATGTGTTAATTATCATGAAGCTCGCTGTTTGGCAAAGAGGTGATTGTTGTACAGGAGCATGTTTGGATGTACAAAGGTGACTGAGCTGACCAATACCTCTTGGCACTCTCAGCAGCACAGTGCTTGTATCAACTCTCTAAGTGACCCAAATAAAAAACTGCTTTTTTTTGACCTCGTCTTTGGCGTGGAATGTGATAAGTGTTTGAAATAGTACATGCATGCATGTAGGAAAGATAAAGGTTAAACATGTCACTGGTGGCAAAGCTTTTATTTCTGGCAACTAATCCCACGAAAGGAACAAACAAACAGATTAAAGTACTGTGTGCAGCAAAACAGCACAACCTGTATCAGATATTACAGTACTCTATTTTATAATCTACTACTACTGCTGCATAACTGTCAATACCAATAATCATATGATAGTGTCTCCACTGCTAATTCTGAGGAGATGTTACTTTTCAGATTGAGTCAAAAACATCCACCTTGCATCACTGTGTTAAGTCTAGTCTGCTGGAAACAGCTCTAATGGCATTGAGAGCTAAAAATACTCATAAAACTCCTTCCGTTTTCACCCAGCATGTTGACTGATGTTCACAGATTTGACGGTTTCACCGCTAAATTATATAATTCATCCATCAGACAGCAACAATTACTGCACAACATGGCATAAAAGAATAGTATGTCTGATGTCTACATGTTCTGTCTTATTCTTGGTCACTTTGTTTCTGCACTGTTTTTATACATTATATATCATGCACCAGAATACCAAGTTAAATTCCTTGTTTGTGCAAACTGAGTTGGCAATAAACTTGTTCCTGATTCTGGTAATAGTACATTTAGTTTTTTAATGTGAGAATGGGATACAGCAACATGGTGACTGCATTTAGAAAAAAAAAAAGAAAAAAGCTTGTTTGTTTTCCAATAAATGATCAGTCAGTATCAAACAACAATATTTATTATAGGAAATACAATATACTGCTCCATTGGGTCTTCTGTAACCAAGCAACCAACAGCAGAATGGCCATGTCAATATCATATGTTTTTTCATGTCTGTACGGAGATCATTTCCACTTCAAAACAAATTAGCATGGGTGCAGCCTAATAGTTTAATGAAAAGTCACTGAGTGTTTGCCTGGAGGCAACATGGAAGAAGTCATATAGTTGCTGCACCAATGAAGGAGTACGAAACGTTAGTAACTGCCACCAACAGAAAAAGACTCCTTGAGGACAACATATGCTTCCACCACAGAAAGTCATCAAGAAGTGTCCTCCTGCTTCCACACTAGGTGTTGGTGGCAGAGATGCCTGTGTCCCCTGCAGCTTTGTTCCCACTGTGTCTGGTGCTGATGTGATGAGTCATCTCCTTACGGTTTGTTACCGCGTGGCCACACTGCACACAGGTGTAACGCCCTCTGGTGTGCTCCCACAGGACACGTCTGCTGCAGGCCATACCTGATGGACCAAGCACTCATTAATGTCCAATGAACAAAGGAAGTGCATACACTCATGTCAAATTCTAAATATTGTTTATCTGTGACCAATACATGGGATGATGACGCTAAGGCTCAGGAGCTGGTTTCACAGGTTGTGTCATGAGAAAATACCACTGTGATGTGCAACTGAACAATAATACCAGAGAGAAAACTGTAATTTCCCCATTGAGGGATTAATAAAGTACGCCTTCTTCTTCTCCTCCTAAATGTTCAGAAGGTTCGGCTGCTAGACACACCAGTGACAAATCAAGAAGGGGAACAGGACCATTTTATACTAGAGAGGCATGATCATCAAGTTCAAAGATGGATGAATATCCTTCTCTAGCCACATCATGATTCACATGATGTTCCACAAACATCCACCCTCAAATTAAAACACGATTCCACTGCTAACACTGTACCTAAGCTACACCAACATGTACTGATGAACATTAATGTTTCAGTCAGGAAAGACATTTTAAATGTCGGCTTTTACTGCATTGCACTAGTAAACATGTAGCCACATCTGGCAGGATACAGCTGTGTGCTTCAGTTTGAGGAGGAGCTGCTCACCTTGACTCTTCTTCCAGACAGCTGCAGTCCCAGGAGGAGAGCGAGGAGCTGATCCTGGAGCAGGGAGGACGGGCTCAGGAGGTCTGCTCTGTGTCAGGGGCTGACCCTGGGCATCAGGAGTGTCAGGAGATGATGTCAGGCCACACAGGTTAAGAAACACAGGAAGCTCGGACGGTTCGCTCTTGAGCTGAGGAGGGGGAGCTTCCTCTGTGAGCTGTGGAGGAGCAAGCTGGGGATGGGAGGTCTCCGGGTTAGACGAGAAGGGAAGGCTGAGGAGTGGGGGGTCAGCAGAGTCTGGCTTCAGAGCTGCAGCAAGGAGGGAGCCTTCTGGGTTTGGGATGTGTGAGGGGAGCTGCTGAGGTGTAGACACTGAGTCCAGCTGTGGGGGCTTCTGGTCCACAGCCATGGGGGGCATGCTTGGGTTGGTCACAGCAGCAGGTGGAGGGGCCGTGGGCTCAGTGGGCTTAGCTCGGCCCCGTGGCACTTTGGAACAGGTGTGCAGGTGAGTCAGGAGGCCACGGTAGGACCGCAACTTAGTGCGACAGCTCTCACACCTGCAGAAGAAGACATCACAGTATAAATCATGTCACTACTGGACGCCTCTACTGCCTGTCAGCTGAAAGCAGCAAATTACAGAGCAACTCACAGGAAGAAGATGTTAGGTTTGTGATGATGCCTCATATGTTCCATCAGCTTCTGCATGTTGGGGAAGGAGCCACTGCATCCCACCGTGGAGCACAGCAGCACCTTTCCTGAGGAGAGGACAGTGTTAACCTGCTGTCAGGGAGCGTCTCTTCTCCTTCATCTCCAAGTAACATCACACTGAGACTAAAGCTGATATTGTTCTAGCTCCACAGTGACTGCAACGAAAGGTCTGAGTGGGATTTCAGTGAAAAAAAACATGGGGTTATTTTTTTTTCAAAATCCTGATTGAGCTGAATTGATTGTGTCTATGTTGTACCACCACTATTATAATGTATCTACTGAATCAGACCAGTTCACAGCACTGAGTGGGGAAAATGATGACCAGTGTTATGCACACTGTCAAGCAGGGAAAGCACAAACAAACTAGCTTTAAAGGATATGTTGGTAACACGTGTGAGCCAACCCATTCTTGGACAAACATTCATCTTTCAGGTGTCAAACATATGGCCCCAGGGCCAGAACCGGCCTGTCAAAGGGCCCATCCCAGCGGCTGGCTGTATGTCTTCCTGTTTCTTAAATTAAACAACGTCACTCGTTTTGATTTTCCAAGCAAAAGCTTCACTGCAGTAAATGATAATCCAGTGTGCTTGGTGTGTTAACGGCACCTTTCAGTGCTGAGGGAGTATAATGTTCACTTCACACTGAAACAAAGGGAAATATTTGGAGGTCTTATTATTGATAGGTTGTTAAGCACTGGTTTAACTGGTCTGGCACATTTGAGAGCAAACTGGGCTGAATGTAGCCCATGAGTGTGTGAGTTTGACACTTTGACACTGACACAAAATCTGATGAATGAATAAATGAATTCATTTATTTATTTCACATTATGCTCCTGGTATATATGATGTTGTTTGATGTGTTTCATTATTTATCATGTCCATGACAACCTGCTGCTCATAACGAATCACCCCCATTGGGATTAATAAAGTTGTTTGAACTGAAACCAGACTGAAGGTACGAGCCAACAGAATGGTGCTTCACTACTGTTGTGTTATTATCAACCTCTAAGTTACTTCCAGTGGTGGACAGTAACAGAATACAGTTAGGCTACTTGATGACTGTACTTAAGTGCATTTTTTGAATATCTGTACTTTACTTGAGTATTTTTTGGATACTTATGACTTTCACTCTACTACATTTGAAAGACAAACACTGCACTTTCAACTCCACTTCATTTCTAGGAAGCTTGTCATTACTTGTTCCTTTTAGGCTCAGCAGACATTTGTAGTCAGCTGTTGGTGTTTTTCTTTCCTAAAATGCAAAGAATAACGACTTCTTCAACTTTGAATCGGTTGGCCGGGTCTGTTGTAAGACTCTATGTAGAAGTATGACGGTACAATTATCTGTGTTACTGTTTGGTCTCCTTTGTTAAGTTGATGTCAACACACACACAGACTGTATACTGCATGGAGAAATGCAGGGTGTATATAGTGTGTGGTTTACAGATGTTAGTAAGGCGACGTGTTGTGTTGTCATATGGCCAGTGGTTCAACAGGATGATGAGTTCCTGAAAGCAGAGTGGTAGTTTGTTCGCCTCAATGGACTGAACAGTAAACTTGCAGCTGTCCTTATTGCTATTGGCTGCATTTAATGCTGGAGTTTTGACAGGTGTTTTGTAGCAGAGGGCTTCTACATGTTAGTTAGTCCATCATTAAGAGGTTTCAGAGTTATGTGGTTCTGTAAAAGAACTGAGAAAACAAGCAATTAGAAAAAGTGCTTTGTACTTCTGAATACTTAAGTATTTTTAAAAGTAAGTACCTGAGTGCTTTAACTTGAGCAAAAATGTTGAACTTTTTCTTGTTTAATTGTGATTGAGTTAAATTTGACTAGGAGAATCAATACTATGACTGCATTACTGGAGTGAGAACTTGGTCCACCACTGGTTACTTCCTACTCATGAACCTCCAGAACAGGTAGAGAGCTCACCTGGGACAGACTGAGCACTGATATAAACAGATAGAGAGCTCACCTGGGACAGACTGAGCACTGATATAAACAGATAGAGCTCACCTGGGACAGACTGAGCACTGATATAAACAGATAGAGAGCTCACCTGGGACAGACTGAGCACAGATATAAACAGATAGAGCTCACCTGGGACAGACTGAGCACAGATATCAACAGATAGAGAGCTCACCTGGGACAGACTGAGCACTGATATAAACAGATACAGAGCTCACCTGGGACAGACTGAGCACTGATATCAACAGATAGAGAGCTCACCTGGGACAGACTGAGCACAGATATCAACAGATACAGAGCTCACCTGGGACAGACTGAGCACTGATATAAACAGATACAGAGCTCACCTGGGACAGACTGAGCACTGATATAAACAGATAGAGCTCACCTGGGACAGACTGAGCACAGATATCAACAGATAGAGAGCTCACCTGGGACAGACTGAGCACAGATATCAACAGATAGAGAGCTCACCTGGGACAGACTGAGCACAGATATCAACAGATACAGAGCTCACCTGGGACAGACTGAGCACAGATATCAACAGATAGAGAGCTCACCTGGGACAGACTGAGCACAGATATCAACAGATAGAGAGCTCACCTGGGACAGACTGAGCACAGATATCAACAGATACAGAGCTCACCTGGGACAGACTGAGCACAGATATCAACAGATAGAGAGCTCACCTGGGACAGACTGAGCACAGATATCAACAGATAGAGAGCTCATCTGGGACAGACTGAGCACTGATATAAACAGATAGAGCTCACCTGGGACAGACTGAGCACTGATATAAACAGATAGAGAGCTCACCTGGGACAGACTGAGCACTGATATAAACAGATAGAGAGCTCACCTGGGACAGACTGAGCACAGATATCAACAGATACAGAGCTCACCTGGGACAGACTGAGCACAGATATCAACAGATAGAGAGCTCACCTGGGACAGACTGAGCACAGATATCAACAGATACAGAGCTCACCTGGGACAGACTGAGCACAGATATCAACAGATAGAGAGCTCACCTGGGACAGACTGAGCACAGATATCAACAGATAGAGAGCTCACCTGGGACAGACTGAGCACAGATATCAACAGATAGAGAGCTCACCTGGGACAGACTGAGCACTGATATAAACAGATAGAGAGCTCACCTGGGACAGACTGAGCACTGATATAAACAGATAGAGCTCACCTGGGACAGACTGAGCACTGATATAAACAGATAGAGCTCACCTGGGACAGACTGAGCACAGATATCAACAGATACAGAGCTCACCTGGGACAGACTGAGCACAGATATCAACAGATAGAGAGCTCACCTGGGACAGACTGAGCACAGATATCAACAGATAGAGAGCTCACCTGGGACAGACTGAGCACAGATATCAACAGATAGAGAGCTCACCTGGGACAGACTGAGCACTGATATAGACAGATAGAGAGCTCACCTGGGACAGACTGAGCACTGATATAAACAGATAGAGAGCTCACCTGGGACAGACTGAGCACTGATATAAACAGATAGAGCTCACCTGGGACAGACTGAGCACTGATATAAACAGATAGAGCTCACCTGGGACAGACTGAGCACAGATATCAACAGATACAGAGCTCACCTGGGACAGACTGAGCACTGATATAAACAGATAGAGAGCTCACCTGGGACAGACTGAGCACAGATATAAACAGATAGAGAGCTCACCTGGGACAGACTGAGCACTGATATAAACAGATAGAGCTCACCTGGGACAGACTGAGCACTGATATAAACAGATAGAGCTCACCTGGGACAGACTGAGCACAGATATCAACAGATACAGAGCTCACCTGGGACAGACTGAGCACTGATATAAACAGATAGAGCTCACCTGGGACAGACTGAGCACTGATATAAACAGATAGAGCTCACCTGGGACAGACTGAGCACTGATATAAACAGATAGAGAGCTCACCTGGGACAGACTGAGCACTGATATAAACAGATAGAGCTCACCTGGGACAGACTGAGCACTGATATAAACAGATAGAGAGCTCACCTGGGACAGACTGAGCACAGATATCAACAGATAGAGCTCACCTGGGACAGACTGAGCACAGATATCAACAGATAGAGAGCTCACCTGGGACAGACTGAGCACAGATATCAACAGATAGAGAGCTCACCTGGGACAGACTGAGCACTGATATAAACAGATAGAGCTCACCTGGGACAGACTGAGCACTGATATAAACAGATAGAGCTCACCTGGGACAGACTGAGCACAGATATCAACAGATGGAGAGCTCACCTGGGACAGACTGAGCACTGATGTAAACAGATAGAGCTCACCTGGGACAGACTGAGCACAGATATCAACAGACAGAGCTCACCTGGGACAGACTGAGCACTGATGTAAACAGATAGAGAGCTCACCTGGGACAGACTGAGCACAGATATCAACAGATAGAGCTCACCTGGGACAGACTGAGCACTGATATAAACAGATAGAGCTCACCTGGGACAGACTGAGCACTGATATAAACAGATAGAGCTCACCTGGGACAGACTGAGCACAGATATCAACAGATGGAGAGCTCACCTGGGACAGACTGAGCACTGATGTAAACAGATAGAGCTCACCTGGGACAGACTGAGCACAGATATCAACAGACAGAGCTCACCTGGGACAGACTGAGCACTGATGTAAACAGATAGAGCTCACCTGGGACAGACTGAGCACAGATATCAACAGACAGAGCTCACCTGGGACAGACTGAGCACTGATGTAAACAGATAGAGAGCTCACCTGGGACAGACTGAGCACAGATATCAACAGATAGAGAGCTCACCTGGGACAGACTGAGCACTGATGTAAACAGATAGAGCTCACCTGGGACAGACTGAGCACAGATATCATGGTCTTTGATGTGGCTCTCCAGAGAGGAAACGTCTGTGTAAACCCGCTTACAGCCGTGTAGGGGGCAAGATAGCCTCTTACTTCCTGAAAATAGACGAACATGACTTACACATATAGTTTCGTTAATATTATTATTATTAAGTTTTGTGACAGCAATGGTGTCAGTAACGCCGGTCAGCGACACAACTACCGGGTTAGCATGCTAGCTAGCGCCATTAAACACAGTTGGACTAGCTCGCTCTGTCACATAGCTAGCTAGTGCCGTTAAACACAATGGGACTGTCTAGCTTTGTCACATAGCTAGCTAGTGCCGTTAAACACAATGGGACTATCTAGCTTTGTCACATAGCTAGCTAGTGCCGTTAAACACAATGGGACTATCTAGCTTTGTCACATAGCTAGCTAGTGCCGTTAAACACAATGGGACAACAACGTATCGAGTCTGACGTCTGTCTACAAATATTTAGCCGATTACAAACCTCCGCTTCCAGCCTCAGCTGTCTGCAGGTCTGTGCTGTTCGAAGACATCATAGTGTGGAGCAGCTGAGCCCTGCAGCAACAACATGAGCAACAATACAGGAAAATAAGGAACGGACCACAACAACCAGAATGCCGTGCGACAAGCTCTTCCTTTTCCTCTGTGGGTTCTGTAGAACAGATGCTGCTGCTCTCTCCTGTTTATTTAAAGGTCCTCACAAAAACGCAGGAACCCCAGAGCAACCAAAACAAGAAGTTTGTGTGAAAAATATAATATTGTCTGAAGTTTATTCAACCACGAGCCCTTTAATTTTGTTTTTGGTTATTTGTTGTATTTTTTTATTTCTAAGTTTTGTAACAGCATTTTATTCTGAACATTTTTTGTACTCCGCATAATTAATTATTTATCTATTTGATACACAGTAAACCGTTTTTCAAATATTTGAAATCAACTGTTTCAAATAAGTGTTTACATTTAATTTCATTCTTATCACAAATGTAAAATGGAAATATAGTTTGGTCAATAAAGATTATTAAGTACTGTCTCTTTGAAATATGGAGCAAGGCCATACAAACCTTTTCAAAGAACACAAATCAGTTTAGTATTCACCTCAACTGTTGTTGCAGTGATGTGTATCCAACTATTCTCAATCTTATATTCATATGTACTAACCCTCACACCCGAGTGTTAAACTGGTGGGAGAATAAAAATAAAGAAAAAAAAAAACTGGTTTATCCAGGCACCACAAAAATACCAATACCAGACAAACACACTAAATCTGTGTTTGTCTGTATTATTTTCAAACTTGCACTGTTTATTTTCTATTTTACATTTCATAATAGTCATATCCATCCATCCATTTTCTACCTCTTATCCTCTCATAGGGTCGTGGGGGGCTGGAGCCTATCCCAGCTGTCTTAGGGTGAAAGACAGGGTACACCCTGGACAAGTCTCCAGTTCATCACAGGACACATAGAGACAGACAACCACTCACACTCACATTCACACCTACGGTCAATTTAAATTAGCCAATTAACCTAATCCCCATACATGTTTTTGGATGGTGGGAGGAAGCCCGAGTATCTGGAGAGAACCCACACAGACATGTGGAGAACATGCAAACTCCACACAGAAAGGCCCCTTGCTGGGAATTGAACCCAGTACCTTCTTGCTGTGAGGCGACAGTGCAAACCACTACACATAGTCATATCCATAGTCTACATATTGTATTTCATTTGCCATTGACATTATTTTTTTAGTATACTGTAAAAATGTATTATTATTACTTGTTCTAGTATTTCATTATTATTTTTTATTACTATTCTTATAACCTGTTTATGCTTATGTAAGAAGTGAATTTCCCCCAGTGGGAAAAAAAAATAATAAATAAATAAATGAAATTTTATATTATTTTCAATTCATTCTATTGTGTTTGTCTTGATGGTCCAGTGGAAAAAAAAATGTGGATTTTTTTTTAAAGTGGTTTTATTGATCTTATGAACATGTCATGTACATAGTTGCATTGGGGATTTAGACGTTAATTACTGTATAAAAAAATAAGTTTGCATTGGTGCAGAAAAATCAAGTTATTGCATTGATCTTAATAAATCTAATGAATGAAACATGAAATAAAGTTTCTCATCTCATGAGGGGTTCAAGGACTAGTCAGGCTTTTTAAAAGGTGACACAGAAAATGTCTTCAACTCATGCAAACACAACTCCTGAAACCAAACCTAAACATGTGATTTGAACTCAGCAACACCACTCTTGACATGCTCACCCTGTTCTTCATTAAATCGCTAATGATCATTCCAAAAAGTACATTTCTGGTAAAATGCAGCAGTAAATTTACTACAATATTAAACCATTTACCTTACAAATGACTACAAAAACTTAATGTCACTACTTTCTGGAGGTATGTGGGGAGCTATGTATTTATTTCATGCAAAAATACATGAGAAACAAAAGAACACTTATAAATATACACACATAGCTACATGTAACTTCTGTTTTTTATAAACCACATATTTTATTTTCATAGTTCTTCATATCTTGTGTTACTTAACACACCAGTGGAAGGACTTAACATAGTGCTTCACAACAAGAGCTTTGTGTCCTGTGTCATTTAAATGTTTTAGCTGCCAGAATAAGTGAAATCATTCAGTAATTTACTTGAATAAAAAAAGGAATATCAAATTTTGTGTCATAATGATGTTCTTCTGCTTTTCTTCTGCTGGAAAAACCTCATATTCATTGTGTGACTCCCCCAGGGGTTCAGGTGTCTAACCACTGACACAAAAGTAAAAGAAAGGTAAATTGTATTTTGCGCCATTAATTTTAATATTAATATTGAGTCTATATCATAAAGACTGCCCATCTAATGGAACGTTAACAGCAGATAATTTGGATGATCATGTCAACACTGGGTTATGTTTGTTGTTCACTGTACTGTAGATCAGTGGGTTAAACTGAATAGGTGTTCCTACTTTTGAATTATGCTCTCATTCTACAAATTATTATGGCCAAAACTGACAAAAAGGAATTTCTTTAAGGGTAAAAAGACAGAAAGTATAGAGCCTGAGATGCAAAGACATTAGACTGTTGTGCTGTGGTTAAAAAACCTGACATCAGTGTTATTTTCATCTGAACATTTCCATCTGCTTCTGTTTTTAATGCACGTGAGAGGAGCCATAGAGTGTATCTGTTTAAACAGAAAACAGACAGAGACACACAGAAACACAGAATAATGGGAAGATGAAACAAAGTCTAAGTTAAGCTGCTCTCTAAAGATGTTAACAGCATCCACAGATCTTACAAAGTACTCACTATCAAATAAATACAAACATTATGAATTAAATGATTATAATAAAGCATGTAAAATAAATGAAGCAATAATTTGGGAAATAACTAAAGAAATGAACCATTTAATCATTCTTTTTCATTTGTAAGTCATTATAGACACTTTTATATTAAAACAACCTTTTCCAAAGTGTTTTTATTTCAATCACCTCCCCTCACTTCTCAGGATACTAAGTTTAGCCAGAGCAGCAACAATGACAATGTTATTCTCCATAAGCCCACATAGCTAGTTAGCCTTGTGAAGCAAAGTTAATACATGTGAGCATCAGTGTTTGAGTACTGACTGTGTTTCTTTCCTCTTCCAGGAGAGGCTGTCAAAAAATGTACCCTCCATTCTGTGCCCATAGAGAAGTGATATCAACAACCCATCTCAGCCTTCAAGTACAGAGAATGTGACGGTACGTCATACCGCTTTGCACTGTGGGATCGTGGGTGCCATCTTTGGAGGATCGCATACGTAAACAATCCCTCCCAGCCCCCTTGCAAAAAAACTAGGATAAGGGAATAAGTCGGGCTATCTTGGTTATTCTGGCTCAATTTATCTGTGATCCAATTGCACTAAAGCATGATAGAGGACAGAGGGATATGTTATGGTATAAGTTACCATGGAGATTTATTCTGAGGAGCTAGTCTGCTCCAGGACCAATTTAATCTCATCCCTAATCTCAGTCAGCAGTCAGTTATTCCACTGTCCACTACACAATGTTATCACATTCACTACAGTCTTTTTAATCTGACCCTCCGAACGTGTCCAAATTATATTATTAAATTCAATTATTTTATATTTACTGCTGCTTCCGAAATGCAGAACAACTAAACATGATTAAAGCAGGTCATGATGCAGAACTCCATTCAAAAAAATCAAGGAAACTAAAAATGCAGCCGTACCTACTGATCAAAAATGCTGATAAAGTTAGATGAACCCTTTTTTTTAAATCTGCCCAAGCTTCTACTGTAATTCAGCAATCAAATAATCCACCAAAGAGCATTGTTAAAGTGTTAAATTGTAGTGGGAAATGGACAAAAATGAGGCCTGAAAGAGACGTTCTTTTCATAAACACAGCGCTGACACACATAGTATTTACAGTTACATAGTTACATTTACACAATTTACTTACATCTGCAGTCAGTTTCACTTAAAATTTCAACTGATTCATAATCAGAGTACAACTTGGTTTTCAGAGATCTTAATGACCTATTTGAATTGTAATTGTGATGTGATGCCATCTCACACCATCAGACATCCCTTCCTGTCTGGAAACTGTTGTTATCTATGCTCTATTCAAAGCCACCGGACTTCATTAGCAAAACAGCAATTTTTCCCATGCAGAACACAGAACCTGCTAATTTGTGTTATTGTGACTAACGTGGTGGCCACCTGTCCGCTTCTCCAAACACGATACACACCGACAGCATCCTAGTTTCTGTATGTAGTAGGAATAAAGAGTTATATGTGTGTGTGTATATCCTACTGTAAACACAGTGGCATCATCAAGTCACAAATGTTTTTAGAAGGGCTTATGAAAATAGCATTTTCACACTAAAAGTACCAAAATGTAAATATTCAGATTTGAATCCAAAAGGAACAGCACTGGGAAGGAACACTGCAGATGAAGCATCACAGGCTGCATTATGTGTCATCATGTGCTGAAAAGCCCTTGGTGTGTCTACAGTACAGCACAAGTACAGTCAGCAGGTGTTCACTGCATGAAATGAAAAACCAAAATAGAACAAAACAGAATCTTATTTTAAATTTTCACCAGGTTCACAAACCTAACTCTAAAATAAATTCTCGATGTACGCTGACCAAGGTGATCGCTGCTGGTGTTAAGAAACACAAACAAACTTTTCCACTCAGGAGCAGACCTTTTGCCAGACCTTTCTTCAGCGCTGACTCAGCCTGGAGGGGATCAGTCTGGACATGTGAGGCTCCTCAGTGTTGATCACATCACAGAGCACATTTTAGGAGCGCTGGTCTCTGCATTCGCCTTCTGCCGGATGCCCTCTAGATAATTAAAAACAGCAAGAAGACATTGAAGATGCTGCCACCGCACACCCGTCAGCACAGGAAATACATAAAAAGACCTGATGCTACTTTACTGGGCACTCCTGGTCTCTGGCACAAACACAAATTAATCATGATTCAGTCACTGCAAGGAACTTAATAAAGTGTTTTTCTGTCACAACAACTTTTGTGTTCAGAAAAGACAGATGAGTTCTGTGTGGGTTCTCTCTGGTACTCCGGCTTCCTCCCACCATCCAAAAACATGCATGGGGATTAGGTTAATTGGTTAATTTAAATTGACCGTAGGTGTGAATGTGAGTGTGAGTGGTTGTCTGTCTGTCCTGTGATGAACTGGAGACTTGTCCAGGGTGTACCTTGCCTTTAACCCTAAGACAGCTGGGATAGGCTCCAGCCCCCCCACGACCCTATGAGAGGATAAGAGGTAGATAAGAGGTAGTGCAGTTTGATGTGCTCACCTGCTAAATCTGTTCGTGAGATCTCCACCAGCCCCTCGTAGAGGCCTTTGATGGGGTTCTCCCCCGCCATCACCGCTCCATGAAGCCAGATTAACAGCATCCGATGACCATGCTCTTTGAAGCTTTTCATACCTTCAATAGTTCAGTAGTTCAGAATTATCATACATATCAATATCTTTGTAGGGTCCAAGTTAGCTCTTTGAGTGTCACTGACGAGTTACACCGTCAAAGTGGGTTTTTTTTAACAGCGGGTTGCTGATCGTGGTCTCCCGCAGCCTGTGAGTAATTTCGGGGCTTCTGTGATTTTTAATCAGGACATAAAGGGTTAATATATACCACAGAGATCAAAGCAGGAAGTGGAGACGATCGCGATTAGAGAGCAAAACAGAATCTGGAGAAAAAGTGGTGATTTTGGTGAAAGTGTCCTCTACTCTACCTCTGATAAAACAAGAATGGAACAAGATAAAAACAAACCTTTTTTTTATGATGAAATATAGAGTCTCCTCTTTCATTTGAGCTATTCAGTGTTTTCAGAGACATAGTACAAAATATTCTGTGGGTCTAGAAATATGACTGAAAATGGCCAAAAACACTGGAACAACGACTGGCACTCAGAGAGTTAAAATAGAGGAAGCTGTAATCCATTTTGTTTGAAGCATAATGGGAATTTTTTATAAGGGTCACCAGCACAGCGACAAGGACAAGAACCCTCACTGGCTTCCTACCAATGAGCAGAGCCAGCTGTAAACAGCATTTTGAAATGAATCATTGGTGTGTGGACACAGTCTAGAACTTTTAAAGTGAAACGCATATTCCCTTTTTTAAATTAGGCAATAAGATTGATACTACTGTCATGTCTTTCATACCTTTAACACCTGAGCCTCAAAACTTCTGTCTGGACCGCTTTTGCTTATCCAGAATACTTGAAAATAACAATATCTGGCAATTATTTACAGTTTACTGTTACAGTTTAAATTTGAGTCTTTGTCTCTAAATGTGAAAAAATTAGGCATAAAATGTAAACTATATTTTTTACCACAGGGAACAAAGAAGCTGCTTCTCCAGCTTCCAGGAGAGACAGTAATGAAATTACCGTAATGACACCATGTTTGCTGTAAAGAGCAACGTCTCAGCTTTCAGAAACCATTGGATTTTTTTTCAATAGCACAAACTGCTATGTAATTATGGTAATCCAAAGTGCACATGTACGATGTGTCACCAGCAACATGTCAGTGTTAAAGGGTTATCTATGACATTAGTGCCAGGAGGCAGTCAGACTCCGTCTCCAGCTCCATATTTATGTGCAAACATGTCGGTGGTGTGGACCTTTCAGCTGCTGGCAGAAACTTACTGTGAGCAATTTGATTTGATTTGATGGCGTGCTAACAGATATCTCCCAGCTGGTGCGGCGTTGATGAAAAGCAGTAGTGCATGTTAATGTGAGCACAGCTCACCTGTCCACTGTTGTTCTATGGCTCGTATGTGAGCGTTGCTGAAGCCCCAGTGCTGGGCCAGGATCTTCCACTCTCCACGGCAGAGGTGCTTGGTGGCAAGGCTCCACAGGACAGACCGGAGGTGCCGTGTCTGGTCGTGGCGGTCCTGCTTGAAGCTCAGAGGCCTCCCCTCCCAGGAATCCTGCTCACTGACCATCTGATCCTGAAGGGTTTCATACATATGGAGGTAAACACGGTGGAGTTTGCAAAGCATCTGTCGTTAACACATCTATTAACACATCACTCTGAATTAGCTGCAGATCAACTCACCTTCTCCCATCTGTAAAAACGGTCAGCTTTGATGATCATGTCGACCAGCATGACATGGTTTCCTCTGGCTGCCACCTCCAGACATGTTTTCCCCTGCTGTGTATATCACATAGTCAGAAATACACAGAGAACAGCAGCAAGTGCATACACAGATACAACAGTATTAGCAGGTTAACAAACTAAGGTTCTAAAAAAATAGCAAAGAAAGGGAGATGACATCCAAAACAAAGGCTTTATAACTTTTTTAAAAAAAAGATGGATCTCTCGTGTTTTTTTAAGTTATATAAGAAGAGAAGTTTAACTGTCAGGCTAATCCCAGGCACTCAAATAACAATAATCCTTATAGTTATAGTAAAATAATAGTTTGGATTGGTCATTAGACCCAGCAGGCAGCAGCCTCAGTCTTGTCAGTGACTATTTATATACCGCTGATACATAAAGTACATTTTCATTATAACACCTCATTACGTTTACTTACATATTCAAGTAAAACTTGAGATCTGAATACATCTCACACTATTACACCAAAAGAAAATCATATGTAATTATCAAAAAGTAGAACAACTAGAAGGAGGTGCTTGCTGTGTGGTACCTTGTCAGTGAGCTTGAGGTTCACTCCAGAGATCAGGATCATCTCAGCCATGTCCTGCCAGCCATGCTCTGCTGCTATGTGCAGTGCAGTCTGTTGTCTCTGTGAGCCAAATAAAGCCATGTGACATCTGTCACTGTGAACGTTAGCAAACAGCTGCTGCCATGCACAGGTCTGTACTCACACTGTCAGCCACGTCCAGGTCACAGGCAGCATCTATAAGCAGCCGTAAAACCTCTGTGTGGTTGTTGGACGCAGCTAAGTGGAGGGCAGTGTTGTGATGCTGTTTCAAACACAAAGAAAGAAGAGCGACCACCAGAACTAAGGAGCCACTCTGTGGAGGCCAGTGTAGATGTTTTAAAGGGACACTATGTCATTTTTTAAGTATTTTATTACCTCAAATCAACGTCTTCATTCATAAATAGATCTTCATTGGTATAAAATGACATATGCCAACAGTCTGACTTATTCTCCTGGGTGAAGAATCAGTTATCTGTCTTTACATAGAGCAGGTCGCTCATACGGAGGCTTCCATGTCTTTCTGGTCTATCAAAAACTACGAACTGCTGAGAGGGACATAAAGCATTACCTGCTAGTACCCACAGGACAAAATGCATTTCTGTGTTTTGCGATTTTCTTTTCACAGAGAAGCAAGGTGGAGACGCCGGTTTTATTTACCCGGCAGTAAACTAAAACCTGCACTGCACTTTTGGTCATAATACAAGACCATACTTATGCTGCGCCGAATCGTCATCACCAAAAAAGCGTAAAAGGGCCATAAAATGACTGGAGCTCCGGGCCGGGGATCCACGGTGAGTGGACGCCCGGGAGCGCCCCATGCCCATCCACGACCGGCCAGGGTCCTCCGGACCAAAGGAGGGCTGTGGAGGTCCAGGGAAAAATTGACTGGAGCACCGATGATAGTGGCCATCCAGGAGTTGACCCTATCCACTTACCGTAGTTCCAACCATGTTACAATGCATGCAAAGTCAAATTTAACCACTAGATGGGTAAAAATGACATAGTGTCCGTTTAAATGCACATACAAGATTTACTATGACAATGCTCTTTAAAAAACGATTATCAATGCATTCTTTTTTTATGTATATTTCCATGCATTTTTTTGCTGGTGTAAATGTTTGCTTCTCGCCATCACAGCTGAAAATTCGTTAACAACTCACAGGTGTGTTTGGTGTTCATGAGTTCATAGCAGAGAACCAGAAGAGAGAGGAGAGTTTAATGTAGTTCTGCAACAGGACAACTATCAATCCATCCATCTATTTTCTACCTCTTATCCTCACATAGGGGCTGGAGTCTATCCCAGCTGTCTTAGGGTGAAAGGCAGGGTACAACCTGGACAAGTCTCCAGTTCATCACAGGACACATAGAGACAGACAACCACTCACACTCACATTCACACCTACGGTCAATTTAAATTAACCAATTAACCTAATCCCCATGCATGTTTTTGGATGGTGGGAGGAAGCCGGAGTACCAGAGAGAACCCACACAGACATGAGGAGAACATGCAAACTCCACACAGAAAGGTCCCGGGCTGGGAATCGAACCCGGTAGCAGGACAACTAGGTCAGTATTTCAAATTACCATTATTAACTGATCTGCATCAATTCTGCTTAGTTTTAGAGAGAATTTGAGATGCATCGAAGAATCAATTATTTTTCCCTCCCCTAAAAACACTACATGTACAACACCATCCAAACCACATCACTTGGGAGTTGGAATTACTTACATTTGCTACTTACTCTGTCTACAGCATCTCTGTTGATTCCTGCCTCCAGCAGCACGCTGGCCTCTCTGTCGAAGCCACGCTGAGCCACGTAATGGAGAGCATTCATGTTCTTCTGCAGACAGAAGACAACAAGACTTCTTTCACTCTGCTGAAACATCTGAAATAGGTTTGAAATGATATGTGACACTGAATGAACGAACCGTACATTAGTTTGTGCATTGACATTGCAGCCGGACTCCAGCAGCAGTTTGACACATTCATAGTGACCTCCATCAGCTGCCAGGTGTAGTGCTGTGAGGCCGTCCTAAGAACATGGCAGGTACAGTTCACTCCACACTGAGGCACAATGTTACGTATAACTAAGAAACTGTGACAGCAGGTCAACAAAAGCTGATTTTGTGCAGACAACAGTAGAGCAACAGGTCAGTTTACAGAGCTGAGATATGAACCAGAGACAAGCAGAAAACAGCAAGAGTCTCATCCAGGATGGACTGAGTATGCTCTTTTACACACACGCAAAACACAATAATACACTGGGATTTAAGGACTGGGATGATACACATAGTGCAGCATCAATTAGTAGTAGTCAGTTGTACCAGTCCATCTAATAAAATTACAGTTTTTCACCTCAAGGAGGTTATGTTTTTTTTATTTGTTTGTTGGTTTGCAAAATAACTGAAAAAGTTGTGGACGGATATTGACGAAATTTTCAGGATTGGTCAACACTGGTCTAACTCAAAAGTGATTCATTTTTGGTGGTGATCGGATCTGATTAAACAGCACCACCAAAAATTAATGTTTTAAGTTAGGCCACTTCTGGCCAATCCTGGAAATTTCATCAAAAACATCCATAACTTTTTCAGTTATTTTGCAAACTGACAAACAAACAAACAAACAAGCCCCAATGAAAACATAACCTCCTTGGCGGCGGGGCTAACTTTAAATAAAAAGACCGCCTTGGCAGAGGTCTGCACTCTCTGAGTGGTTTTCTACTTCCCATCTGTGACACGATACACTAAGTATGTATTTAATGTATATATTATATTTATTGTTATACATATGTTATATATTATAAATACATATTACCTTTCAGGGCAATTGCAGGTAACAAAAATGTGCAATGATAATAATTCCTGCAAATGTGCAATAACTTTTTTTGTAGCAATAACTGTGCCTTACTACTGTAAATATCTTTTTTAATTTTTTTACAAAACTTTATTATGTCTTTTCTATAGTTTTTAAGTCTGTTTATTTTTTACATTGCACTATGCACCATGTGGAGCAGCACTCTGTATGCACTGTCCCATAATGAGAAAAAGGCTTTTGAATTGATTTGACAACTTGGGCGTTGAGCTCGGCAGCCCAGTCCCGTGCACTCACTAGATTTCTCTCATCGACGTTGACTCCCGTCTCCAGCATCTTGTGCAGGACGTCTGTGTGGCCACATCTGGCTGCTAGATGGGTGGCAGTGTTCTCTTCCTGTGGTCCAGACATAACAACACATTACAGTCAGAAGCCAGGGAGACAGCAGTTTCCTCTACATTCACTATGTCCACCAAAACATGTCAGAGGTTTTTAACACTTCACTGGTTGAGACTGGTCTCTTCACACGCTGACTACAGCAGTGTTAAAACTGTCTCATAAACCAGTAAAGCCTGAACTTAAGTGTCTGAGGGAGCCCAGCAGCTCTGTGGTCGTCTGTCAACAGATTCACACCAGAAGTGATCCAGAGATCCATAGTTTTCATTCAACAATGGCTCCATTATTTTACAACAATTTCAACAACAACAACAACAACAACACATGGTAACAACCAACCGTACACTGAACAGTCGTACACTGAACATTCATACACTGAACATTCATACACTGAACAATCGTACACTGAACAGTTATACAGTGAACAGTCGTACACTGAACAGTTATACAGTGAACAGTTATACAGTGAACAGTTATACAGTGAACAGTCGTACACTGAACAGTTATACAGTGAACAGTCGTACAGCGAACAGTCATACAGTGAATAGTTGCAGTTGCGGCATACATACTTTGAGCCACAGTAAAGAATGAATCATTGAGCTGGCCTATAGCCGTGCTCAGTGTACACAGGACTTAAATCCAGAAGACATCCTGCTTCATGCTGACTGTTTGTTCAAAGACAACTTTAAAGTCAGGAACAATGGCTGCTTTCTAACTCATATTAGCCTGGTCCAGAGGTGGCTGAGGCAGCAGAACTAATGAAATATTTAAAGTAGAATATTTTAGCCACTCACTATCTGACGATAACTTATGTTATTCTCCGTCCTGCACAGCAGCCTATTGATTCATGGTGTGATGAGTGTGTCACTACCTTGTCCTTCAGACCATGGGTGCAGCCCATTCCAATGAGAAACTCCACCACCTCAAGCTGTCCATGTTCAGCAGCCAGGTGAAGAGCTGTCTTCCCTGACTGGTTAGAGGGACAGCAGCTGGTTACACGCAGCACCGACTAAACATGTCAAGTATCCACACGATGCTCAAGTAATTCATTACCTCCCATAACTTCTCGTTAAGACATGTATTCTGTAAATGAAACAGCACCAAGCAAGGCGTCACCTTGTCGACTCGGTCCAGACAGATGTTTTCTAGGTCCTCCATGATGAACTCCAGCACCCTGACATGTCCTCGCTGGGCAGCACAGTGCAGCATGCTCAGACCATCCTGACCCACAGAGACACATCAAACAGACTATAACATCAAAGTTTGAGTCGCAGTGGTGATGAAATGAAGCAGCCCTTACTTTGTTCTCACAGTTGAGCTTGGCTCCACAGGACACCAGGATCTGCAGGACGTTCAGGTGACCAAACCAGGATGCCAGAAGCAGAGCATTCATGCCAAACTGTGGACAAGCATTAAAGAGAGTCACATAGTGCAGCTCTGACAGAACAAGTATATAAAGCAGTATAGTCCCTGCTGGCCTTGGACTGTCTCTGTCCTACTGCCTGGTCCACTGGTCTTTTCTTTTGAGGTCAACTTGAAGAATGAATGGTAATGGTCACTGGACTGTATACATACAGCGTCCCTCTCATCCAGCTCAGTGTCATGGTCCAGGAGGAGACGTAAAGCCTGTTCATGGCCAGCTCCTGCTGCCCAGTGCAGTGCTTTACGGTCTATCTGTCCAGAGACATAAGGAAAATTAAAATTTAAAAATAAAAAAAACAACCTTCTATTCACTGAGCCTATCAGGAGTTACCAGCACCTGACCAATGAGACTTCAGCAGCAGTAAGTGTCCCAGTGACACTGACTGCAAGGCTGCATGACTTTGACTTCCACAGCTCACTGATGTAGTTCCCTCCATCCACACACACTTACACCATCTACATTAGCACGGCTCAATTCATCTCTTCAGGCATCTCCTGCTGTTTGCATCGAGTGTAGCCATTATTTAGGTTTTGCTTCTGCTTTCCCTGCTATGGGAATCAAAATGTGGAAGTGTTAAATGTGAAAACAGCGGCTGCTAAGGCTCACTTTGTTTTTGGCCTTGACGTCCACACCCTTCCTGATCAGCTCCTGCATTCTGCCGGGGTCGTTCCTCTTTGCAGCATTGTGGAGCTCCCTCTCTGACCACAGCACTGTCAGGCATGATAAACCAGTGGTTAGTGTGCTCTACACAGTGGTGTGCATAGACTTTATGAAAGGCAGGGGTGAAAAGAAGGAAAAGGGCACCTGCAGCTTGTTCTCGCCATTGAAGAGGGCACTTTAGCACGCTTTTTCTCTCAAGGCAGTTTAGTGTTTTTTTTCCATCTAAGAGGGCAGTTTAATGTGTTTTTTCCACCTAAGAGGGCAGTTTATTGTGGTTTTTCCAATCAAGAGGGCAGTTTAATGTGTTTTTTCCACCTAAGAGGGCAGTTTAATGTGTTTTTTTTTCAATCAAGAGGGCAGTTTAATGTTTTTTCTACCTAAGAGGGCAGTTTAATGTGTTTTTTCCAATCAAGAGGGCAGTTTAATGTTTTTTCCACCTAAGAGGGCAGTTTAATGCCTTTTTTCCAATCAAGAGGGCAATTTAATGTGTTTTTTCCAATCAAGAGGGCAGTTTAGTGTGTTTTGCAAACCAGGGGGGCACTTCAGCACTCGTTTCTGTCTGTCCCCCTGTCATCACACCATTGGTTCTGCAGTTCTCTAGTAACTGTGGTATTAATGGCTGCAGGTGTGTTGAACAACTCACTGAGCATGATGGTTCATGACACATGGTATATTGCACTTGGCATGTGAACACAGACACTGCATGCTGGACAAGAATCCCCTAAAATGCTCCTGCCTGTGTAGCTACTTCAGTAATAACACTCAGTCAGACAGGCACAGGAGTGAGCACCACCCATCAGATTATCCATCAGCTTTTCTTTACTGGTGGCTCCTTTTCTTTGGAGACAGAAGGTAACAGAGCATGCAGCACATTAAACCAGGACAGTGCTATTACTAGAGCAGGCTCATACTCACAGATCTCCTCCTCCGGCAGCAGCTCGTCCTCCATCTCTGAGCTCCTCCACTGGCAGCCTCCACCCTCTCACTGTGCTGCTAGCAGAGCAGCACTGGAGCCTCAGTCAAGACAAGTCGAGTCACACACAGAAAGTGACCACTTCCGGCCGCGACCTTCAAAATAAAATGCTATGTCTGCTATATTTTTGCTATCTCCAGAATATGACAGGGAGGCTTTACATTATCACTTAATATTTTACTGTCGCTGGTCCAAACTCTAAAGAAGAATTAGAAAATAAATTTAATCCTAGAGAACCTTTCAGGAATGAAAAGTTTTTATTAATTTTGAAGATACACTATTATAAAAATAAATACATCATAATTAGAAGATATCTTTATTTTTAGTAAAGTTTTTGTTATTGATTTTGAAGGTATTCTATTATAAAAGGTATTTAAAAAATCATATCAATATTTTTAAATCTCCTACTTTTACTACTATGTATTGCAACTGTTGTGAAAGAATTTCCTTCTAGATTAATAAAGTTCTTATCTTATCTTACTCAATTCAAAATTATATACTATTGTTTGCTTTGAGGGGCAAACAATAGTAAATGCTTTGCTTGAACATTTAATTTTTTAACAAACAATGCATTGATTTTTAAATTTGTTGTAAATATTATGTCAATTAATTCATACTGTTTCATTTCCTGCATTCTGGTGAATTTATCTCCATCAGTTCTGCTGTTGTGTTTCAACATTAGGTAAATACAACTTTAAGTGTGCTGACTAAAATCATCTTAGCAGGTTTCAGCAAGTTTTAATATAGATCTTTGTTAAAGAGGAAGCAATAGAGCAATAATGCATTAAATACACACAACATTTAATATTTCCCTTTTTTTTAATTACAGCAAATTTTATCAAAAGAGTACAAAATTATATCTAATGTGAGAAAATATTGTGGCATACTCTATATGGCATGACCTATTTCCGTCTTTAAGCACTACCATCACACCATTTAATGACAAAGCCCTGGACAAAAATAAGAGAAATTCCTGATTCAAAAAAATAAAATGAAGGCAACATTAAATTATAAAAGGGGTTAGTGCGAGACAAAAGGGGTTGCTACATAATCTGTGTTCCTTGTTACTGCATGTAGATTATCATCAATAACTGCAACTATTCTATGTGGAGCAGCAGATTCATTTTGCTTTAATCACATGATTAGTCTGGTGAGATGAATTTCATAAAACTGAGCTAGGCTGCATACATCTTTCTTTGACAATAAACAGCATATGCTGTTGTAAAAGTATAAAATATGTACAATATAAATTCCTCAATATACACTGCCAAGGTATCTGAAAAGAAGAGTAAAAGCCCATTGAATCCACAGAGGAGAGCAAACTATTAAAAACGTGTAATTTGGTATTAACATTTTCAGTACTCTTGTTTATTCTATTCTATTGCCAGCACTGTGTTGTCATTTTATTATTAATTCTCTAATTAACTTTCAAGTAATCATTGCTGACAATGTCCAGTATTTAATATAAAAATACACAGTAGAACGTTAAGCTTTATCTTCAGCTGCAGAGAAAGTTAGCTAGAAATAATTGCACTTAAGTTAATTATGAGTGAACAGGTGCATGTGCTGCATAATAACCATTAAAAAGAGAGACTTTTTTTTAATCAACTGACTGTTCTCTAAACCCTGACCCTGAGCCAGTGTATTTACTGTTGCAGGCTAACATCAGCTCCATTTAAAGCTGGAGTGTGTAACTTTTGTCTCCCCCCTCTGGCAGTGCGAGTCATTTCACCAACACTCTCAATGCTTTAATGCTTCAATGCTTTTGCTTTAATTTTTTTTTTTTACTTTTACTCATTTTTCTGGAAACTTTTCTTGGATGCTTCTTAGGGTTTTTTGCTATACTTTCCTCTATACTCCCAGCTGCTGCTGTGTCGCTACAGTAAAATGTATCGCCGGTGAGCCAGCGCAGGAAAGTCACCACAGATGCTGTTGCTTAAATCGAAAAGACATTAGCATTAAACAGATGGGATGCTGAAAATGCCTTTTAGGATGTATTTGAGCATTATCTTGACCAAGTTTGCTGCAGTGTGAACATTCTCATATCTAATGATTAACAAAAGGACACTAGACTCCAAGGTCTCACTTTTACGTCAGCCTCACCATACAGTAGGTTATGTGGACAAATCCAAAGCCTGCCAGGCTTGCTGTGCATATTTAAGATAAGCTATGACTGGACAATCACTGTTCAGGAGAGGATTTAGTGAACAGTCTGTTCTGCTGTGACTGACATTCACCAGCTCTTCCTGCTGCTGGTGCTCCTCCTGCTGCTGCCGCTCAGTTTGCTGGCCTCTCTCAGGACGTGGTCGGCCTTCTGCAGTTTCTCCATGGCCTTGATCAGCAGCTCCTCTGGCATGCCCTCTCTGTCGCCTCCCCCCTGGGACAGGGACACTCTGCTCAGAATCTCCTTTGTCTTCTCCATTTCCAGCGCCACTTCAGTCTTGAGTTTTGTGATGTCATCGCCGGGGACCACAGTATGCTGCCTCACCTGGATGCAGACCGAGGAGTCAGAGTCGGACAGCAGATCTCCACTGGAGGCCGACTTGGCCTTGGTTGAGGGTTGGAAACGAGGAGTGGGCTCGGAGTGCCGATAGGGAAAGGCCCTTGGCCTGACGTGAGGCTTGGGAGGGTGCTGGATTGACCTCAAGCTCACAGGGGTCTGGATGTCGTCCTCGCTGGCGTCCAACGCGTCCAGACCAGCATGGCTTCCTCTCAGCGCAGCAGTGGAAACCGCCAGGGTGTCTTCACTTCCAGAGGCTTCGCTGTCGTCGTCTGAGTGCTGACCGCTGTCGACAGATTTCTCCTCCGCCTTCTTCTTCTTCTCTCCAGACAAGTGGCAGAGCAGTGGACTCAGGCTGAGGCTGTCAGAGACATTCACAGAGACCATTACTGAGGAGGCTTCACTCCTGGGTAGAGCCTCTTCTGCTTGAGGACAACTGCTTGAGGTATCTGAGGATGTTGGCAGTAACACATCAGGGTCCTGCGTTGTGCTGTCATCCATGTGTTGTAGCTTCTCAGGCGTTTTCTTGACATCCAGAGGAAGACTGAGGCTCTTTCTGAGTTGCTCTGTGGGGATTTGTGGCTCACTGTCGGATGCTTCGTTTATGCCACTGCTCACAGTCTCCTCTGATTCTTCGTCAGAAACCTGTCCTTCTGCGTCACCAGACAGAGCTTCTTCAGGAGTGGGCTGCTCTGCCTCATATGTTTCTGTCACCTCCTCGTTGCCTTCTTCCTTCTCCTGATTCTCAGCAGTCATGCTTTGAGCCTCCTGGTCTGGCTCCACTTGAGGATGGGAGGGTTTCATGTGTTTGGATGGAGGGGTGGGAGGGTGGGAGTACTCTGAGGCCTCAGCAGGGATGCCTGTGGAGCTGCTGGGTTTGTTGGGTGGTGTTGGTGGTGGAGCGGCCTTTTTCTTCTCAGCTGTGGCCTCATCTGTAGCCCCTTCAGCAGGTGAAGTGCTGGGCTTGGCTTCTTTAGATGGAGGCATCGGCGGCTTCAGGACCTTAAAACATGAAATCACATTTTATCTAAACAGAACAACAAATATGTCTGAACTGTTTGTACAGTATAATGGCTATATTGTATTATGCAGACCTTTCGCTCTGGTTCAGCTTCATCCTCAGGAGGTGAACTGGATTTAGTCTCTTTGATGGGGGGCATGGGAGGTTTGATGACATTTTTCTGGGGGCTGTCTGACTCTGGCTCAGCCTCCTCCTCCTTAGCACTTGTCCTTGTCTGTTTCTCTGCAGCTTCACTGGCATTGGACAGAGGAACTTTAGGCATTTCAGGGCCATCAACACTGGCATGGTGGGTCCCATTAGGCATTATGGCATCCTCAAGGTCAAGATCCAAGCGCAGGAGGCCATCGGATGACACCACAGCTATCTGGAGGGTAAAAACATATCACAAAGTCATTAAATTAAATTAAAAGCCAGTATACCAGAACAGCAGGAGTGCTGTCACCTCACAACAAGAAGACATTCTCAAATATAAGTTATGCAAAGATAAAAGCTGTTTTTATGAAGTGGGAGTTCAGCACCAATATTTCATATCAACCAGAAGGCAAAACTCAGAATATATTACATACATTCAACAAAATATTTCTGTTGCAGTGTGAATGATGAGAAAAAAAAAATCAAAAATAAAGTACCAAAATAGATACCAAAATAGATACGTAAGAGGAAGGTGGAGGTGCAAGGTGGAAAAATAGAAATACAAGACAAAAAGAGACAAAATAAAAATATAAGACAAAAAGAGACAAAATAGAAATATAAGACATAAAGTAATAGAAGTTTCAGAAAAAATAAATAAAAACAGAAATATAAAAAAGAAAACAAAAATAGAAATATCAGAAAAAAGACATAAAAACAGAAATATAAGACAAAAAGAAATATATAAGACAAAAATGATGTGGAATGGCACAAATCCAGACTTGATCAAGACAACAGGTAAACATGGATGTATAGAGTTTATATTAAAGAGGTAAAATATATTTGTTATATATTTAGTATATATAGTTGACACACAGTACAGTAACTATTATTTGTCTTGAACTTTGACATTGTGAACCAAAAGAAACTATTTAATGTGAGCTACTGTATGTGCTTTAGTTCAGTTCAGCCCTTTAGCACTTTACACACACTCACACATCCAAACCTGATGTGTGTGTCTGAATAAGAAACACAGGAAGTCTACACTGACTTACTGCAGCACCAGAGCTAACCGCTCACACACATGAACGTATCCTCACATTCACGCACATACAAACCTCTTTCATGTGTATCCTGGTCGGAGGCCGCCGACCTCGGTTCCCTCTGGGCCTCGATCGGGTAACATGCTCTAAATTACTGCTTTCATCCACCGTCACCTGTGAAAACATTAAGTCATTCATTCACTTTTCCACTGAGTGGCTGTAGAAACTGACTGACAGAAAGCGACGTCTCACCTCATCAAACACTTTGTTCTTTGCTCGATTGATGCCGTCAACCAGAGCTTTAATCCAGGCCTCCTTCTCCTCTGCAGTCTGAGTCTGGAGCTTCACATCATGAACCTGTCAGCCCAAGAAAGCAGATGAACGACTGAAAGTATGAGGCGTGATGTCACTGGCACTCTTTTATCTTCTTTTTATTCTTTTATTTATGGTTTTATACGACTGTTTTTCTTAATTTCTTTGTATTCACTGAATGTAATGACAGTAATGGCTGATTGATTTGAACTCAACAGTTTTGTGTATGATAGCGATGGGAAAGCATCTGCAGACTGGTTGTTTGCTTGGCTGTGACACTCTGTTGCTGCAGTGTCTAAAAGAAGTATTTTGGCAGCGTCCAGCAGGGTTACCCTGGAGAAACCAAGACTCAGCCAAGTAGCTGAACAACCACAATAGACTAGAGCGGATTGTTTCAAAATGTTCAGTGAAGGTATTTCAACTCTTTTGGAGCAGTACCCATTTCTCAAAGACTCCACAGGTTGCCTTTAATTTCTTACCTTTAACAAGTCTTGGAATTTGTTTTACCCTTCAGAGTACATGACTATTATAATTTCAATAGGAAATAAATCAGTACAGGTTGTCTTCATCAGTAAAGCCAGCAGTATGTCCAGACAGAGCTCGCTCTGCTGCATCTGGTGTCTGAATCACAGGCTGAGGGAAAAAAAATGACACACATCTGTCCACATGAGGCACGACATGAACCCTCCCCAAGATGGCAGCCGATCAACACGTGGAGTCAACACTATCATTTATAAATGATGTACTGATAGTTAATTGAATGTTTAAACAGTGAAATAATATATATTTAAAAATGATTATTGTTAGATTGGTATTTAGATATAGTCATGTTGATAGATGTTGTTCAGAATAGGATTTTTTATAGTTTACTTTTATGTTTTCCTCTTTAAGAGCGATTTTGCTACTTTATAATCCTTTCCAAGCATTTTCTGTTGTTTTCTAGTTTGTGAACTAAATAGCTTAGTCCTGGAGTTGTGCATTTTGGTTCTCACTTCACAGTCGTGACGTAACAAACCTGCCAGAATGAACCGGTTCCACTCAGTGACAGGAGTTAATCCCCTTCCAGACCAGGGGTGTCTAAACTTTTTAATCAGCCGGCCACAATAGGTTATAAAATTTGACAGAGGGGCTGGGAATTCTAGGACAAGCTTGGACAGATTCAGAAAAGATGGTTAATCTAATTTTATCTGCATGTTTGATCGTCACAACTGTATTGTTAGTTTCTTTGATTTTTTTTTTGAATGGAGTTTCTGCTTCATGACCTGCTTTAATCTTCTTTAGGTGTTACACATTTCGGACAGTTTGTCCCATTAGACTTACCGTAGCGCATGATGCAGTGGATCACATCAACATGACAGCAGCCCTGAATATAATTGAATTTAATAATATAATTTGGACAAGCCCAATGGGCTGTACTTTGTCCATGTCTGGAGTAGACCACACCATCAAGCGTGTCCTGCTTCATGGTCTGTTTGACTCCAAATGGGACCATAATTTATTAAATAAGCCAAATGAACCAGTGATTCAGACCATATGTGACTCTTTACAGTGGTAATAAATCAAGTGAGAAGTAGGCTGTAAGCTTAAGACACTGCTGCCTGACTGGGTACAGTTTAGAGTGGCTTGTGGTTTGTAGTAAGAAGAGGGCTCAGACTGTCACACTAGTTATTTATCTCATTATAAACTGCAGGTGAGGCGCTAGAGAGAGTCCTCAGGTATCATCTGGACAACTACCACAGCTTTTATACTCTTTACTCTGTGTTTATACTACTACTACCCACTCAACGTGTTACTGCCTGTGCACAAATTTAAAGCTGACCTCAATGAGGAAGTGACAACTCACAATATGGCACAACTGCACAGAGCTTTCTACTGCTCATCTCATATTTCAGTACGTCGGTGTGTCTAAATCATGAGAGGACAGACTCCTAACTTGGAACAGATGGCTAAGCTGAGACCAGATCTCTGAAAAGACAAAGCAGAGGTCTGCAGAATACATTTTAGCACTAAAGGTTCATGCTCAGTCTAACAGCAGAACAGAGTAATAAAGTCAGAGAACAGACTCAAGAATATCTGTTATAGTGCATTATCTATCTGAGGTCTACTGCTATCGATAACACCGACCACCATCAGCTACTGGTCATATCAGACCAATTAAGACAGGAAGGAAGCATTTTAATGATAATGAATCACATTTTGTTTGAGTTAGGTGTTATTTAAAAGTTAACAGAAGTTACACAGGAAAAGAAAAGTTAAAGTGAGGGACTTTTATATGCTTTTATACATGTATTTCTCTTAATTTGTAGTGTTTAGTACGTCACCACGCACATGCATGTCATTTTCTTTACATCACTCCTTCCTCTGAACAGCAAATTTCCATTTTATCTGGAACACACTAGAACTTTTCCACCATAGCTCCCTCTCTCCTCACTGCTGCTCTGTTGCTATATGGTCATTATTTTCACTGCCACGGGAGGGAGACAAAATAATCTGCACTTTTAAAGCAAAACATGTCAGCAAACAGTTGATTTTTACACATCCGAGAGAGAGGAAGCAACATCAGCACATATTTGGAGTACTGTCTGTGTCAACCAATGAATATAAGTCCAATATTCCCTCTCCTTTTAACTCTGTTTTGGTCTCTACCAATTCTTTGAGCCACTCTTTCCCCATAACACATTCTGTGAATACAACAAACTGAATTGTGCAGCTTTAAATTTTTAAATAATAAAATGTTTACTTCATTTTTAGCATTCATTATTTTATAATTATTATGTTATCCATTAATTTTCAAATTAACAACAAAGCAGAAAAAAATCAAAGCACATTATTCTTATTATTTTTTGATAGAGATGTTAAATTGCAGTTATTTCCTGTCATTTCTGGACAGAAAAATGAGTTTTAAGCCCTATTTGCCCTATTTGCATGGGATTAGTATTACCTGTGGACCTTCATTGATTTGTAATAATTGCGGAGGATGCCTGGGATCGTAATCCCATGTAATTTGAGAAGTAAAAATTCTGCCGCAAATTACCTACTATATTTCACCAAACACAGACATCCGGTGATAATACTAGTCCCGTGCGAATCTGCATCTCGGTGTTTGTAATTGTAATTCGGTGCCTTTTTTTTATCTCTTTCTGGCTTGAATAATGGAGGCTGCGGTAGAAATTTCGAGAAGCAGTTTTGACAGCTTATCAAACCTTAATTATAAGCGCCAAATATACCTCTCCAATTGCGTAATACATTATCCAACTCCAGGTCTGTCGTGGTGCAGGTGTTGTGCCGCATTAAGCATCCCTGCTGTGAAAGGGATGCTGTGCACGCCCTCGCCCTCCAGCTTTGTAAAACGCAAGTCAAATACATTCAACTTGCTCAAAAATCAATTTAATATAATTAGTAATTATGCTGGGGTATGTTTCCAGAGAAACATACAGAAAGGTGTTGGTTTGGTTTCGCTATTATCTGATTTTGTGTTGAGAAGAACATCTGTTATTTGCTCTCTTTAGAGGAGCTTTAAAGACTGTGTGCAACCGATGTTCTTCTCTTCTATCTCCCTCACAAATAATTAAATCATAAAATAGCATTTTCCCCTGCGTTATTCTGCAATATTAAGGCAAATTGTGAGGGGGTGCATTTCAGGGCAGAGGTGCTTCAGCTGCACTGGAGAGCCTGTTAGAGAGCCTCTCCGTTCTCTGCAGGCACATGAAATATTTTTTAACTGTCCATCACTCCGTCAAGGGAAAACAGAGACGGAAAGGGCTGTGATTGGTTCTCTAAAAACATCACAACACCGGTCGTAATGTCAGTAAAACAGTAATTTACGGACTTTTATGGACTCCCGTGCGAATGTGCTGTATGTAACACAGAGGTGGGGCGGTAATTTGCAAATTACCAGACGTCCCCAGGTAATACTAATCCCGTGCAAATAGGGCATTAGTGGTTGTTTGTTATTCTGGGTTCATGTCTGACTTCTCAGTGAATTCCAGGGTTCTGGATCAAATTTTGTCTGGAAAGGTGAATTCAGTTCCTCACTCCTGTTCAAAATGGTGAAGAGTAGTGAACTCAGTGAGGAAGAAAGAGTCCAATTAAAGTGAAGGAGATGATGCTGGAGGTGATGCTGAGACAAACAGGACAGGTGCATCTCTCAGCTCACCTTATTTCCAGACTTGGCTGATCGGATCAGGATCAGTCTGTGCTTCTTCTTGAAAGGGCTCTTTATTTCATGACACTCATCATAGTTTTCCAGGTCAAGCCTCTCTAAGCAGTTCTGCCGGTCCTGCAACACAAAGTTATGGGGAACTTACTTGCGAATTCATCATTCCAATCACATAATAAAGATGACATGACAGTAGCTTTTTATTAATATCAACAACATAGCGATCATAAACAAGCCAGCTGAGTAGGCAGACGCAGTTTGTGCATACCTCTTTTTCATACACCACTATCTCAGTCTTCTCCACATGGATGAAGCGGTCCTTATAGCTGGCCAGCAGCCTGCCAGGGGCCTTCTTCACCCAGCCAGCCTTACCCAGGAACTTTGGCTCTTTACTCTGGGCTGGCTCCTCTTTTGCACCCTACAATGATAGAGGAAGGAAATCACACTGAAAACACTCACCAGCCTACCAACAGCGTGAAGACTGTCAGAAATGATCACTTTCAGTTTGGTACCTGTACAAGAAAAAGGACTGAAGTGTTGACTTGATAGTTAACCATACCAGCACTAAACTGCATCTATCTTTGCAGACCTCTGTGCATCACACATGACTTAAGCTCCAGGGAGAACTAGACTAGTATTACATTATTTTACACCTGTAGCACACAGACAAAAGACAGAGGTTGTCAAGGTACGGTAGCCTAGATGTGCCAAATCACAGCTTTGTCCAATGAAACAAAACCTCTGCTTCAACACTTCAACACTTGGGAGGAAGAGCAGTTTTGTTTCTGGACACATTAATGTATATCAACCACAGACTGTACAGCATGTCTCCACTAGCTTGTTAGTGTTAGCCACCTATCGTTCAAAGTTTTTTGACACAATGCCAATTCTTTGTTTAAATACTTTCTGATACCTCAATAGGTTATTTTTGTGTAACTTGGTCTTTATCATGGTAGACATACTAGAAAATGTTCTGATGATGATCAACAGGCTGCTACCCCTTACTCTTTAGGACCCTGGGGAGTGAGAGTTTGCCTTATGGTGTGTTCACTGGAAGTCAGAACTTGGAGCTCAGATTAACATAACCTCAAAGTTTAGTGCTCCCAGCTCTTCCAGCCTTATAGACGTACAACAAAACATGTAGCTACTGTTTACATCAGTAGCAGATAGCAGGAATTCTATGTCTGGTTGGTGAGATTAATCTGACTTTATGAGCTGGAAATCTGACTTCACAGAGGGTTCTGATTTAAATTCTGACTTTGAGCATGGGAATTCCAATATTTGTGTACAACTTGAATGCACCATGAGTAGAAAACAAACACTGGTCTCCCAGTGCTGCTGCAGTGACATTAATTCTCTGTTTTACCGCTGATGTTTGTCTCTTTATGCCGGAAAGTGGGGGGACAGATCAGTGTCTCTATGAATTTGAAGGGGACATGTCCCCCATCCATAAAGACATCTGAGAGCATGGCTCACAGACACTTGGATATTGGATTTTGGCATTTTTTGATACAAGATCAGAGCTTTTCGGTTGGTGCTTCAGTAGTATCAAAGTTCAGTACCCAGCCCTAATCTACACAGACATCTCTCTTGTACAATTCCCAAGCCTCTAGCTGTGACTACTTTGCGCCGAACAGCTGTCAATCATGATGTTTTTCACACCTTAATATTGTGACGGTCACTTTTGATGCCAGAACAGACCTGACCTTTGACCCCTGAAGGTTTATTCTGTGGTATTTGACTCCTTTCTATGTTCAGCAGCATTAACTCCTCTGGTCTGTTGGATCAGACCACCAGGACCAGCCTTCACTCAATGATCCTTGTCCTCTCATGACCCTGTCTCTGGTTCACCTCTGGTCCTTCCTTGGACCACTTTTGATAGATCCTGACCACTGCAGACCAGGAACAGACCACCAGAGCTGCAGGTCTGGAGATGCTCTGATCCAGTCCTCTAGACATCACTGTTTGCTTCTTGTTGTCAAACTCCTGAAAAATCCTGATACTGGAACATTTTTCCTGCTTCTAACATCAACTCTGAGGACTAAATGTTCATTCATATACACTCACTAGCCATTTTATTCGGCTGTCCAATTGCCTGTTAACACAAATAGCAAATCAGCCAATCACATGGCTACAACTCAATGCATTTAGGATGTAGATATGATGAAGGCAGCTAGCTGAAGTTCAAATGGAGCATCAGAATGGAGAAGAAAGAGGATTGAAGTGACTTTGAATGTTGTTGTTGGTGCCAGACGGGCTGGTCTGAGTATTTCAGAAACTGCTGATCAACTGATATTTTCACTACAACCATCTGTAGGGTTTATAGAGAATGGTCCGGAAAAGAGGAAAATGCCTTGTTGTTGTGAGAGGTCACAGGAGAATGGACAGATTGGTTAGAGATGATAGAAAGTCAACAGGAGCTCAAATAACAACTGGTTCCAACCAATGAATGCAGAATATCATGCGTGAAGCTCAACACTGGAGCCTTGAAGAAGATGGACTAGAGCAGCAGAAGAAGAGCACACCTGGATCCACCTGTCAGCTAAGAACAGCAAACTGAGGCTACAGTTCACACAGGACCACCACAACTGGACAACAGAAGATGGAGAAATGTTGCCTGGTCTGACCAGTCTCCATTTCAGCTGAACATTCAGATGGTCGATGGTCAGAGTTTGGAGTAAACACCATGAAAGCATGGATCCATCCTGCCTTGTATCCACTGTTTAGGCTGCTGCTGGTCTAATGGTGTGGTGTTCAACTGTGTGTGGTCACAATGCTAAGCCTGATCAGTGTACATAACATGTTTCACATCAAATAGTAGGGCACCATTTCCTAAATTTTAAGCAGAAGTTGCTCTTTATTTACAAAATGCTGCTTCTAACCACAGTTCTCAGTTTCAGAAGCAATGTGGCTGTGTGTCCACTGATAGATATAGTAAATAACAGCAATGTCACCACGAAGCAGACTAAAAACAGCAGCAACAGCAGCAGCTGCTAGGCAACACCTAATACACTCACCGGTGTGATAAATAATGAAACTGTGAGCAACATATATGGGAAGTGAAAGACTTGCACACAGTCAGAATGAAAATAGCACAGGCTGTTGCTATTCATCGCTACATGCTACAATCTTATAAAACAAGGCCAAGTAACAGAAGATGCTATCTGATCTCCTGTGCCCCATCTCTGCCCTACAGGGTGATATCCAGTGTGGTGCATGAACACGTTAAATAAACAATGTTCACTGAACGCATTCATATTTCCGATGCTGTTTACGGCAAATGAAGCCAGTTTTGCAGAGTACTTAGCAGCATTTAATGAACCAAATCTGGTGCCTTCTGTGACACAATAACTTGATTAGTTTTGGAGTGGTAGTGATTTACAGCTGGTGATGAATGGTTTAGAAGAGTAACACAGTGATTTATTTAAAAAATGTAATAAATGAACGTGAACTAGTTCATTTCTATATGTGTGACCTGAACTTCGAGCTGGTTCTTTTTCAGAATGAACTGGCACAAGACAAGATGACACAACTCTGAACACCTCACACCACTCATATAATCATCACGAACCATGGCACAAAGGTCATATTATTAAACTGGAAAAATCGAAGCAAACTCTCTGTGTCCCACTGGCTCAGTTTACTCACAGACCACTGAAATCTGGAAAAACTAATAGCATCTTTGAAAAATAACACCACCTCCTATAAGAACACCTGGTTCCCTTTTTACTATTCCTTCACCTCTGATTGCTCTTTATTTCCATGAATAGTTCCCATATCACCATGTATATAAATCTATTCATCATTTAGTACAATTAATATTTGTTTTTTTATTTTTGATTACAAAAGCACAGGACCTGTATTGTCTGTCTGATCCTGTCCTGCTTGACTCTCATCTTGTTAGCTTTGTGTGTTAAATGTATTTGTCTTTTCCATTTGTCTTTGTATTGTATGCTTGCACTGCCTAAATAATATCTAAACATGATATATAATAAATAAACCAGCTTTTGCTTGTCCTCATCAGTGTCAGACATTCAGATCGATGCTCAAACATGACTGAGTTACGTTCACTATGGTCTGGATAGGTGTTTAGCAGCTTTAGCAGCACATTTAAAGTGGCAGCTGCTTCTGGTATTACTGCGTATGGCTGACAGTGGTTGAAGGTTTGGCATTTTCCCAGTGACCACCACTCTCACCGATCTCCATGAAACACACACTTATGTCTTGGTACAGACTTGTGCAGTAAGCCCTGTATAAACCCAGATACTCCTCTTCCATGGTGACCAAAAGCCTGAAGTGCAGGTGTCTGCAAAATTCACAGCCTTTGTTTCTGTTGGAGGAACTTCCACAGGATATCTTTTTAGGGGGGGATTAGGTGGGAGGTCATCACACTGTTTTTCCACTTTCACTGGAAGTGTGTCTCTACTTGGTAAACAACAGAGCAGCTGCAAAGACGAGCCCGCCAAGCAGGCAGAAAGACATGCCAGAGAGAGCGAGAAAGCCAACAAAAGCTTGAAAAACAGCGACAGTGCAACTCAGATATACTGTATGTCCACCTAAAGGAGAAGCAGCCTCTGTACAGAGTGGTCTTGGCATGCCTCTGGCATGGATGAACATTGGAAACAAATGGATGTGGCTCTAGTGCGGAGCGCTTCAGTCCAGCTGATCAAACCGTTTCCATGACTCAGGCCTCAGCTGACTGCTGCAGCTCTGCTCTGTGATAACAGATAGTAGGTGAAGGGACTCTGCTTTTAGACTAACACAGGAAGTCAGCTCTGCACTGACACACAGACATCTAACCAACACTTTAGTCCAAACTGCACACGTTTGCCTGATCTACCAGCTGTCCTGTCTGTGGTGTTGTGGTTAACATTAAAATGTCAACTTTCATCATGTTCATATTAAAATAATGCACAGAGCCAAATGATGGTATGGAAATACAGCCTGCTAAAGCTACGGTATCTCACACTAGCTTCTAAAAGAGGAAGAGAAAACAGTAAAGTAAAACAGGGAGGGAGGGTTTTTCGTGGAAGAGGCACACCTTAGCAGACATGTGTTTCTGATGAAGCTTTCGGGCTGGGAAGCATCTGGCATTCATTGATTTTCACGCTGACCTGCCCAGCATGAAGTCAGCACACGCCTCACTGGAGCTCACACTTCACCCCTCTAAAAGCCTTTACTGCTGGAGCTGGATCAGACAGTGGGGCTGGACACTGGTATGATTAACGTGTTGTTAGCCAAAAATGAAACATGTCATTATTTCTTTCCACCAAAAGCTGCACAAACTAAAGACGTAAAGCTACAAAGTCCTACAAAGTCCTACAAAGTTCTGGTGCAGTCACCTCCACTGTGAGGACACACTTCCTGTTTTGTGTCGTTGCTGCCAATGTTTTCACAGCCAAATATACTGCAATAAATGACATACTATAACTGCAGGGCTGATCAAACAGTCCACACTATGCTGCACTGGCTTCAGCTCAGTCACTGTACACCATACAGTATATGTGCATTATTAACAGTGTTGTGCTAGTTACTGAAAAATAGTAACTAGTTACAGTTACTAGTTACTTCATTCAAAAAGTAACTCAATTACTTTACTGATTACTTACATCAAAAAGTAACCCATAACTGTTAAAAGTAACTTTTTAGTTCCTCTTTAGGAGTTTGTCTTATGTTGTGTTCACTGGAAGTCAGAACTTGTAGCTCAGATCATCTTAACCTCAAAGTTTAGTGCTCCCAGCTCTTCCAGCCTTACAGACATACAACAAAACACGTAGCAACTGTTTTCTACTGAATTCTATGTCAGGATGATTAATCCAACTTTCTGAGTTGGAGATCTGACTTCACGGGGGTTCTTATTTAAATTTTGACTTGAAGTTGGAAATTCCAACATTCCTGTGCAACAGAACGCACCGTCAGTTGGATCACTCAAACGCAGGGCTCGCAGTGCTGCTACAGTGATATTAATGGTCTGTTTTACCAGCCATGTTTGTCTTCTTATGCTGGGAAAGTGGGGGGACGGATCAGTGTCTTCATACAATCTCTGGTGCCTCTATGAATCTGAGGAGGACATGTCCCCCTGTCCCTAGTGCCATCTGCAAGCATAAATGAAAGCAATCTGAATTCATCAATCAGGAAATCATTTACCAAGTAACAGACAAATGCACCATATTGTACCAGTAACTGCGTTTACTTATTTTATATGTAATGCATTAGAGTATTAGTTACTGTCAAAAGTAACAGCGTTAGTAATGACGTTAGTAACAGCGTTACTGCCCAGCACTGCTTATGACATGCTTTATATTGACACTTTCCTGCTTACTTCTGTGTTAAAGCCAAGGCCTCAGCTGGGCCTTAACAGGATACAGTTCACTGATACAAATATCAGATAAAAGACACCCCAACAGTTCCGTTCACTAATAATGAAAACCGGATGATCTTCACCACACTACAGTCCTTGGCCTCTGTTTGACCCTCCACTGCTGGTCCTGAGCTAAAAAAGGGCAGTGTGTGAAACAAAGCTGTCACCTCATCTGATGGTAGTGCAAGAGAGGAGCAGAGGTGTTTTTCAGAAATAGCAGGAAGGAAATGCATTTTCACAACGCTGTCATGGCCATGTGTGAACAGTTCCACACATGTAACTTACACTCCTCTCATCACAATAATAACACGTTTATTCTGAACTCTGAAATGAAAATAATGTGAAGATGACATTTTTAAACACACATGCCTCATATCAGGAGTTACTTTCTATAAGGGGAGTGATTAATAATAATTTTCACTATTGATTAATCTCTTTTTGTCCAAGCATTGATCAACACTAGATTCGGTTCACAGCAATATGGAAACAAATGTGTAGCAAATCCACACATTGTTGCTGGAACCTGAAAATATTTTGCACTTGTTCTCCTTCAGTGATCAAAATCATTTCTGATTCATTTTCTGTTGATCAATTAAAAGATTAACTGCTTTCCATAAATGACCTGGGCTGAACAATGTCACAACCAAACTGTAAAACATTCATTTGATACGCAAAATAAAAATCCACTACATGCACGTGTGATGACAGACTGACACATAGCTGGTCTGAAAGTGACCACACTGGTGAGGCATGGACTGAGTCAGAGCATCAGCTGCTGCCTTCAGGCTCTCTTTATCACCAGCTCAGCAACCAGCTGTGAGGTGATCAGCTGACACCACATCCATGCAGGTTTACAGCCTGAAAGCACAGCAACAAGCACTGCTTCAGTGTTTCCACACTCTATCACAATCACTCAGTCTGGTATAACGATGGTAACTGTTTTTATGTGTAACAAACCTGAGAAACAAGTTTCACTATCACAATTTAATTTATTCAGTTCATCAACATTTGAAAAGTCTGTAAGAAACACTTAAACACCTTTTTCACTACTTTCTGACATTTCATAGACAATGAATACATTGATTAATCATGATCATTTGTGCCAAACTTTGATAATTTTGTAGCACCAACCGAAAAGCTCCGGATAACAGGTATCAAAAAAATGAATCATCTTTTGATGACAAATTCTAATGCCAAAGTGTCTGTGAGCCATGCTCTCAGATGTCTCTATGGACAGTGGGACATGTCCACTTCAGATTCATAGAGACACTGATCAATCCCTCCACTTTCCAGCATAAAGAGACAAACATCAGCGGTTAAACAGAGAATTAATGTCATTGCAGTAGCACTGGGAGCCTGGAGTTTGTGTTTAAACTCATGATGCGTTCAGTTGTACACAAATTTCTAAGCTCCAAGTCAGAATTTAATGAAGTCAGATCTCCAACTCATAAAGTCAGATTAATCTCACCAACCACACATAGACGTAAACAGTAGCTACACTTTTTGTTGTACGTCTGTAAGGCTGGAAGAGCTGGGAGCAGTAAAGTTTGAGGTTATGATGATCTGAGCTCCAAGTTCTGACTTCCAGTGAACACACCATAAGGCAAACTCTCACTCCCCAGGGTCCAAAAGAGGAACTGGTATCAGCCTGTGACTGTTGATTATCATCAGACCATTGTCTAGTATGTCTACCATGATAAAGCCCACATTACACAAAAATAACCTATTGAGGTTAAAAAAGTATCATTCTGGAACTGGTATTTAAACAAAGGTACTGATATCAGCGTAGTATCTAAAAAAACTGAATGATACCCAGAAACTGTAACTCAGTGAGCAGAGAACATACATACACAGAGACATGTCCTGATGATATGAAGAATAAAGAGGGAGAAATATGGAGCAGACTCATCACTGCTTCTCATGCTAAATTAACCCATTGTGCTTCCTCATCCTTGTGTCTTTAGAGGACTTTCTGTCCCTGTGAGGACTTCAAGAACACACACATGCATTCACTATTGAGGACTTTCCTTTAGAAAAAACCACTTTCCCAGAGAGTGTCAGCGGTGCCGCAGTGAGACAAAGCACACACACACACCATTGTGCGGCAGAGGCCTGGACAGCAGCACGATTATGAGAGAGGGTTAATTGTTTTCTGCCTGACACATAATGTTGCAGTCTGTTTCCTCTTTGCTCATCGGGTCAGGCAGACACGTCACACAATGCACTCTGGGTCAGAGAGATGGTGATAAAAGAGTGAGTCATAGAGCAGGGACAGATGATCATCATGGAGGGGCCACGGTGGGTTTGAGAGGGAAGATAAAGAATATTTCTGCATTCAGCAGACTGTAGAGAGGAAGCAGGGAAAAGACAAAACACAGATAAGAGCCACTCTGCTGTTTCAGTTAGCTACAATATACAGATTACAGAAAACATTAACTATTGAGCACACTTTTCTAATTTTTAAAAAATGTCTGGAGCACATTCATGTCACAGCATGCTACAATACTGTATACCTACGACAGTGTGACTACATCAGTCAAATACATGCAGCCTCACAGACTCCAGTTAGCAGTGCTGACTGCTTATATCCTCTGAAATATGGTCTGCTGGATCCTTTTTAGGGCAGTTTACATCCTACTGGCCATCACCCATCGGCACTTTGGGAATCCCCAGCCACACTTGACAAAGTCTAAGGATCAGGATCACAATGCACTAACCTCTTTCATAACGTCATTCTTGTGCAAATCAACTTTAAGTAACTTCTGACAAACCAGTCAACACCAGTTTGCAGTTTATTTAAAATGCCATTCAACATTGGCCTTATCCTAGGGCTGCCCATCTGCTGCACAAGCATCTGATCCCAGTGCTGATTTTCAGTCATCCATGTTGAACTGATCGCTGCAGATGACCTCACAGTTGTGCTGTTCCTGTTTGAACACAGATTCTGGTGACAGATCAGGAAATGTACCCGGTAGAAACTATACGAACATAAGCCTGAAGCCTAAATTTGACTCTAAATGTCTGGCTGTGTTCGACGACTAAATGCCAACAAACGGTTGTGGTGGGAGATGTGTGAGAATGAGGAAGAACATGCTCTTGCATATCGTTAAAATGTGGGTTGTAGCTGTTTGGTGGTATATAGCCATTTATTCTCCGGACTGGAGAGTGATTCTATGAAAGTAGGCAAGTGAAAGAAAAAGAGAGGCTGTGTTCAATTATTAGATGGTGGATGAGAGGAAGGCAGCTAAATGTTTGTGATCTCTCTGTTAGAGTCCAAAGGGCGGGGCACAGCACCATACAGTAGGTAACAGAGTACTTCCTTTTCTAACAAGTTGGCTTCCTTAAAATGAAAACTTTGCACTTAAGTATGCAGTGAATCACTTGTTACATGCATTGTGTAGTATTTAATGTATTTGTTCTTCTAATCTGATGCCATGATCTGAAAACAGCATGCAGAATGCAGGAAATTTCTATAATAATAGGCTAATTTTCTGCATTCTGCATAGCATGATAATAATAATTTACTATTACATTACTATTATTATTATTATTATTATTATTATTGTTATTATTATTAACACTTTTCATGACATATTCGCCTATCATCTTGCATTCGGCAAGAGTTTCAATCCACCAGTTATAGAGCATTTATATTTTATATCATTCTACCAATTGTCCTCCGCTGAACCGCTATGGAGCGGCCATGTGTAAACCAATATTAAATGTTGAAATGCAGTTCACATATGTGTTAAATGGGGATTATAATCGTGCCGAATTAACCAAAGGACACATTTGACCCAGAAAAGGTCTGAATTTCTGTTTTAAAACTTGCGTGTTTACATCCACACGCGGTTCTACAATAAACCTGACAATTTTAAAGGGAGTTTGCTGCAGTTGTGTCGCTGCAGTTTCTTATGGACTCAAACCAACAAGCCGGTGAAACAGACTGACAGGTGGGCAGGTGCTTTGTGCTAAATGAACGTTAACTTAGTGTGACTGTAGCAGACAGTTGTGGTGTCTATACTACCTTCTGTCTAATATTAGGCTACTATGGTTTCTGTCATCTCTCACAGCCTCCTCTACCAGCCCTCACTTTGTTCTCCTAAAACTTAGTCGCGCCCTTGCAGAGTGTTTTACACTAACATCATCTCCAGCGGACAGTTCACACATTAAATGATGTAAAAACTAGTACTGAACTACAGCTAAGAGGCATAAAGTGAGCAGCATTCAGTGTGGCTCTGAGGGGCTACTCACATCTTCCATGATAAAGGACCAGGATCCGCTATGAGAGCCGAGCAGTGTGGACTCAGTCGACGTCCTGATCCTCTAACGGTCCACTTCTGCCCTGCTGGCGGGCAGCTGAGGCATTTCCAGCTACACGGTTAATGGAGAGAATAAGGAAGCGTGCAGTTTATGACACCAAGGGTCGTCTCTGTCGCTCTCTCTTTCCTCTTTTGCTTCACAGGAGAAAAAAAAGTTCGAAGAAAACAGTTTGGTTTCCGGTTGAAGAAGAGCCTTCACTGGTGAATGAGAGAGTGTGATGAGGAGGAGCAACAGGACCTGATGAGGCCTCCTGCTGCAGAGCATCAGGCTGGTCCTGCTTTTCTCTGGTAAACTGGAAACTACATCCTCTGCAAACACCAGTCATTGTTCTGGCATTCAACAGTTTTTTCACATTAAATGTTATTTAACATTTCACTGTTTAGTTTTATTATTGATTCATTTATAGCTTTCTAGCATCCATAAAGTCAGGACAGATGATGAACATCACAGTGGCCTCTCATGTTACACTCAACACTTCCTGGTAGGAGTGGCTGTTTCTGGATCAGTTAATGAGAGGAAACACCATCACTTTCTCATACTCTTTATATGTAGATGTAAATGATGGTCTTAACAGTAGTGAATAAATCATTCACTCATGATTATTTGACATTAACAACAACTAAAAATTAGCGAGTTGTGAAAAAAATCTGATAAGAAAAGGTTCTTAATAATGTGGACAAAACATCCATCCATCCATTTTCTACCGCTTATCCCTATCCTGAAGCCTATCCCAGCTGTCTTAGGGTGAAAGGCAGGGTACACCCTGGACAAGTGTCCAGTTCATCACAGGACACATAGAGACAGACAACCACTCACACTCACATTCACACCTACGGTCAATTTAAATTAGCCAATTAACTTAATCCCCATGCATGTTTTTGGATGGTGGGAGGAAGCTGGAGTACCAGAGAGAACCCACACAGACATGAGGAGAACATGCAAACTCCACACAGAAAGGCCCCGGGATTCAAACCCGGTACCTTCTTGCTGTGAGGCGACAGTGCTAACCACTACACCACCATGCTGCCCTGGACAAAACATTAATGAATTATTTTGAGGGGAACTAATAGCTTCCATCAGGAATGAAAGTCTACTACTGTATTTTGCAAATAAATTCTAAAATTATTTTTGTACTTTTATTATGGTTTATTATACACACATTGTATAATAAGGAGATGACTGGCTGATTCTCATGACAGGAAACCATGGCCCATGTGGTTCTGGTGACACAACCAGTGGGCAGCACCACGGTCTGTTCAATGAAGCCCATACTGAAGTAACTAAAACTTCATTCTCTCCAACAGCCAGCAGGGGGCGATACTGGTGGTTTCAAAAACACCCAAGGAATAAAAAACAAGGCCCTTATAAGATGTTCATTAACATCATTATGTGTTAATAATAGCGTCATAAACCTGTTTATTAGGCAGGTGTTCATGATGTTATGATTGATTGCTGTATATTTAAAACAAATACATTTATTTTACTAAGTTGTCTATTATGTCATGAAACCTACAGCCTACTAAGCTTTGTTTTTGTTTTATTTAAATTAATTTACACTTTAGTATTCAGTCCTTATCAGTTAGCTTAGTCAGTTAGCTTATCTAAATTTTTCAGATATTTTTTATTTTTATTACAGGTTATTAGACACACATTAATGTGCATCTGTGTGTGTGTGTGTGTGTGTGTGTGTGTGTGTGTGTGTGTCATAAATAGATCCTCATTGGTGTAAAATAACATATGCCAACAATCTGACTTATCCTCCTGGGTGAAGAATCAGTTATGTGTCTTTACATAGAGCAGGTCGCTCATACGGAGGCGTCCATGTCTTTCCGGTCTATCAAAAACTATGAACTGCCGAGAGGGACATAAAGCACTACCTGCTGGTACCCACAGTTTTGCGATTCACTTTTCACAGAGAAGCAAAGTGGAGATGCATACTAAACTACAACCTGCACTGCACTTTTGGTCATAATACAAGACCATAATTATGCCGCACTGAATCCTCACCACAAAGAGTAAAAGGGTCATAAAATGACCGGAGCTCTGGACCGGGGATCCACAGTGAGTGGACGCCGAGGAGTTGACCCATTCCGCTTACCGTAGTTCCAACCATTTGTTTTTTAATTTAACCACTAGACGAGAGAAAAAAAATTCACATTACTTGCCATAGAATATGGAACACCGCAAGGGAGCATAATCAGTCCGTTATTGTTCAGCCTATAAATATGCCTGATAAATGATGTATTTACAGGTATTGAAAATGAGATGGGGGTGTCACGGACGATGTTGCGGATGATGGGGCAATTTGGAAGAGTAATCTGGAATTCATTACAAAGAAAGTTCAGGGTGCCATCACTAAAATAGAGGAGTGGTCATATAAGTGGGGTTTTAAATTCTCAGTCGATAAGACAAAGACAATGTTTTTCACAAGGAAAAGTATTAGCAGCACGGTGAAATTAAAAATGTATAATCAAGAATTGGAGAGAGTGAAACACTATAAATACTTGGGGATTTGGTTTGATGAAAGAATCACGTGGGCTGTACATATTCAGAAGGTGGAGGATAAATGTCAGAAAGTATTGAATGTGATGAGGTGTTTGGTGGGGAGTGAATGGGGGGCAGACAGAAGTGCACTAAAAGCCATATACTGTGGGCTGATCAGATCAGTGCTAGACAATATTTAATATCAGGCACTGAGGATATGCACAGGAGCACTGAAAACAACTCCAACAGCAGCACTACAGGTGGAGATGGGGGAGATGCCATTAGATATGAGGAGGCTACAACTTTCAACAGTCTATTGGGTTAATTTACAGGGACACAGTCAAGAGCATCCAACACAACTCACTTTAAAACCGTGTTGGGAAAAGGAGAAAAGGGACAACAAAAGCTTTGGCTGGTTGAGTACACAGAAAGCAACAGAACTGGGAATAGCACAGCTAAACATCAGTCCTACAGTACCGTTACCAGTTATACCACCCTGGATACTTCCAAACGCCACAGTTGATCTCACGTTATTAGAAAAGAAAAACAAGAATAGAGGACTCATTTATAACCCGCAGGTAGTACAGACATATATTTAGGACTTTACCAGCTACACAGCAGACCAGACATACTGATTGAAGTGCAGCAAACCCTTTACAGAATTCAGATGATGGGGCTGACAGTGATGTTTGTGTGGGTACCAGCACACATTGGGTTCAGAGGAAATGAGATGGCGGATAAGGCAGCAAAGGAGGCAGCAGGAAAGACATCCATCGATTTGACAGTTAATGTCAGTAAATCTGAAACTAAGAGCATCATTAAACAAAGACTGAGGGAAAGATGGCAAAAACAATGGGAGGAAGAGAGGATGGGACGATGGTTTTACAGAATACAAAGGAAAGTGGGAGAAATGAGAAAAGCAGGAAGGAACAGAAGAGAGGAAACAGTAATACAGTATCAAGGCTCAGGTTTGGACACTTGCACTGAACAGTACATTATGCATAAAGGGGAAACACCAGACAGGGAACTGTGAGTACTGTGGCCAAGAAGAGACAATAAAGCACATAATGCTTCAGTGTCAGAAGTACAAGAGAGAAAGGTAGAGTTTACCAGAGTCATTCTACAACAGAGCAGGCACAAGAGTTACAAATTTATATTCCAGTTCCTTAAAGCAACGAGGCTGCTTGATATATATATATATATATATATATATATATATATATATATATATATATATATATATATATATATATATATATCAAGCAGCCTCATATATATATATATATATATATATATATATATATATATATATATACACATTTTTTTTTTTTTTGAGGAGGGTATTCGTAGTCATCCTGATTCACACTCCATTCCAATTGGTGGCGGTAATGCGCCAATACGTTGAAGAAGAAGAAGAAGAAGAAGAAGAAGAATAAACAAAAAAAAAAAAAAAAAATGTCCGTTGGTTTCTAGTGCAGCGCGGAACTGATGAACATGGTCTGGGAAACTACCCGGACACCATTGAGGGGCGGACATGTGCAGCAGCATCATCTGTGGACTGGATCAGAGAATATGACAGAAGCTAACATGATACTTTGTTCCGTGTGGCTTGTTTAACTCTGTCCTGATCAGGGGAAAATGTCTGCCGCTGCTTTTGAGGAAGTTTCCGTCTTATCATCCATTTACTGCGGAGAAGGAGAGTTCCTGCTGCAGCAGCAGTCTGGTGAGTTCACCATGTTATTATACTTAGTCCATGTTAGAATAGCCTACAACAGACTGACCATGTAAACACGAGAGCTCATTTACGTAAGTTAAACTTTCAAATTAATTAATTATAAGTGCAATGTCTGCAATGTTTCAGGTCAAGCGTCAATTGTTTACCACCACTGCTCTAGATCTGTAAATTAACAGTATGGTTAATAAACCAGTATGTGAAGCTCTTTAATCAAAATGATATTTTTAATACTAAAATATAATTTTTGTTATTATCAACAATTTTTCAGAGCATAAAAAAAATCTCAAAGCACATTATTCTTATTATTTTATGATAGAGATGTTAAATTACAGTTATTTCCTGTCAGTCCTGAAGTGAAAAAAAATGTGTTTTAGTGGTTGTTTGTTATTCTGGATTTATTTCTGACTTCGCAGTGAATTTCAGTGTTCTGGATCAAATTTGCTCTAAAAAGGTGAATTCAGTTTAAATTCCTCACTCCTGTTCAAAATGATGAAGAGTAGTGAACTCAGTGAGGAAGAAAGAGTCCAGTTAAAGTGAAGGAGATGATGCTGCTGCTCTGATATGTTTGTTAAGCTCTGTATAGATTTAAATCCTACTGATAACACCTCATATCTAGAGTCTAAATATTATACGCTATATTCCCAAAAGTATTCGCTCACCCATCCAAATAATCAGAATCAGGTGTTCCAGTCACTTCCATGGCCACAGGTGTATAAAATCAAGCACCTAGACATGCAGACTGATTTTACAAATATTTGTGAAAGAATGGGTTGCTCTCAGGAGCTCAGTGAATTCTAGCGTGGAACTGTGATAGGATGCCACCTGTGCAACAAATCCAGTCGTGAAATTTCCTCACTCCTAAATATTCCACAGTCAACTGTCAGCTGTATTATAAGAACGTGGAAGTGTTTGGGAACGACAGCAACTCAGCCACAAAGTGGTAGGACACATAAACTGAGGGAGCGGGGTCAGTGGATGCTGAGGCGCATAGTGTAAAGAGGTCACCAACTTTCTGCAGAGTCAATCACTACAGACCTCCAAACTTCATGTGGCCTTCAGATTAGCTCAAGAACAGTGCACAGAGAGCTTCATGGAATGGGCTTCCATGGCCGAGCAGCTGCATCCAAGCCATACATCACCAAGTGCAAGTGCATCACCAAGAGCTGGGCTTGGCCCCTTAGTTCCAGTGAAAGAAACTCTGAATGCTTCAGCATACCAAGACATTTTGGACAATTCCATGCTCCCAACTTTGTGGGAACAGTTTGGAGCTGGCCCCTTCCTCTTCCAACATGACTGTGCACCAGTGCACAAAGCAAGGTCCATAAAGACATGGATGACAGAGTCTGGTGTGGATGAACTTGACTGGCCTGTACAGAGTCCTGACCTCAACCCGATAGAACACCTTTGGGATGAATTAGAGCAGAGACTGAGAGCCAGGCCTTCTCATCCAACATCAGTGTGTGACCTCACAAATACACTTCTGGAAGAATGGTCAAAAATTCCCATAAACACACTCCTAAACCTTGTGGACAGCCTTCCCAGAACAGTTGAAGCTGTTATAGATGCAAAGGGTGGACTGACGTCATATTGAACCCTATGGATTAGGAATGGGATGTAACTTAAGTTCATATGCGAGTCAAGGCAGGTGAGCGAATACTTTTGACAATATAGTGTTCTTATCTTCACATCTTATTTGTCATAAAATCAAATCTATTTCTTTTTTAATACATACTGTAAATATTTCTTATTATTATTGATTCTATTAGTCCATTATGGTTGTTTTTATTGTTTTTCTTACTCAGAACTTGCTGCTTTCCCCCAGTGGAGGATCAATAAAGAAAGTGCTGCTGTGTTTGTCCTCCAGCTGAAGATGGACTGATGGTCCAAATCAACAGCACTGTTGGAGGAGACAGAGGCCTGGACGTGAGGCTGCTGTTCCATCTGCACCCCCGATACCCTTCCTGTCCCCCCGCCATCTCCGTCTCCTCCTGCGCTCTCTCCAGGACTCAGTGTCACAGCATTAGACAGAAGCTTCTGGATCAGGCTGCAGCTTTACCACCAGAGCCAATGGTCCATCAGCTTGTGGAGTGGTTGCAGGTACATTTGTAACATTTGCACATTTAGCTGGTTATCTTAAATGAACAATATTTTAATGCTTCTCAAAAAAATCATATGATGTGTGTTTTAATAATAGCAGTGTGTGGAGGTGACAGGGGAGTGCAGAGGTGGTGAGGTGGAGGTGAAAGAGATGGAAAAAGAGGAAGAGTGGACGGCGGTGCTGTCGTTGGACCACATACGATCTCGAAACCGTTACATTGGTCTGCTGGAGCGCTGGAGCCAGCAGCTGCAGCTCACTGGGAGGTTATTACTGGGACCAAGTATACTGGTTATTCTACAGGGAGCCAGAGCCAACATCAAGGTACCAGCAAGCACACAAAGACCAGCAGACAGTACTACTTTTTGTGTACAACGTATAAAAGTATACACACTTAGTACACGCCCTCTATGCTTGCCTGCGCTGTATGGAAGATTTTGAACATGTGAGAAACATAGAGTACATTTATATGGCTGTTACATGACCACCACAGAGTCGAGCAGAAGGAAAAATTGTGGGCACAGATGAGTTATACATTATCGTTACATAATAATTTAAGCACACAAATGAATATAGCTTTTAACAGTAGTTGACATTTTATCATGTGTTTATTATAGGTGATCTAAAATAATGCTGATTCCATCCGAGTCAGTCAGTTTGGGTTAGGTCATCCATGTTCTAAGAGGTTTCACTGTTACCTTGTTTTTTTTCTGATCCTTTGGTCCTTGATGTAAAAGGTTTGATTTGAAAAAAACATGGCTGCATCTAAAAACAGTGCAACTGTCTGCTATGAACAGAAACTTAATAGAAAACAGTGGTGCAGCAAATAGCTGGTAGATGTGGAAAACAGGCTCTGTGTGTTTCTGGCAAGTGAGCTTTTTCACCCGAATGACGCCTTGATTCAAGTCAGTCAATCTTTATTGTCATTATAGTACAGTGAATGCACTACACTGCAAAAAATCAAAATCTTACCAAGAATATTTGTCTTATTTTTAGTCAAATTATGTCTATGCACTTAATTTCAGACAATATCACTGAGAACAAAACTTACATGCTTGAATTCAAGCATTTTTTGCTTGAATTAAGCAAAAAAAATCTGTTAATGGACCAAGTGAAAATGTTAATAAGTATAAGTAATAAGTAATAATGTTGATAAGTTTTCTTGAAATAAGACATAACATCTGAGCCACAAGGCCCTCCATCCTAATGTAAATTTTGATAAGTGATATTATCTGAAATTAAGGGCATAGACATAATTTCACTAGAAATAAGACAAATATTCTTGGTAAGATTTTGAGTTTTTTGTAGTGTTTCGTGCATTGCTAGTGGATGCAGGTACGTCCTGTATCGCTCTGTGCAGTGAAGTCATCAGTAGTTCTCAAGGAACATCAGAGAGCAAGCAGAACAGGACGACACTGCAGTATCAACAAGCTCACTACTGAAAGTGACTGTCCAACAACAGAGGATTTAGTGAGATCCAGAGATATAGAATTAGTCAAGTTATCAAATCAAGCTTCACCCACACAGTTTCTGTCCAGTCTTACTGATCAGTGTGTCCAGTGACTGTAAGGACTGTCATCGTGTCTCTCCAGGAGTTCTGTCATCTTTTGAAGACGGTGAAGGTGGATGTGGATTCATCAGGCAAGAAATGCAAAGAGAGGATGATGAAAGTTCTCATAGAAAGCCCCGTGTCTCCCTCCTGTGGACATGGGTATGTCTCATGGACAGACGTTTCTGATATAGCAGAGACATTGGACACAGAGCAGTATTACTTCAGCTCTCATATGGTTTCTGTCCATGTGTCTCTGTCAGTCTCCAGGGTTTCGTAGTGAAGACCTACAAGTCGTCACTAGAGCTGACAGCAGCCTTCCAGGAGATCAACATGATGCAGCTTTACCATCAAATACTGCCATCATTCAGTGACTTACAGCACTCAGGTTAAGATGAGTAGAAGACAGGTTAAATTCTGTAACCAGTGGGTGCCACTCAAGGAGAAGTCTGGTTGAGAAATCATCTAAATATTCATATTTATTCATCCATGACATGACAAAATCTAACTAACACTAAGCTACTCTACTTTCTATTCTCCAACACAACAAACTATATTAGTGTTATTTTTCATGTTTGTGCGAAGTCTAGAAGCAAAATTACCATTTTATATAGTGTTGCCTCCTCTCAGGGGAGGGTCTACATCTTTGCTTCTTATGTATGAATAAGATACATATTATCCTCGAGTTGGGCCACATAGAACCATCTATTTTACTCTAAACTATGAGTCTTTGATGTCAGATCTCCAGATGCTCCCTCTGTCTATCCTGACTTTTAACCTCACCAGCGCTAATGCTCTTAAGCATTCTGCATCGGTCCCAGTTTGCTTCCCATGGCTTGTACTCTGTCTGATTATGTCAATGTGCTTTGAGGTTTCATCCAGGATTTGGAACCTGAGCCGTTTTAAACAGGAAGAAAAATGGGAAAAAAAAAAAAAAAAGACAGAAAAATATCTGAGTGTCGTCTGTGGCAAAGTAAAGACTAAACTGCTGTGCCTACACTGCAAATTATTGTATCTGAAAATGAGGTAAATAACTCATTCAATAATAAATATTACATCTCTCCCCCAAAGTCTCATCAAATAAATCTTGTTTTAAAGGTACAATCAGGAAAGGCAGTTGCTGGATAGGGACAAATGTAGGAGGAGGAAATTGGAAAAACGTCTAAAAAGGGAGCTTTGTTAAGTCATGAAATGAATATAATGAAGGAGGCCTCATCAGATCTGTGAAAACCACTTAAATTAAACAAACTGAAATGCGGAGGAAGACTGTTTGACGCCATAGAGAAAAGTGCAGCACATGCAGAACAGCAACGTCACTGTCGCTGATGTCACAGCACGCTGTGACTTCTGGGCCAACAGCGTACTCGTTGCATAGCAACGGAAGACTCCATGGTGTCATGACATCATGGTGTTCTGAATGGCCTTTGATCTTTGTGTCTGTACCACACGCTAATGTTATGGAACACAACTCTTCAAAGGCCAATTCAGTCAGCAGCAGTCTAGAGTCTGCAAGCTAGTTTATAACAGAGAAGAGCATTTTACAGTCTCCTACAAGCACGTCTGCAAACAACAGCGCTGATATGGATATGGACTGGGATATGGATTGGGACGTGGGCGTGGGACGTGGACGTGGACATGGATATGGACGTGGACATGGACATGGACATGAATGTGGACATGGACATGGACATGAATATGGACATGGACATGGATTTGGACATGGACAAGGATATGGTGTCACATTCATATGAAGATGCCAGGATGGTATTCAAAAAGCTCTTATTCCAACTGAACGCATAAAAAAAGCTGAACGTGACCAATCCGAGGGAGTCCGCGGGAAAATCTCAGAGCCTTGGAGGGTTGGAGGTTCGCAAAGATGATGGCAGAGAAAGAAGAGATGTGGGAAAAGAAGGTAGCCCAGATGCAGACGGAAATAAACAACAAGGACAGCGAAATCCAACATCTTACCCAAAGCAGGGACCTTTTTCCGTGAGAGTCTCAACGACAAAATGAGGCAGCTGGAGACAAAAGCAGCTGAGCACTCCCAGACCGAGACAGCCCTGCAGGAAAGGGTCAAAGACTTGGAGGAAAGGCTAGCACAGACAGAGAGGATGGTGAGCCAGATGCGCCTTGAACTAAACAACAAGGGCAGCGAAATCCAAGGTCTTACCCAGAGCAGGGACCATTTCCATGAGAGTCTCAAAGACAGGATGAGGCAGCTGGACACAAAAGCAGCTCAGCTGACCCAGATGGAGGCAGCCTTGAAGGAAGCAAGAGAGACAGGAGCAGAGGTGGAACAGACCTGGGACACAAAGCTGAAACAAGCGAATACCAACCTGTGTGAGTGGAAGCTGAAACATCAGCAGGTGGAGGATGAGAAGAAAGACCTGGCCGAAAAACAACAAGGCATGGAGTCGACTGCACAAGAGATGCAGGACCAGATCAAACTGCTGGAGGAGATCTGCCTGTACCAGAAGAGCAGGAGAGGCTTCCCCTTCTTCCACAAACGGAAGATGGAGGACAGAGAGGCAGTGCTGGAGAGAATGAAGTCCAAGATGAAGGACAAGATGAATAAGAGGGAGAAGGAGGAGAAAAAGGAAAGAGGGAAGGAGAAGAGTGACAGCAACTATGAGGTGAAGTAGGCTAACTGCTCCACCTTCTTACCCCAAGCTTGTAGAAAGTAAGTTTTTACATCCTTCCTTCATCTCCCTCACCTCCTCCATCCTTCCTTCATGTCTTTCCCCTCCTACCTCTTTGATCATTTAGTCGATAGATCTAATCTATCATATGCTTTATCGATTAAATGATAAGGTTTTTTCCTTGTGATCAGTTTTTTTCCACCAAATATATTATGGGACACTCTAAAGAGTTACCAAATATATTTGAAAAAAAAGATGATTTAATCATTAGATCAAAACAACAAATTGAATCTATTGACAGGAGGGCGGCACGGTGGTGCAGTGGTTAGCACTGTTGTCTCAAAGCAAGAATGTACCGGGTCCATTTCGGCCCGGGCCTTTCTGTGTGGAGTTTGCATGTTCTCCCCGTGCCTGCGTGGGTTCTCTCCGGGTACTCCGGCTTCCTCCCACCATCCAAAACATGCATGGGAATTAGGTTAATTGGCTATTTTAAATTGACTGTAGGTGTGAATGTGAGTGTGAGTGGTTGTCTGTCTCTATGTGCCCTGTGATGTGGTGGTGACTTGTCCATAGGCTCCAGCCCCCCCGCAACCCGTGAGGATAAACGGTAGAAAATGGATGGATGGATTAAATGATAGGGTTTTCTCCTGGTACTCAGGTTTTCCCTAAATATATTAATATATATTTAAAAAAACAATCATGATGGCTGGTTAGCTCAGTGGTCAGACCGTGGTGTTTTAACACCAAGGTCGGAGGTTTGATCCCTGCATGGGCCAGACTGAAGAATTAGTAATACTAGAAAAATTTCCTGAAGAAATTTGCGGCTGGGTCATCCCCATGAAACCACTGAAATACCATGACAGCATTAACTTTAGTTATAAAACATGCAATTTAATCATTTAACAAAACATAATAATTAAGCAAATAATGATCTCCACCTTTAACAACAACTGATTTCAACATCGAAATTAATTATACTTATATTTCATTGTGTTTTCTGACAAAATTCTCATTACACGCAATGCGTCTGGGTCTGTCTGAATGTGTGTTATGTTGTTATTTTCACAGAGTAAAATAAAAATAAGCTTAAAAATAATGGTTGCTGTAGTGGATGTTTTTAAGTGACTGAAAAACAATTAATTAAATATTCATGTTTAATAATTATGAAAAATAGAGGAGAAATTAAGTGTCCGTGACTCACATTCTCATCCTCCGTAACATATTTGAGGGACTGTTTACACATGTCAAGAGAATTTTAAATAGAGTTGTATGTTGTATAAAGCAACTCATGGGTCAGTGCTTTCAAGATGGCTACCAGGTAAGAAGAACTTTTTCCTCTCAAGTTAAAAGTTAAACTTTCTCCTGTCAGACTGCATACACGACAGAACTGATTATCATTACCGATACAGCTAGTTTTCTATATTTAGAAAAACATTTTGATTTTTTTTTTTTTCTATGAAAATAGATGCTATTAATGTCTATTTATGTGCATAGAGTAAGAATTTGCTTTGTCATCATGGCTTCTCTGTTGCTAGCTAAACATGCTAATGTTCCTCATCCTCCACAACACAGTTCTCTCTTACCGCAACAATTGAAGGCCAGTTGCGGTAGAGAGAACTTCTGTTACGGTAATGAGAGGTCTACTCTATTACATATACACTATAACATATATTACAAATTATTATTTTAAATTATATTTTACTAACTGTTATGTTGTTATACTGTTTTAATTGTATTACAGTCGTGTTGCAGTTGTGTATTAAGACTGTCGTATGAGTGTCGTACTGTGTTTGTGTATATGTATATCTATACTGTATATCTTATGGGTTACAACTGTGACATTTTGCTTTATGTCCTGTTCAATGCAGACTGTCAGCAAGTGACAAAAAGAAAGCATTAGTGAAGGCTAGACTGTCCAGGTTCAGACAAAAGATTTACAATGACCCAGAACTGCTGGAAGAGTACAGAAGGAAGGAAAGAGAAGTTAGGGACTGGAGAGATTACAGAAAGAGTAATTGGCATATTTATAACCTATTATGCCTATTATAGTCTATAGCAGTAGTTGTCAACATAGCGTCTGGGGTCCTTCAGAGAGTTCCTGGAGGTCCCCAGGAAATGTTTGTAATTAATGTACAGAATACCCTCATCTCATACAGTGTCTATAGGAAGACAGTGTGAGGAAGTCCACAAATGCGTGTATGCACGCACACGTAAGATTTGTCCCATGTTTTGAGACACTCATTTCATATCATGCTTCCTTTCCATTTTCAGATATCAAAAATGAAAGCAAAATGGCCTACTTAAAAAAAAAAAAAAAAAAAAAACTAACAAAAAAACATGAAAAAAAGAAAAAGCAGTGATGGGAAAACTCAAGAAGGTACTACAACAAAAAGAAACAGTTAAAAGCTGTACTGGATATCACTCCAGTGAGTGAGGACGATGAGGAAGCAAATGCAATAATTCCAAATCTTCCAGAAGCTTCCTCAAGAGAGCAGCTTCAACATGTAGATGACTATTTCCAAACTTCATCTCCTAAAACATCGACCCCAAAGGAATTACAAAAAACAAGAAAACAGAAAAAGAAGACAAGAAGAAGAAGAGACAGAGGAAAACAATGCTAAAACTGAAGTCAAAATTACGCTCCACGGAAGAGAGACTTGTGGAAAGGACAAAAGACTCAAAAGACTGGAGATGGCAGCCAAGAGGAAACAGGTAACCATCAACATGAGAGGCAGAGACGCCCAGAGGGAAACAAAAAAGTGCCGTCATCAGCGAACATACAACATTGTCAGTAGCAGCCAGAGGAGACTTACGAGCACTCTTGTTAGCAGTTTCCTTCACCGAGATGATGTGTCCACTGTGATAAATGGGAAATCAGGAGAAATTCGGAAAAAGGGACAGACATTCCGGAGAAGAGCCCTAACGGACACAGTGGCCAATCAGTGTCTGTAGTGAGGATAACTTGTCTTGCATGTACAGGAGATGCAGCAAATGCAAAGGCAAGTTATTTCCTACGACACTGGGTCCTTCCACAAAAGGAAACGTTATTGCATGGGACAAGTGGATAACCAGATCTGTGCCATTGACCGAGAAATACAAAGACAGGTCCACTGAGGCAAAGGATGTAAGAAATGTTTTTCTTGAGAAGAGGCATACCTCAATTGAAAAGCTAGTGGCGCTCACTCAGGACCACCTCCCAAACTTCTCCAGACGTATATACAATGTTAGGCACCAGTTTGAAAGACTGAGGAGCTTGAGGGAGACCCTGACCCAAAATGACGTAGTTGTTCACATAAACTACAGCAAGAACTACGCTTGCAAATACACCAGGGAACTAAAAGAAACTCACTTTGAAGGTGGTAATCAACATGCCACTCTCCATACTGGAGTTCTCTATCTTGTGGGGGCAAAGTGGAGTCATTTGCATCACTCTCAGCCTGTCTCCAGCATGATGCCACAGCCACATGGGCTAACCTTGACCCAGGACTGAGGTGCATAAAAGAGGAGCATCCAAATGCCAGAAATCTCCACTTCATCTCAGACGGGCCCATATCTCAGTATCGAAACAAAACAAACTTTTACCTTGCATCAACAGTGCCATTTGTGTAAGGATTTAAGCATATGACATGGAATTTCACGGTAGCATCCCATGGAAAGGGTGCTCCTGATGGAGTGGGTGGTGCCCTGAAAAACCTGGCAGACAGAATCGTGTCTTATGGTACCAGCATACCAGATGCTGACACTCTGTTTGAGCAGCTGAAGCTCAACTCGTCTGTGAGGCTTTTCAGGATAACAGAGAAGGACGTCAAAAGAAGTGGGGAATTAGTCCCACCGCATCTGAAGGCAGTGCCTGGGACAATGAGAATCCATCAGGTGAGTCAGTTAATAACATTCAAAGAAGAGAAATGTACCTTTATACTTACCTAGGTTCCTGGTGGAAATATTGTGTAAACTGTAAACAATATAGTTTAGGACAAATGGAGTACTGTAGTTAAAAGGAACAGTTCCCTAAAAGTTAAAACTGTGTCCTAATATACTCACTGTTGTGCTAGTTATAACACAGGTGCATTTTGTCCAATTAACACGAGGTTACCAGAGAGAGAGAGCTAGTCACCATTGACTTAATTGCAATCAATAGTGACTAGCTTTCTCTTGAGTAGTGCTGGCAACCTCCTTGTGCATTCTTCAATTGCTGTCCATGCTATGAATGTTACTATTAAGAGAGAAACTAATATACTTTCATCAGTATGTGATACAAGTGTAAAGATACAAAACAGCACTTAAAGTCTGTATTCTCTATGTCATTATAGGGGCACTAGATGTTGCACCATATTGAGCCTTGAGCATCATTTTCTGCTTAAGTATCAAACGGATGATAATAATGGATGAGTTTAATTTCAACTAAAATTAATTTTCTTTTTCCTTAAGCTGATATTGACAAAACCAGGCCTTATCCACACACGAGAAGTGTCCTGTTTTTGTGACCGTGCCTGTGGATGCTTCAGTCCAAAGGAATTTGAGTTCCAAGAATCAGAAAAGGAGACTGTTGAGCCACTTTTGGAAGTAGGAAAGTGGGTCCTCATACAATACGATGGAGAACTGTTCCCTGGTGTCATCACACATACATTTGGTGGTATGGACATGTTATGTTGTTGATAATAAATCTTAAATCATAATAAGTGTTTTTTTGTTTTACTTTGTTTCCAGATTGCCGATGGTCAATATGAGGTTGATACCATGAGTTGTGCTGGACCCAGCAAGTTTTTCATTCCATCCATCGGGTTTGAAGATGAAAAAGTCTGGTACTATTTTGAAGACATAAAAGCTGTCATCCCTGAGCAACATCGTCAGCTCGACACTTCTGTATGTTACCTGAGATCTGGGCAAAGCACTCAGAGAAACGTGTAGAACATTATACTGTACTGAAGTCAGGGGTGACTAGCTTTCTCTTGAGTGGTGTTGGCAGCCCATACTACCTGTGTATTCTATGGACAAATCACACTTGTATTTTGACTGGCACAAGGAGGAGTCGATGAGGGCATAATTTTCATTTTTGAGTAAACTATGCCATGTTATTTCCCCCATGTGTTCAATATTTTTTTGTGTCTGGAATGAAATGTTAACATGTTTGAACATTGCTCTGTGTAGTCCTGATCTGTTGTTTTTATACATGCTATTATTGTTATTGTTCTGTTTTAGCCTATGAATGTTATGTATCTAAATGATTTTCTACATTAAAATGGTATAATGTTTTTAACCAACAGTCTTAATATACTTATCATTACTGAAACCAGCAACCTCATTTCCGAAATGTATGTATCATTACTGGAACAGGTGTTCATTTAGCATTAATTTAATAAATAGAAAAGAATTAGTTTGTTTTTAAATGTATATGCACAATATACATGTTAACTTCTTTAAAGTTTGCCATATCATTTTAAAATATGTCAGGTTTCAATGAAATATAAAAACTGTTAGGTTGTAGATTGCAAAAGGTATTGCGGTAATGAGAGAAAAAGGTCAAAATCAAATCAAAATGTAAATTTAAAAATAGTTGATATTGCAGAGTTTCAAGTAGTTGTGCGTGACCGTTAATAATCAACTTGTAAAATTTTGAAAAATAATTGGCTTTCTTTATGGTCTTGATGTTTTCAGTCCATTGTGGTAATTTTAAGGGCATATTTTGGAAAATATGTTCAAAAAGGTGTTAAATTGTTAGCAAATATTTTTAATTAACAGTCATAAACACTTCAGACTTTGTTATTGATGCCTAAAAAGGAAATTTGTTGATGCAGTTCTTGAAATCTTTGAAATTTGAAAGATTTCATGAGTATGACCCGGCTGCATTTTGCACCAACTTGTCACAAGTCAGAGAGGACCCACACGTGGAATCACCAGGCAGAGGCAGGAATAAGACAAAAACTAAAACTTTACTTTGTCTTCCCAGTAGAACACGGTACAGTCCATTGCAGGGGTCAAAACTCAAAATCAAGCAGATCAGGCAGAGGTACAGAGATAGGATACAAAGCAGGCATAAGCATAAACAACAATCTGGCAAACATCAGGGAGCGACTGACTGGTATAAATACCATAGACTGTAAAAGAATGGATGTAGCACCCGTGACGTCACCCATTGGTTTGGGAGTCCTTTTGTGCTCCTATCATGGGCATTTGAACTGCGCCATCTTGGATTTCAGTGGGCGTGTACTTTCCATATTAGGAGGAGAGGCAGGAACTTTATGGGTCAGCCGGCCGAGATCCCGCCCACTGAACTCAAGTTAACAGCCAAACTGAGCTAGCTTAAGGCTATTCAGCTAGGCTAGGCTAACAAGCAGCTACAGACAGCAAAAACAGATCGTAATCCTAGTGTTGTACTTAAAAATCACCTCTTCAGATTGAGAGTTTTTAGGTGGAGCTGCAGGGTTTGGTGGAGTTGTGGGGGAAAATTCATTTGTACTATTTAACTGTGAAACGATTGTTTAACATGTTATTTACCGCGTTTCAACACTGCCTCCATCCACCGATACATGCCAATAAGTGCCAACATCCAGGTAAACTCTATTTCATAAAATCTATGGGTAAAATTAAAATCACTGTCCATCTTAAAACCCAAGTTTTAAACTGTTGGCTTTTAAAACTCTGTCAAAGGGCCCAAGTCAACAGGTGGAGGTTCACAGAGGCCACTGGGACCAAACACCATCACTTTTTCAATACAGGCAATTACATTATACAGAAAACAATTTTTTCAATAAAGGCCTGCCATGCTCGCAAGGCTGGCACGGCAGGCACATAATAAAGATCTGTTCTGTTTCTGCTAGAAAAAAGAACAACAGTTTACTGAGGCCAACTGGGCAAAAAATCATAATGATACTGTATTTCAGTATATTTTGATATGGATTGAATTTGTTTGTCTTATATTTGAAACTTGAATTTCTAATTAAAAGATATAGTGTGAATGACCTACATATTCACCTCAGAATTAATTTAATTATTATTTTTAATTATTTAATTTAATGATTATATATTAATTATTGCAGCTTTTACTCACGCTCTGATCAAATTTTGATCACAACCTTGATTTTGTTATCAAACAATCTCCAAACTCATATAATTGAGTTGAAACGATTTATTGGGTGTCGTAGTTTTAGTAATAGGACCTTTATGTTGAAGCTTAACGATGCGATACTGTGGAAACAGGAAGTAGAGAATGTAAATATAACGGCATGGTTGCTACTTACATTACGTGTTCTGGTGTGCTTTTTGGTTCACACTATCCCTTGGCAATGTGGCATAATGTTGTGTGCTAATATGTCGTATGTGTGACGTTTTTTTTTTTTTTTTTTTGTGTCAGCACTTATTCCCATCGTTAAACACCACAACAAGATGGAAGGTGTCAACTATTTATGGGATTGGTGCATTTTTCTCTTGCAGAAAAGTATTTTTATATTTTTGTGCATGTGTGTGACCGTCACCGCACCCTCTCTGGAGACTAAGTTGTCTTTATTTGATTTTCTTATAGTGAACCAGAGAGGAAAGTGCTACACCTTAGTGAATTGAGTGAATTGAGGGGGAAACAGATGATAAACAGGGTGAGAGAGTATGGGTAGGAAAGAGTACAAACAGGCAGTGTCATTAGGAATCAAGAATGTGAGAAGCAGCATGATTCCCAGTAACCAATGTCACAAAAATAAGGAGAGAAGAGAGATAGTACTCATAACACTAAGCTACTCTACTTTCTATTCTCCAACACAACAAACTATATTAGTGTTATTTTTCATGTTTGTGCGAAGTCTAGAAGCAAAATTACCATTTTATATAGTGTTGCCTCCTCTCAGGGGAGGGTCTACATCTTTGCTTCTTATGTATGAATAAGATACATATTATCCTCGAGTTGGGCCACATAGAACCATCTATTTTACTCTAAACTATGAGTCTTTGATGTCAGATCTCCAGATGCTCCCTCTGTCTATCCTGACTTTTAACCTCACCAGCGCTAATGCTCTTAAGCATTCTGCATCGGTCCCAGTTTGCTTCCCATGGCTTGTACTCTGTCTGATTATGTCAATGTGCTTTGAGGTTTCATCCAGGATTTGGAACCTGAGCCGTTTTAAACAGGAAGAAAAATGGAAAAAAAAAAAAAAAAGACAGAAAAATATCTGAGTGTCGTCTGTGGCAAAGTAAAGACTAAACTGCTGTGCCTACACTGCAAATTATTGTATCTGAAAATGAGGTAAATAACTCATTCAATAATAAATATTACATCTCTCCCCCAAAGTCTCATCAAATAAATCTTGTTTTAAAGGTACAATCAGGAAAGGCAGTTGCTGGATAGGGACAAATGTAGGAGGAGGAAATTGGAGAAAAAAAAAAAATCCAAAAACGTCTAAAAAGGGAGCTTTGTTAAGTCATGAAATGAATATAATGAAGGAGGCCTCATCAGATCTGTGAAAACCACTTAAATTAAACAAACTGAAATGTGGAGGAAGACTGTTTGACGCCATAGAGAAAAGTGCAGCACATGCAGAACAGCAACGTCACTGTCGCTGATGTCACAGCACGCTGTGACTTCTGGGCCAACGGCGTACTCGTTGCATAGCAACGGAAGACTCCATGGTGTCATGACATCATGGTGTTCTGAATGGCCTTTGATCTTTGTGTCTGTACCACACGCTAATGTTATGGAACACAACTCTTCAAAGGCCAATTCAGTCAGCAGCAGTCTAGAGTCTGCAAGCTAGTTTATAACAGAGAAGAGCATTTTACAGTCTCCTACAAGCACGTCTGCAAACAACAGCGCTGATATGGATATGGACTGGGATATGGATTGGGACGTGGACGTGGACATGGACATGGATATGGACGTGGACATGGACATGGACATGAATGTGGACATGGACATGGACATGAATATGGACATGGACATGGATTTGGACATGGACAAGGATATGGTGTCACATTCATATGAAGATGCCAGGATGGTATTCAAAAAGCTCTTATTCCAACTGAGCATAAAAAAAGCTGAACGTGACCAATCCGAGGGAGTCCGGCGGGAAAATCTCAGAGCCTTGGAGGGTTGGAGGTTCGCAAAGATGATGGCAGAGAAAGAAGAGATGTGGGAAAAGAAGGTAGCCCAGATGCAGACGGAAATAAACAACAAGGACAGCGAAATCCAACATCTTACCCAAAGCAGGGACTTTTTCCGTGAGAGTCTCAACGACAAAATGAGGCAGCTGGAGACAAAAGCAGCTGAGCACTCCCAGACCGAGACAGCCCTGCAGGAAAGGGTCAAAGACTTGGAGGAAAGGCTAGCACAGACAGAGAGGATGGTGAGCCAGATGCGCCTTGAACTAAACAACAAGGGCAGCGAAATCCAAGGTCTTACCCAGAGCAGGGACCATTTCCATGAGAGTCTCAAAGACAGGATGAGGCAGCTGGACACAAAAGCAGCTCAGCTGACCCAGATGGAGGCAGCCTTGAAGGAAGCAAGAGAGACAGGAGCAGAGGTGGAACAGACCTGGGACACAAAGCTGAAACAAGCGAATACCAACCTGTGTGAGTGGAAGCTGAAACATCAGCAGGTGGAGGATGAGAAGAAAGACCTGGCCGAAAAACAACAAGGCATGGAGTCGACTACACAAGAGATGCAGGACCAGATCAAACTGCTGGAGGAGATCTGCCTGTACCAGAAGAGCAGGAGAGGCTTCCCCTTCTTCCACAAACGGAAGATGGAGGACAGAGAGGCAGTGCTGGAGAGAATGAAGTCCAAGATGAAGGACAAGATGAATAAGAGGGAGAAGGAGGAGAAAAAGGAAAGAGGGAAGGAGAAGAGTGACAGCAACTATGAGGTGAAGTAGGCTAACTGCTCCACCTTCTTACCCCAAGCTTGTAGAAAGTAAGTTTCTACATCCTTCCTTCATCTCCCTCACCTCCTCCATCCTTCCTTCATGTCTTTCCCTCCTACCTCTTTGATCATTTAGTCGATAGATCTAATCTATCATATGCTCTATCGATTAAATGATAAGGTTTTTTCCTGGTGATCAGTTTTTTTCCCCCAAATATATTATGGGACACTCTAAAGAGTTACCAAATATATTTTAAAAAAAAGATGATTTAATCATTAGATCAAAACAACAAATTGAATCTATTGACAGGAGGGCGGCACGGTGGTGTAGTGGTTAGCACTGTTGTCTCAAAGCAAGAAGGTACCGGGTCCATTTCCCGGCCCGGGGCCTTTCTGTGTGGAGTTTGCATGTTCTCCCCGTGCCTGCGTGGGTTCTCTCCGGGTACTCCGGCTTCCTCCCACCATCCAAAACATGCATGGGAATTAGGTTAATTGGCTAATTTAAATTGACTGTAGGTGTGAATGTGAGTGTGAGTGGTTGTCTGTCTCTATGTGCCCTGCGATGTGGTGGTGACTTGTCCATAGGCTCCAGCCCCCCCGCAACCCGTGAGGATAAACGGTAGAAAATGGATGGATGGATTAAATGATAGGGTTTTCTCCTGGTACTCAGGTTTTACATAAATATATTAATATATATTTAAAAAAAAACAATCATGATGGCTGGTTAGCTCAGTGGTCAGACCGTGGTGTTTTAACACCAAGGTCGGAGGTTTGATCCCTGCATGGGCCAGACTGAAGAATTAGTAATACTAGAAAAAATTTCCTGAAGAAATTTGCGGCTGGGTCATCCCCATGAAACCACTGAAATACCATGACAGCATTAACTTTAGTTATAAAACATGCAATTTAATCATTTAACAAAACATAATAATTAAGCAAATAATGATCTCCACCTTTAACAACAACTGATTTCAACATCGAAATTAATTATACTTATATTTCATTGTGTTTTCTGACAAAATTCTCATTACCGCAATGCGTCTGGGTCTGTCTGAATGTGTGTTATGTTGTTATTTTCACAGAGTAAAATAAAAATAAGCTTAAAAAATAATGGTTGCTGTAGTGGATGTTTTTAAGTGACTGAAAAACAATTAATTAAATATTCATGTTTAATAATTATGAAAAATAGAGGAGAAATTAAGTGTCCGTGACTCACATTCTCATCCTCCGTAACATATTTGAGGGACTGTTTACACATGTCAAGAGAATTTTAAATAGAGTTGTATGTTGTATAAAGCAACTCATGGGTCAGTGCTTTCAAGATGGCTACCAGGTCAGAAGAACTTTTTCCTCTCAAGTTAAAAGTTAAACTTTCTCCTGTCAGACTGCATACACGACAGAAGTGATTATCATTACCGATACAGCTAATTTTCTATATTTAGAAAAACATTTTGAATTTTTTTTTTTTCTATGAAAATAGATGCTATTAATGTCTATTTATGTGCATAGAGTAAGAATTTGCTTTGTCATCATGGCTTCTCTGTTGCTAGCTAAACATGCTAATGTTCCTCATCCTCCACAACACAGTTCTCTCTTACCGCAACAATTGAAGGCCAGTTGCGGTAGAGAGAACTTCTGTTACGGTAATGAGAGGTCTACTCTATTACATATACACTATAACATATATTACAAATTATTATTTTAAATTATATTTTACTAAGTGTTATGTTGTTATACTGTTTTAATTGTATTACAGTCGTGTTGCAGTTGTGTATTAAGACTGTCGTATGAGTCTTATTTGTGTTTGTGTATATGTATATCTATACTGTATATCTTATGGGTTACAACTGTGACATTTTGCTTTATGTCCTGTTCAATGCAGACTGTCAGCAAGTGACAAAAAGAAAGCATTAGTGAAGGCTAGACTGTCCAGGTTCAGACAAAGATTTACAATGACCCAGAACTGCTGGAAGAGTACAGAAGGAAGGAAAGAGAAGTTAGGGACTGGAGAGATTACAGAAAGAGTAATTGGCATATTTATAACCTATTATGCCTATTATAGTCTATAGCAGTAGTTGCCAACATAGCGTCTGGGGTCCTTCAGAGAGTTCCTGGAGGTCCCCAGAAAATGTTTGTAATTAATGTACAGAATACCCTCATCTCATACAGTGTCTATAGGAAGACAGTGTGAGGAAGTCCACAAATGCGTGTATGCACGCACACATAAGATTTGTCCCATGTTTTGAGACACTCATTTCATATCATGCTTCCTTTCCATTTTCAGATATCAAAAATGAAAGCAAAATGGCCTACTTAAAAAAAAAAAAAAAAAAACTAACAAAAAAACATGAAAAAAAGAAAAAGCAGTGATGGGAAAACTCAAGAAGGTACTACAACAAAAAGAAACAGTTAAAAGCTGTACTGGATATCACTCCAGTGAGTGAGGACGATGAGGAAGCAAATGCAATCATTCCAAATCTTCCAGAAGCTTCCTCAAGAGAGCAGCTTCAACATGTAGATGACTATTTCCAAACTTCATCTCCTAAAACATCGACCCCAAAGGAATTACAAAAAACAAGAAAACAGAAAAAGAAGACAAGAAGAAGAAGAGACAGAGGAAAACAATGCTAAAACTGAAGTCAAAATTACGCTCCACGGAAGAGAGACTTGTGGAAAGGACAAAAGACTCAAAAGACTGGAGATGGCAGCCAAGAGGAAACAGGTAACCATCAACATGAGAGGCAGAGACGCCCAGAGGGAAACAAAAAAGTGCTGTTGTGGAAATATTCTGTCAGGATGGTCTAATATCCACAGGGTTCTTTAATTACACAAGGAATGAGTAACTTCACTGATTCAGTTGCCCAAAAGAGTTGCTTTTAATATCTGTCTGCAGAACAGAGATGAGAATTCAGACACACAGCACAGAGCTTTGCGAGTGAATGCCCATCCTGAATGTAAGGAAAAACAATATTTATGCACTACTGATACATACATGCTTACGTGAGTTCCTGCTGACAAGCAATACCGTCATAGTGATAAACGAACATGCTGTATGTTTTACTGTAGACAGAGTCCACCAGTCTATCAGGCCTGATGGCGAGGAAAAGACACACACTGTTCCCTGTGAAAACTAAAACAAGATAACTTCCAGCGACATCATCATGAGTTCAGACATAACAGCTTATACAATCAGCTAAATTTCCATCACATTCCCTCCTTTTGTTCCTATAGGAACAACTAAGTAAATACAAAGTTTACTGAAAGCATCAAACATCAGATTGAACCTTTTGCATGGTTTTAAGATCAAACATCATTAAGATGTCAGTAACAGGAAAACAGTTGCATTTGTTTTTGCGAGAATAGAACTCTCTGGTTATAGCACAGCTGAGACAGACAGAACAGGGATTCTAGAATTACGCAAGTGATATTACATTACTGTATATTACTCAGTACAGATAACAACCATGTTCATAAAACAGATTGAAAGAAAAGACTCAGAGTGAGAACCTGTTCCCGGGCCAATACAGGCCGTCGGGCAGTCGCCTCCCAAGTCATTATAACTTTATGATTCTCAAATGTCCATGCTGTAAAACAAACAGATCCAATGCATCTCAGTTCTTCTCAGAGGTCACACCTATCAATGGTTACACCGCAAATTCAGGCGAAAACCCTTTTCTAGGGAAAAATTCCTGAATGACCCTCTCATAGAGCCCAGAGGAGAAAAACCCCATTCGTGTCAGATTAGGGGAAAACACCTCCGTGGTCTCCATGGGAACGATCACCATTCTCGGCTTGCAGTGAACCTGGTTGTAACACAGAATAAACAGACATTAGAATCATCATAAAGGCATTATAATCACATGAATATTTATGAAAATGTTGAAAAGTTGACTCCATGCTGGTGCAGATCTCTTTAGATTTCTTTGTTTCTTGTCCGCTGTTCTGGCATCATGGTTTCGTTGGAACAGAGCGTTTACTTTCACCATCTGTTCAGTTGGTGACTTGGCACGTCACATGTAGCAGGGAGCGCTTTTACCTCCTCCTGATATCGTGGATCTCCAGGTGGTGGGTCAGTTGGAGCTGGTACTTTTGCAGTGGGACGTGTAGATTCATGTTGCTCTTTCTGCAACCTTCACTGCTGTGTGTGTCATGAGGAGGATCTGGAACGGCCCTTGCCAGCGTCTGTGTTTCCAGCAGACACTTGTTGTCTCAGTGATGGCTCCCCTTTTGACATCATTGCTCGTCGTCAGATCCTGGTGGTAGGATGGACAATCCCTCCATTTCAGCTGGACGCTGGGCCATCTTCTCCTACAGTTGAAATCAATCTGACCCCTTTTGAGGTACACTGGTTAAACTGGCTGTCTGTATTCTGGATGTCTCATTTCCACCTGCCTCCAGTGTGTCTGCAAAATACAATAATGGCAAAACAACACAACAAGCAACAATAGCAAACATAGATAAAACAATCCATTAAGTGTTATTTTTACTCAAGACTTTCCTGCTTTAATTTCAAAATTAAAGCCCTTAGGTGTTTTTGCCTGTTGATAGAACTGTGTTTACCAACATGAGACCTTCACTTTGACATGCCGTATGTACAAGAATAAATACCCAAGTGCAAACCCGACTAACCCCATGTAGAAAGACAATGAGCCAGCCCGACGTACAGAGTCTATTCTGAAGGACCAACAGTACTGATATCTGCGTTCAAACTTCAGTCCTCTGTAAACCTCACCAACATCTCGCCTGTGAGATATTAATGAGATATAGTGACCTTGCTGCTTTCAACACTACAGTTGTATATCAGAAACATTTAGCCTAGTTATACTTAAAACATATGGAGAGTTCAAAGTCATTAACAAAACCCAATAATATCCATAACGCTAATGTGGCCTTCGCTGAAATGGAGTTTGATACCCCTGTTCTAGTGGATATGGAGGCTTTAGCACACTGATTCAGGTGGTACCTCGTGTGTCCTCTATCCAGTCGGAGGGTCTCACACCCTTTACCCGAATGTTGTCGTCGTCACCCTCTGTTGTCACTCTTTTCCTGTACCTGTATGGAGAGATGCTACCAGTACAGTTAGTGCACCGTAGTATGACACATGATCAAGTTTTGTGAGGTCTAGAGGCGTCCCCCTGAGACCCACTATTGCAGGACCCTCAAGCGTGTCCTGTGCAAAGTTCGAACAGTAAAAACCCTATACTGTTGTTGGTGGAGGCTCTGATAGACATCAAAGCAATAAGCAAGGCCTCAACACAGATTAATTTGGAATCTGCGCAGATTTTTGCCAATTTTACTCTTTCAACTTGACCTTGGGCCTGCCAAACCTAGGTAGATAGTGATTCATAAAAAAACCTACGAACTGCACATAATGTGCCGATTAACCAAAAAAGAGTCGGTTCACTGTAAGAAATGATTTTGTGGTCATGTAGATCTGAAATAATGTAAAATACATTCAATATGATTGTGATTTTGATTTTGATGCAGATATTTGCCGTGTACATGGATGTGGAGCAACGCAGCGTCTAAAGCACAAAAATGAATTGCTAATAAAATTCTTATTTGAGTATTTCTTAAGTTCTGTACTTTCTGGGCCATAGGCTGAACATTCTTAGAGGGGAAGAATATTTAGACTAAATTCAGTGCATTTATTACATTCAAATTAATGTGCAGATTAATGTAGATGACTATTACACAATTATATATCACTGACACATAGAATTAATTTCCATTAGTAGTATTTCCACATTAGGAAGTTTATCTTTTTCAAATCAACTCAATATTCTTGTTGAGGTTATAATCTATTATGTACTGTTTTCTATTTGAATCTACTCAATGGATAACTATTAAGGGCATCATTTAATTAATATTTACTCAATACTGGACCTTGTGAAATCTAATAAACAATATTGCTTGTCTGTTACCTCATCTCTATTGAGTAAATATTGTGTATCTTTTCTTACAGTGTGCATATATTGAGTCTACAATCTGTCCCTGAGCTGCTTTAAGTGCTTCAGTCAATGTTTTCAGTCCTGCTCTCTGTGCTGAGGGTGAAGTCTGTAGTCTGTCAGAGGTCACAGTCACATACAGTAGTCATTTCCTGTTTGGTACTCAAATACAGCATATCCTGTCTGTAGTCCATTTTGTGGGTGCAATAAAAAAAACAACCATCAGTAAATACAGTTCTTGTGTCTGTATGATTAAAGGGCTCATTCTGTAAATCAGCTCTCAGTTTAATGTTATGTTATGTGTTGTCAGTACAGTCAGTGACTGATACATGAATATGTGTTCTGTCTTTTGTGATGGCTTTTGCTCCTTCAGCATGTCGTGTGCATGGTGGTTATCTGTTTTCTACAGTGTCTGATTTGTACTGTAATACATCAGTACCTGCCTCTCCCCCCTTTTTTTTTTTTTTTTTTTTTCCTTCCCAGAAACATCCGAATGAAACGGTACCGAATAATCAAGTGTATCTGTACTGTTGACCTCTGAATGTGAATGAGAACACATCTCTAATCTCAGGTTCGAGTGGGAGACAGAAAAGGCTTTTGCTTGTTATCACCTATCAAGGTCGGTTTATTTATAATTAATTAAAACAAACAGCCAGCGATTTAGACTGAAGTAGAGCACATAAAGTCAGAAAAATGTTAAACATTACCATCATAGAATCATATTCACTTTAACATTTCCCCTTTTGACATGGTTTCTCCATATCAATCAACAGAAGTAGGAAATGTAAATCCTGCATTGTGCAGCATCCATCAGGCTGTAAGCAACTTTGCAGGCCCCCAAACTGCAAGTGACCACCACCTTTTAGGGTACGGCACAACCAGGTGGGAGACAGTGTGGTGTCCCTTTTTAGAGACCTAAATCACAGGTGTAAGCAGTTCTTCATTGCATGTTCAGTAGCATCCTGTATGTGAGCGACTATGTGTAAGCTGGTCTTCATTGCAAGTATCAGCAGCAAGCGATTCTTCATTGCACAGGCATGTGGAAATGATAACAATGCAGTAGTGATTGATTTCATTTAATATAGACAGAAGCTAAAACTTTAATTAATTTATTTATTTATTAGCTCAACTGAGAGGATATCAGGGGCCTTAAGTTTGAGCAATCAGAGACATATGTGCTGGCAAATGCTGACCTGTGGTTCCTGTTTTTGGCATTTAGTTTTGCTCACAATTGGGCCTGAAGTTGGGCCATCAAATCTATTGATAGATAGTTATCGTTCTCACTAGGCAGAGGGAAAAATGAGTGTTTGATCATGGGAAAGAGGAGGATGGCTAGGTGTGGAGTGTGTTATCTTGTGTTCATGGCTATGTGAATGGAAATGTGGAAAATGTATGTGAGTTAACCCTTCTCTCATACCATTAGTTTGTTTAGGGTCTAAGTTATTCTTCCCTTGTATAGAAGTCTGAATTTGACTGATTTCTGCTGATGTATTAAAAGTCTGCAACTGCTTATGCTTCCTCTCTGTATTTTTATCTTCTCTAGGTCATTCTGTCTCTCCCTCTGTGTCTGTGTTCGTCAGAGTCGTCTGTCTGAGTCTTGTATCAACTTATACTTAAACTCTCTCAAAAGTAGCAGAGCATCATCCCCTGGAAATCAACTATTTTTTTTTTTTTTTTTTTTTAAACTAAAAATTCTGTTTCAATTTAATTTCCTGTTTTTCTTATGGTATTTAGGATTAATGCCTCCTAAATACACACAAACTACTCCTTCTCACAAATTTTGAACTTGCCTGCTCCTTTAATTGCCATAATTTATGGACTTACTTCAGCTGTACATAAAAAACACTACAGACGCACACAATTTCAAGTGTATGGACGCAATGCCCTGTTAGGAGACCTAGTCAGCAAGCTTCTACAGAAAGTCCTGGTGACTATACTGCGGCTGACTACTGGGGGTCCTAACCCAGTCTCACTAACAGTTTTAATACACCTCAAATTATGCACCAAAACCACCCCAAAAGTAATACTCACACTCAGTCTTCAGAGTTTTCTTTTCACCGGCCTCCTTTTCTTTTAACTCTTGAAGAAAGACCCAGCCCACATAATTTAAACCCAACACGTGTATCTTATTCTCTTTTCCCTCTTTTCTGCGCATGATATTCTTCGGTGAGGACTTCAGCCTCCCTTTCTCATTTCTCTTATTTCTCTAATTTCTCTTTTACCATTAATATAATATTTATTGACTCACTTTAGACTAAACATCATCTACACCAGACATCGTTTTAGTTATAATCAATATGCACAATTCTATTGAAAAGGTTTGTGCTTACCTTTTGAGCTTTCCAGGCGCCTGTGATGTCTGGGTAGATGAGGGTAACGTTGTGATACTCCGGACTCCTTTAACCTTTTGAGAAAAACACATTTGATTCATTTTTGTTCTCAAAGCAGCTTTACTTTACCCTTCTCAAGTTCCTTTTAACTTGTAACAACTGATTTCTGCTAAATGTTCAGTCAACATTGAAGATACTGCACACTATCTTCCCCATATTTTCTCTTCATGGTCTCCGCAATAGGCCCTGCCGGTACCTCAGCAGTAGGCCCGCTTGGTTGTTGGTTCCCCCTTGGTTCCACACTTTATTTTACCTGTGTTCTTGCCGAAGCTCACACTTTATTTTACCTTAGTGTTCTTGCTGAAAAGCTCACACAATTTTACCTTAGTGTTCTTGCTGAAAAGCTCACACAATTTTACCTTAGTGTTCTTGCTGAAAAGCTCACACAATTACCTTAGTGTTCTTGCTGAAAAGCTCACACAATTTTACCTTAGTGTTCTTGCTGAAAAGCTCACACAATTACCTTAGTGTTCTTGCTGAAAAGCTCACACAATTTTACCTTAGTGTTCTTGCTGAAAAGCTCACACAATTACGTGCAAAATTCACAGAAATGACAAAATAATAAAAAGAACAAAGAAAAAAACACCTGTTCTTGTTTTGCCGTCTTCGAGTCCTGGACTCGGTATTCAACACTTATTGTAGATAGACACAATTCTATTCCACAATTATCTTAAGAGAAACAGAGGTGATTTAGTTTGTATTTTAAAATTAGTCCCACAATTTACCTCTTTCTTAGGAGCAACAGTACTGGACCTCAGAATCAGGAAGAGATGATGATAAATGGAATGTAAACCATCTCACCAAATGTTGTCCTTGTGCAAATCGTAGCAGAGTCAGTCACAGGCCCCAGGACGCCGGGTCCTCGTCCTCGGATTTTTGTGAGGCGAGAACGGGTTCGTCAACCCAGGTCAAAAAATCAGCCCCTCAACGACCCGGGGGTCCGGACGGACTCTCGAACGATCCCACTTCTGACACCAAAATTGTTGTGGAAATATTCTGTCAGGATGGTCTAATATCCACAGGGTTCTTTAATTACACAAGGAATGAGTAACTTCACTGATTCAGTTGCCCAAAAGAGTTGCTTTTAATATCTGTCTGCAGAACAGAGATGAGAATTCAGACACACAGTACAGAGCTTTGCGAGTGAATGCCCATCCTGAATGTAAGGAAAAACAATATTTATGCACTACTGATACATACATGCTTACGTGAGTTCCTGCTGACAAGCAATACCGTCATAGTGATAAACGAACATGCTGTATGTTTTACTGTAGACAGAGTCCACCAGTCTATCAGGCCTGATGGCGAGGAAAAGACACACACTGTTCCCTGTGAAAACTAAAACAAGATAACTTCCAGCGACATCATCATAAGTTCAGACATAACAGCTTATACAATCAGCTAAATTTCCATCACAGTGCCGTCATCAGCGAACATACAACATTGTCAGTAGCAGCCAGAGGAGACTTACGAGCACTCTTGTAAGCAGTTTCCTTCACCGAGATGATGTGTCCACTGTGATAAATGGGAAATCAGGAGAAATTCGGAAAAAGGGACAGACATTCCGGAGGAGAGCCCTAATGGACACAGTGGCCAATCAGTGTCTGTAGTGAGGATAACTTGTCTTGCATGTACAGGAGATGCAGCAAATGCAAAGGCAAGTTATTTCCTACGACACTGGGTCCTTCCACAAAAGGAAACATTATTGCATGGGACAAGTGGATAACCAGATCTGTGCCATTGACCAAGAAATACAAAGACAGGTCCACTGAGGCAAAGGATGTAAGAAATGTTTTTCTTGAGAAGAGGCATACCTCAATTGAAAAGCTAGTGGCGCTCACTCAGGACCACCTCCCAAACTTCTCCAGACGTATATACAATGTTAGGCACCAGTTTGAAAGACTGAGGAGCTTGAGGGAGACCCTGACCCAAAATGACGTAGTTGTTCACATAAACTACAGCAAGAACTACGCTTGCAAATACACCAGGGAACTAAAAGAAACTCACTTTGAAGGTGGTAATCAACATGCCACTCTCCATACTGGAGTTCTCTATCTTGTGGGGGCAAAGTGGAGTCATTTGCATCACTCTCAGCCTGTCTCCAGCATGATGCCACAGCCACATGGGCTAACCTTGACCCAGGACTGAGGTGCATAAAAGAGGAGCATCCAAATGCCAGAAATCTCCACTTCATCTCAGACGGGCCCATATCTCAGTATCGAAACAAAACAAACTTTTACCTTGCATCAACAGTGCCATTTGTGTAAGGATTTAAGCATATGACATGGAATTTCACGGTAGCATCCCATGGAAAGGGTGCTCCTGATGGAGTGGGTGGTGCCCTGAAAAACCTGGCAGACAGAATCGTGTCTTATGGTACCAGCATACCAGATGCTGACACTCTGTTTGAGCAGCTGAAGCTCAACTCGTCTGTGAGGCTTTTCAGGATAACAGAGAAGGACGTCAAAAGAAGTGGGGAATTAGTCCCACCGCATCTGAAGGCAGTGCCTGGGACAATGAGAATCCATCAGGTGAGTCAGTTAATAACATTCAAAGAAGAGAAATGTACCTTTATACTTACCTAGGTTCCTGGTGGAAATATTGTGTAAACTGTAAACAATATAGTTTAGGACAAATGGAGTACTGTAGTTAAAAGGAACAGTTCCCTAAAAGTTAAAACTGTGTCCTAATATACTCACTGTTGTGCTAGTTATAACACAGGTGCATTTTGGCCAATTAACACGAGGTTACCAGAGAGAGAGAGCTAGTCACCATTGACTTAATTGCAATCAATAGTGACTAGCTTTCTCTTGAGTAGTGCTGGCAACCTCCTTGTGCATTCTTCAATTGCTGTCCATGCTATGAATGTTACTATTAAGAGAGAAACTAATATACTTTCATCAGTATGTGATACAAGTGTAAAGATACAAAACAGCACTTAAAGTCTGTATTCTCTATGTCATTATAGGGGCACTAGATGTTGCACCATATTGAGCCTTGAGCATCATTTTCTGCTTAGGTATCAAACGGATGATAATAATGGATGAGTTTAATTTCAACTAAAATTAATTTTCTTTTTCCTTAAGCTGATATTGACAAAACCAGGCCTTATCCACACACGAGAAGTGTCCTGTTTTGTGACCGTGCCTGTGGATGCTTCAGTCCAAAGGAATTTGAGTTCCAAGAATCAGAAAAGGAGACTGTTGAGCCACTTTTGGAAGTAGGAAAGTGGGTCCTCATACAATACGATGGAGAACTGTTCCCTGGTGTCATCACACATACATTTGGTGGTATGGACATGTTATGTTGTTGATAATAAATCTTAAATCATAATAAGTGATTTTTGTTTTACTTTGTTTCCAGATTGCCGATGGTCAATATGAGGTTGATACCATGAGTTGTGCTGGACCCAGCAAGTTTTTCATTCCATCCATCGGGTTTGAAGATGAAAAAGTCTGGTACTATTTTGAAGACATAAAAGCTGTCATCCCTGAGCAACATCGTCAGCTCGACACTTCTGTATGTTACCTGAGACCTGGGCAAAGCACTCAGAGAAACGTGTAGAACATTATACTGTACTGAAGTCAGGGGTGACTAGCTTTCTCTTGAGTGGTGTTGGCAGCCCATACTACCTGTGTATTCTATGGACAAATCACACTTGTATTTTGACTGGCACAAGGAGGAGTCGATGAGGGCATAATTTTCATTTTTGAGTAAACTATGCCATGTTATTTCCCCCATGTGTTCAATATTTTTGTGTCTGGAATGAAATGTTAACATGTTTGAACATTGCTCTGTGTAGTCCTGATCTGTTGTTTTTATACATGCTATTATTGTTATTGTTCTGTTTTAGCCTATGAATGTTATGTATCTAAATGATTTTCTACATTAAAATGGTATAATGTTTTTAACCAACAGTCTTAATATACTTATCATTACTGAAACCAGCAACCTCATTTCCGAAATGTATGTATCATTACTGGAACAGGTGTTCATTTAGCATTAATTTAATAAATAGAAAAGAATTAGTTTGTTTTTAAATGTATATGCACAATATACATGTTAACTTCTTTAAAGTTTGCCATATCATTTTAAAAATATGTCAGGTTTCAATGAAATATAAAAACTGTTAGGTTGTAGATTGCAAAAGGTATTGCGGTAATGAGAGAAAAAGGTCAAAATCAAATCAAAATGTAAATTTAAAAATAGTTGATATTGCAGAGTTTCAAGTAGTTGTGTGTGACCGTTAATAATCAACTTGTAAAATTTTGAAAAATAATTGGCTTTCTTTATGGTCTTGATGTTTTCAGTCCATTGTGGTAATTTTTAAGGGCATATTTTGGAAAATATGTTCAAAAAGGTGTTAAATTGTTAGCAAATATTTTTAATTAACAGTCATAAACACTTCAGACTTTGTTATTGATGCCTAAAATGGAAATTTGTTGATGCAGTTCTTGAAATCTTTGAAATTTGAAAGATTTCATGAGTATGACCCGGCTGCATTTTGCACCAACTTGTCACAAGTCAGAGAGGACCCACACGTGGAATCACCAGGCAGAGGCAGGAATAAGACAAAAACTAAAACTTTACTTTGTCTTCCCAGTAGAACACGGTACAGTCCATTGCAGGGGTCAAAACTCAAAATCAAGCAGATCAGGCAGAGGTACAGAGATAGGATACAAAGCAGGCATAAGCATAAACAACAATCTGGCAAACATCAGGGAGCGACTGACTGGTATAAATACCATAGACTGTAAAAAGAATGGATGTAGCACCCGTGACATCACCCATTGGTTTGGGGGAGTCCTTTTTGTGCTCCTATCATGGGCATTTGAACTGCGCCATCTTGGATTTCAGTGGGTGTGTACTTTCCATATTAGGAGGAGAGGCAGGAACTTTATGGGTCAGCCGGCCGAGATCCCGCCCACTGAACTCAAGTTAACCGCGCCAAACTGAGCTAGCTTAAGGCTATTCAGCTAGGCTAGGCTAACAAGCAGCTACAGACAGCAAAAACAGATCGTAATCCTAGTGTTGTACTTAAAAATCACCTCTTCAGATTGAGAGTTTTTAGGTGGAGCTGCAGGGTTTGGTGGAGTTGTGGGGGAAAATTCATTTGTACTATTTAACTGTGAAACGATTGTTTAACATGTTATTTACCGCGTTTCAACACTGCCTCCATCCACCGATACATGCCAATAAGTGCCAACATCCAGGTAAACTCTATTTCATAAAATCTATGGGTAAAATTAAAATCACTGTCCATCTTAAAACCCAAGTTTTAAACTGTTGGCTTTTAAAACTCTGTCAAAGGGCCCAAGTCAACAGGTGGAGGTTCACAGAGGCCACTGGGACCAAACACCATCACTTCAATTTTTTCAATAAAGGCCTGCCGTGCTCGCAAGGCTGGCACGGCAGGCACATAATAAAGATCTGTTCTGTTTCTGCTAGAAAAAAGAACAACAGTTTACTGAGGCCAACTGATCCAAAAGGCCAAAAATCATAATGATACTGTATTTCAGTATATTTTGATATGGATTGAATTTGTTTGTCTTATATTTGAAACTTGAATTTCTAATTAAAAGATATAGTGTGAATGACCTACATATTCACCTCAGAATTAATTTAATTATTATTTTTAATTATTTAATTTAATGATTATATATTAATTATTGCAGCTTTTACTCACGCTCTGATCAAATTTTGATCACAACCTTGATTTTGTTATCAAACAATCTCCAAACTCATATAATTGAGTTGAAACGATTTATTGGGTGTCGTAGTTTTAGTAATAGGACCTTTATGTTGAAGCTTAACGATGCGATACTGTGGAAACAGGAAGTAGAGAATGTAAATATAACGGCATGGTTGCTACTTACATTACGTGTTCTGGTGTGCTTTTTGGTTCACACTATCCCTTGGCAATGTGGCATAATGTTGTGTGCTAATATGTCGTATGTGTGACGTTTTTTTTTTGTTTTTTTTTGTGTCAGCACTTATTCCCATCGTTAAACACCACAACAAGATGGAAGGTGTCAACTATTTATGGGATTGGTGCATTTTTCTCTTGCAGAAAAGTATTTTTATATTTTTGTGCATGTGTGTGACCGTCACCGCACCCTCTCTGGAGACTAAGTTGTCTTTATTTGATTTTCTTATAGTGAACCAGAGAGGAAAGTGCTACACCTTAGTGAATTGAGTGGGAAACAGATGATAAACAGGGTGAGAGAGTATGGGTAGGAAAGAGTACAAACAGGCAGTGTCATTAGGAATCAAGAATGTGAGAAGCAGCATGATTCCCAGTAACCAATGTCACAAAAATAAGGAGAGAAGAGAGATAGTACTCATAACACTAAGCTACTCTACTTTCTATTCTCCAACACAACAAACTATATTAGTGTTATTTTTCATGTTTGTGCGAAGTCTAGAAGCAAAATTACCATTTTATATAGTGTTGCCTCCTCTCAGGGGAGGGTCTACATCTTTGCTTCTTATGTATGAATAAGATACATATTATCCTCGAGTTGGGCCACATAGAACCATCTATTTTACTCTAAACTATGAGTCTTTGATGTCAGATCTCCAGATGCTCCCTCTGTCTATCCTGACTTTTAACCTCACCAGCGCTAATGCTCTTAAGCATTCTGCATCGGTCCCAGTTTGCTTCCCATGGCTTGTACTCTGTCTGATTATGTCAATGTGCTTTGAGGTTTCATCCAGGATTTGGAACCTGAGCCGTTTTAAACAGGAAGAAAAATGGAAAAAAAAAAAAAAAAAGACAGAAAAATATCTGAGTGTCGTCTGTGGCAAAGTAAAGACTAAACTGCTGTGCCTACACTGCAAATTATTGTATCTGAAAATGAGGTAAATAACTCATTCAATAATAAATATTACATCTCTCCCCCAAAGTCTCATCAAATAAATCTTGTTTTAAAGGTACAATCAGGAAAGGCAGTTGCTGGATAGGGACAAATGTAGGAGGAGGAAATTGGAGAAAAAAAAAAATCCAAAAACGTCTAAAAAGGGAGCTTTGTTAAGTCATGAAATGAATATAATGAAGGAGGCCTCATCAGATCTGTGAAAACCACTTAAATTAAACAAACTGAAATGTGGAGGAAGACTGTTTGACGCCATAGAGAAAAGTGCAGCACATGCAGAACAGCAACGTCACTGTCGCTGATGTCACAGCACGCTGTGACTTCTGGGCCAACGGCGTACTCGTTGCATAGCAACGGAAGACTCCATGGTGTCATGACATCATGGTGTTCTGAATGGCCTTTGATCTTTGTGTCTGTACCACACGCTAATGTTATGGAACACAACTCTTCAAAGGCCAATTCAGTCAGCAGCAGTCTAGAGTCTGCAAGCTAGTTTATAACAGAGAAGAGCATTTTACAGTCTCCTACAAGCACGTCTGCAAACAACAGCGCTGATATGGATATGGACTGGGATATGGATTGGGACGTGGACGTGGACGTGGACATGGACATGGATATGGACGTGGACATGGACATGGACATGAATGTGGACATGGACATGGACATGAATATGGACATGGACATGGATTTGGACATGGACAAGGATATGGTGTCACATTCATATGAAGATGCCAGGATGGTATTCAAAAAGCTCTTATTCCAACTGAACGCAAAAAAAGCTGAACGTGATCAATCCGAGGGAGTCCGGCGGGAAAATCTCAGAGCCTTGGAGGGTTGGAGGTTCGCAAAGATGATGGCAGAGAAAGAAGAGATGTGGGAAAAGAAGGTAGCCCAGATGCAGATGGAAATCAACAACAAGGACAGCGAAATCCAACATCTTACCCAAAGCAGGGACCTTTTCCGTGAGAGTCTCAACGACAAAATGAGGCAGCTGGAGACAAAAGCAGCTGAGCACTTCCAGACCGAGACAGCCCTGCAGGAAAGGGTCAAAGACTTGGAGGAAAGGCTAGCACAGACAGAGAGGATGGTGAGCCAGATGCGCCTTGAACTAAACAACAAGGGCAGCGAAATCCAAGGTCTTACCCAGAGCAGGGACCATTTCCATGAGAGTCTCAAAGACAGGATGAGGCAGCTGGACACAAAAGCAGCTCAGCTGACCCAGATGGAGGCAGCCTTGAAGGAAGCAAGAGAGACAGGAGCAGAGGTGGAACAGACCTGGGACACAAAGCTGAAACAAGCGAATACCAACCTGTGTGAGTGGAAGCTGAAACATCAGCAGGTGGAGGATGAGAAGAAAGACCTGGTCGAAAAACAACAAGGCATGGAGTCGACTGCACAAGAGATGCAGGACCAGATCAAACTGCTGGAGGAGATCTGCCTGTACCAGAAGAGCAGGAGAGGCTTCCCCTTCTTCCACAAACGGAAGATGGAGGACAGAGAGGCAGTGCTGGAGAGAATGAAGTCCAAGATGAAGGACAAGATGAATAAGAGGGAGAAGGAGGAGAAAAAGGAAAGAGGGAAGGAGAAGAGTGACAGCAACTATGAGGTGAAGTAGGCTAACTGCTCCACTTTCTTACCCCAAGCTTGTAGAAAGTAAGTTTCTACATCCTTCCTTCATCTCCCTCCCCTCCTCCATCCTTCCTTCATGTCTTTCCCCTCCTACCTCTTTGATCATTTAGTCGATAGATCTAATCTATCATATGCTCTATCGATTAAATGATAAGGTTTTTTCCTGGTGATCAGTTTTTTTCCCCCAAATATATTATGGGACACTCTAAAGAGTTACCAAATATATTTAAAAAAAAAAGATGATTTAATCATTAGATCAAAACAACAAATTTAATCTATTGACAGGAGGGCGGCACGGTGGTGCAGTGGTTAGCACTGTTGTCTCAAAGCAAGAAGGTACCGGGTCCATTTCCCGGCCCGGGGCCTTTCTGTGTGGAGTTTGCATGTTCTCCCCGTGCCTGTGTGGGTTCTCTCCGGGTACTCCGGCTTCCTCCCACCATCCAAAACATGCATGGGAATTAGGTTAATTGGCTAATTTAAATTGACTGTAGGTGTGAATGTGAGTGTGAGTGGTTGTCTGTCTCTATGTGCCCTGCGATGTGGTGGTGACTTGTCCATAGGCTCCAGCCCCCCCGCAACCCGTGAGGATAAACGGTAGAAAATGGATGGATGGATTAAATGATAGGGTTTTCTCCTGGTACTCAGGTTTTCCCTAAATATATTAATATATATTTTAAAAAAAAACAATCATGATGGCTGGTTAGCTCAGTGGTCAGACCGTGGTGTTTTAACACCAAGGTCGGAGGTTTGATCCCTGCATGGGCCAGACTGAAGAATTAGTAATACTAGAAAAAATTTCCTGAAGAAATTTGCGGCTGGGTCATCCCCATGAAACCACTGAAATACCATGACAGCATTAACTTTAGTTATAAAACATGCAATTTAATCATTTAACAAAACATAATAATTAAGCAAATAATGATCTCCACCTTTAACAACAACTGATTTCAACATCGAAATTAATTATACTTATATTTCATTGTGTTTTCTGACAAAATTCTCATTACCGCAATGCGTCTGGGTCTGTCTGAATGTGTGTTATGTTGTTATTTTCACAGAGTAAAATAAAAATAAGCTTAAAAAAATAATGGTTGCTGTAGTGGATGTTTTTAAGTGACTGAAAAACAATTAATTAAATATTCATGTTTAATAATTATGAAAAATAGAGGAGAAATTAAGTGTCCGTGACTCACATTCTCATCCTCCGTAACATATTTGAGGGACTGTTTACACATGTCAAGAGAATTTTAAATAGAGTTGTATGTTGTATAAAGCAACTCATGGGTCAGTGCTTTCAAGATGGCTACCAGGTAAGAAGAACTTTTTCCTCTCAAGTTAAAAGTTAAACTTTCTCCTGTCAGACTGCATACACGACAGAACTGATTATCATTACCGATACAGCTAGTTTTCTATATTTAGAAAAACATTTTGATTTTTTTTTTTTTTCTATGAAAATAGATGCTATTAATGTCTATTTATGTGCATAGAGTAAGAATTTGCTTTGTCATCATGGCTTCTCTGTTGCAAGCTAAACATGCTAATGTTCCTCATCCTCCACAACACAGTTCTCTCTTACCACAACAATTGAAGGCTAGTTGCGATAGAGAGAACTTCTGTTACGGTAATGAGAGGTCTACTCTATTACATATACACTATAACATATATTACAAATTATTATTTTAAATTATATTTTACTAACTGTTATGTTGTTATACTGTTTTAATTGTATTACAGTCGTGTTGCAGTTGTGTATTAAGACTGTCGTATGAGTCTTATTTGTGTTTGTGTATATGTATATCTATACTGTATATCTTATGGGTTACAACTGTGACATTTTGCTTTATGTCCTGTTCAATGCAGACTGTCAGCAAGTGACAAAAAGAAAGCATTAGTGAAGGCTAGACTGTCCAGGTTCAGACAAAAGATTTACAATGACCCAGAACTGCTGGAAGAGTACAGAAGGAAGGAAAGAGAAGTTAGGGACTGGAGAGATTACAGAAAGAGTAATTGGCATATTTATAACCTATTATGCCTATTATAGTCTATAGCAGTAGTTGTCAACATAGCGTCTGGGGTCCTTCAGAGAGTTCCTGGAGGTCCCCAGGAAATGTTTGTAATTAATGTACAGAATACCCTCATCTCATACAGTGTCTATAGGAAGACAGTGTGAGGAAGTCCACAAATGCGTGTATGCACGCACACGTAAGATTTGTCCCATGTTTTGAGACACTCATTTCATATCATGCTTCCTTTCCATTTTCAGATATCAAAAATGAAAGCAAAATGGCCTACTTAAAAAAAAAAAAAAAAAAAAACTAACAAAAAAACATGAAAAAAAGAAAAAGCAGTGATGGGAAAACTCAAGAAGGTACTACAACAAAAAGAAACAGTTAAAAGCTGTACTGGATATCACTCCAGTGAGTGAGGACGATGAGGAAGCAAATGCAATAATTCCAAATCTTCCAGAAGCTACCTCAAGGTAGCAGCTTCAACATGTAGATGACTATTTCCAAACTTCATCTCCTAAAACATCGACCCCAAAGCAATTACAAAAAACAAGAAAACAGAAAAAGAAGACAAGAAGAAGAAGAGACAGAGGAAAACAATGCTAAAACTGAAGTCAAAATTACGCTCCACGGAAGAGAGACTTGTGGAAAGGACAAAAGACTCAAAAGACTGGAGATGGCAGCCAAGAGGAAACAGGTAACCATCAACATGAGAGGCAGAGACGCCCAGAGGGAAACAAAAAAGTGCCGTCATCAGCGAACATACAACATTGTCAGTAGCAGCCAGAGGAGACTTACGAGCACTCTTGTAAGCAGTTTCCTTCACCGAGATGATGTGTCCACTGTGATAAATGGGAAATCAGGAGAAATTCGGAAAAAGGGACAGACATTCCGGAGGAGAGCCCTAACGGACACAGTGGCCAATCAGTGTCTGTAGTGAGGATAACTTGTCTTGCATGTACAGGAGATGCAGCAAATGCAAAGGCAAGTTATTTCCTACGACACTGGGTCCTTCCACAAAAGGAAACATTATTGCATGGGACAAGTGGATAACCAGATCTGTGCCATTGACCAAGAAATACAAAGACAGGTCCACTGAGGCAAAGGATGTAAGAAATGTTTTTCAAAAGAGGCATACCTCAATTGAAAAGCTAGTGGTGCTCACTCAGGACCACCTCCCAAACTTCTCCAGACGTATATACAATGTTAGGCACCAGTTTTTGAAAGACTGAGGAGCTTGAGGGAGACCCTGACCCAAAATGACGTAGTTGTTCACTACAGCAAGAACTACGCTTGCAAATACACCAGGGAACTAAAAGAAACTCACTTTGAAGGTGGTAATCAACATGCCACTCTCCATACTGGAGTTCTCTATCTTGTGGGGGCAAAGTGGAGTCATTTGCATCACTCTCAGCCTGTCTCCAGCATGATGCCACAGCCACATGGGCTAACCTTGACCCAGGACTGAGGTGCATAAAAGAGGAGCATCCAAATGCCAGAAATCTCCACTTCATCTCAGACGGGCCCATATCTCAGTATCGAAACAAAACAAACTTTTACCTTGCATCAACAGTGCCATTTGTGTAAGGATTTAAGCATATGACATGGAATTTCACGGTAGCATCCCATGGAAAGGGTGCTCCTGATGGAGTGGGTGGTGCCCTGAAAAACCTGGCAGACAGAATCGTGTCTTATGGTACCAGCATACCAGATGCTGACACTCTGTTTGAGCAGCTGAAGCTCAACTCGTCTGTGAGGCTTTTCAGGATAACAGAGAAGGACGTCAAAAGAAGTGGGGAATTAGTCCCACCGCATCTGAAGGCAGTGCCTGGGACAATGAGAATCCATCAGGTGAGTCAGTTAATAACATTCAAAGAAGAGAAATGTACCTTTATACTTACCTAGGTTCCTGGTGGAAATATTGTGTAAACTGTAAACAATATAGTTTAGGACAAATGGAGTACTGTAGTTAAAAGGAACAGTTCCCTAAAAGTTAAAACTGTGTCCTAATATACTCACTGTTGTGCTAGTTATAACACAGGTGCATTTTGTCCAATTAACACGAGGTTACCAGAGAGAGAGCTAGTCACCATTGACTTAATTGCAATCAATAGTGACTAGCTTTCTCTTGAGTAGTGCTGGCAACCTCCTTGTGCATTCTTCAATTGCTGTCCATGCTATGAATGTTACTATTAAGAGAGAAACTAATATACTTTCATCAGTATGTGATACAAGTGTAAAGATACAAAACAGCACTTAAAGTCTGTATTCTCTATGTCATTATAGGGGCACTAGATGTTGCACCATATTGAGCCTTGAGCATCATTTTCTGCTTAAGTATCAAACGGATGATAATAATGGATGAGTTTAATTTCAACTAAAATTAATTTTCTTTTTCCTTAAGCTGATATTGACAAAACCAGGCCTTATCCACACACGAGAAGTGTCCTGTTTTTGTGACCGTGCCTGTGGATGCTTCAGTCCAAAGGAATTTGAGTTCCAAGAATCAGAAAAGGAGACTGTTGAGCCACTTTTGGAAGTAGGAAAGTGGGTCCTCATACAATACGATGGAGAACTGTTCCCTGGTGTCATCACACATACATTTGGTGGTATGGACATGTTATGTTGTTGATAATAAATCTTAAATCATAATAAGTGTTTTTGTTTTACTTTGTTTCCAGATTGCCGATGGTCAATATGAGGTTGATACCATGAGTTGTGCTGGACCCAGCAAGTTTTTCATTCCATCCATCGGGTTTGAAGATGAAAAAGTCTGGTACTATTTTGAAGACATAAAAGCTGTCATCCCTGAGCAACATCGTCAGCTCGACACTTCTGTATGTTACCTGAGATCTGGGCAAAGCACTCAGAGAAACGTGTAGAACATTATACTGTACTGAAGTCAGGGGTGACTAGCTTTCTCTTGAGTGGTGTTGGCAGCCCATACTACCTGTGTATTCTATGGACAAATCACACTTGTATTTTGACTGGCACAAGGAGGAGTCGATGAGGGCATAATTTTCATTTTTGAGTAAACTATGCCATGTTATTTCCCCCATGTGTTCAATATTTTTTTGCGTCTGGAATGAAATGTTAACATGTTTGAACATTGCTCTGTGTAGTCCTGATCTGTTGTTTTTATACATGCTATTATTGTTATTGTTCTGTTTTAGCCTATGAATGTTATGTATCTAAATGATTTTCTACATTAAAATGGTATAATGTTTTTAACCAACAGTCTTAATATACTTATCATTACTGAAACCAGCAACCTCATTTCCGAAATGTATGTATCATTACTGGAACAGGTGTTCATTTAGCATTAATTTAATAAATAGAAAAGAATTAGTTTGTTTTTAAATGTATATGCACAATATACATGTTAACTTCTTTAAAGTTTGCCATATCATTTTAAAAATATGTCAGGTTTCAATGAAATATAAAAACTGTTAGGTTGTAGATTGCAAAAGGTGTTGCGGTAATGAGAGAAAAAGGTCAAAATCAAATCAAAATGTAAATTTAAAAATAGTTGATATTGCAGAGTTTCAAGTAGTTGTGCGTGACCGTTAATAATCAACTTGTAAAATTTTGAAAAATAATTGGCTTTCTTTATGGTCTTGATGTTTTCAGTCCATTGTGGTAATTTTTAAGGGCATATTTTGGAAAATATGTTCAAAAGGTGTTAAATTGTTAGCAAATATTTTTAATTAACAGTCATAAACACTTCAGACTTTGTTATTGATGCCTAAAAAGGAAATTTGTTGATGCAGTTCTTGAAATCTTTGAAATTTGAAAGATTTCATGAGTATGACCCGGCTGCATTTTGCACCAACTTGTCACAAGTCAGAGAGGACCCACACGTGGAATCACCAGGCAGAGGCAGGAATAAGACAAAACTAAAACTTTACTTTGTCTTCCCAGTAGAACACGGTACAGTCCATTGCAGGGGTCAAAACTCAAAATCAAGCAGATCAGGCAGAGGTACAGAGATAGGATACAAAGCAGGCATAAGCATAAACAACAATCTGGCAAACATCAGGGAGCGACTGACTGGTATAAATACCATAGACTGTAAAAAGAATGGATGTAGCACCCGTGACGTCACCCATTGGTTTGGGGGAGTCCTTTTTGTGCTCCTATCATGGGCATTTGAACTGCGCCATCTTGGATTTCAGTGGGCGTGTACTTTCCATATTAGGAGGAGAGGCAGGAACTTTATGGGTCAGCCGGCCGAGATCCCGCCCACTGAACTCAAGTTAACCGCGCCAAACTGAGCTAGCTTAAGGCTATTCAGCTAGGCTAGGCTAACAAGCAGCTACAGACAGCAAAAACAGATCGTAATCCTAGTGTTGTACTTAAAAATCACCTCTTCAGATTGAGAGTTTTTAGGTGGAGCTGCAGGGTTTGGTGGAGTTGTGGGGGAAAATTCATTTGTACTATTTAACTGTGAAACGATTGTTTAACATGTTATTTACCGCGTTTCAACACTGCCTCCATCCACCGATACATGCCAATAAGTGCCAACATCCATGTAAACTCTATTTCATAAAATCTATGGGTAAAATTAAAATCACTGTCCATCTTAAAACCCAAGTTTTAAACTGTTGGCTTTTAAAACTCTGTCAAAGGGCCCAAGTCAACAGGTGGAGGTTCACAGAGGCCACTGGGCCCAAACACCATCACTTCAATTTTTTCAATAAAGGCCTGCCGTGCTCGCAAGGCTGGCACGGCAGGCACATAATAAAGATCTGTTCTGTTTCTGCTAGAAAAAAGAACAACAGTTTACTGAGGCCAACTGGGCAAAAAATCATAATGATACTGTATTTCAGTATATTTTGATATGGATTGAATTTGTTTGTCTTATATTTGAAACTTGAATTTCTAATTAAAAGATACAGTGTGAATGACCTACATATTCACCTCAGAATTAATTTAATTATTATTTTTAATTATTTAATTTAATGATTATATATTAATTATTGCAGCTTTTACTCACGCTCTGATCAAATTTTGATCACAACCTTGATTTTGTTATCAAACAATCTCCAAACTCATATAATTGAGTTGAAACGATTTATTGGGTGTCGTAGTTTTAGTAATAGGACCTTTATGTTGAAGCTTAACGATGCGATACTGTGGAAACAGGAAGTAGAGAATGTAAATATAACGGCATGGTTGCTACTTACATTACGTGTTCTGGTGTGCTTTTTGGTTCACACTATCCCTTGGCAATGTGGCATAATGTTGTGTGCTAATATGTCGTATGTGTGACGTTTTTTTTTTTTTTTTGTGTCAGCACTTATTCCCATCGTTAAACACCACAACAAGATGGAAGGTGTCAACTATTTATGGGATTGGTGCATTTTTCTCTTGCAGAAAAGTATTTTTATATTTTTGTGCATGTGTGTGACCGTCACCGCACCCTCTCTGGAGACTAAGTTGTCTTTATTTGATTTTCTTATAGTGAACCAGAGAGGAAAGTGCTACACCTTAGTGAATTGAGTGAATTGAGGGGGAAACAGATGATAAACAGGGTGAGAGAGTATGGGGAGGAAAGAGTACAAACAGGCAGTGTCATTAGGAATCAAGAATGTGAGAAGCAGCATGATTCCCAGTAACCAATGTCACAAAAATAAGGAGAGAAGAGAGATAGTACTCATAACACTAAGCTACTCTACTTTCTATTCTCCAACACAACAAACTATATTAGTGTTATTTTTCATGTTTGTGCGAAGTCTAGAAGCAAAATTACCATTTTATATAGTGTTGCCTCCTCTCAGGGGAGGGTCTACATCTTTGCTTCTTATGTATGAATAAGATACATATTATCCTCGAGTTGGGCCACATAGAACCATCTATTTTACTCTAAACTATGAGTCTTTGATGTCAGATCTCCAGATGCTCCCTCTGTCTATCCTGACTTTTAACCTCACCAGCGCTAATGCTCTTAAGCATTCTGCATCGGTCCCAATTTGCTTCCCATGGCTTGTACTCTGTCTGATTATGTCAATGTGCTTTGAGGTTTCATCCAGGATTTGGAACCTGAGCCGTTTTAAACAGGAAGAAAAATGGAAAAAAAAAAAAGACAGAAAAATATCTGAGTGTCGTCTGTGGCAAAGTAAAGACTAAACTGCTGTGCCTACACTGCAAATTATTGTATCTGAAAATGAGATAAATAACTCATTCAATAATAAATATTACATCTCTCCCCCAAAGTCTCATCAAATAAATCTTGTTTTAAAGGTACAATCAGGAAAGGCAGTTGCTGGATAGGGACAAATGTAGGAGGAGGAAATTGGAGAAAAAAAAAAATCCAAAAACGTCTAAAAAGGGAGCTTTGTTAAGTCATGAAATGAATATAATGAAGGAGGCCTCATCAGATCTGTGAAAACCACTTAAATTAAACAAACTGAAATGTGGAGGAAGACTGTTTGACGCCATAGAGAAAAGTGCAGCACATGCAGAACAGCAACGTCACTGTCGCTGATGTCACAGCACGCTGTGACTTCTGGGCCAACGGCGTACTCGTTGCATAGCAACGGAAGACTCCATGGTGTCATGACATCATGGTGTTCTGAATGGCCTTTGATCTTTGTGTCTGTACCACACGCTAATGTTATGAAACACAACTCTTCAAAGGCCAATTCAGTCAGCAGCAGTCTAGAGTCTGCAAGCTAGTTTATAACAGAGAAGAGCATTTTACAGTCTCCTACAAGCACGTCTGCAAACAACAGCGCTGATATGGATATGGACTGGGATATGGATTGGGACGTGGACGTGGACATGGACATGGATATGGACGTGGACATGGACATGGACATGAATGTGGACATGGACATGGACATGAATATGGACATGGACATGGATTTGGACATGGACAAGGATATGGTGTCACATTCATATGAAGATGCCAGGATGGTATTCAAAAAGCTCTTATTCCAACTGAACGCAAAAAAAGCTGAACGTGACCAATCCGAGGGAGTCCGGCGGGAAAATCTCAGAGCCTTGGAGGGTTGGAGGTTCGCAAAGATGATGGCAGAGAAAGAAGAGATGTGGGAAAAGAAGGTAGCCCAGATGCAGAACGAAATAAACAACAAGGACAGCGAAATCCAACATCTTACCCAAAGCAGGGACCTTTTCCGTGAGAGTCTCAACGACAAAATGAGGCAGCTGGAGACAAAAGCAACTGAGCACTCCCAGACCGAGACAGCCCTGCAGGAAAGGGTCAAAGACTTGGAGGAAAGGCTAGCACAGACAGAGAGGATGGTGAGCCAGATGCGCCTTGAACTAAACAACAAGGGCAGCGAAATCCAAGGTCTTACCCAGAGCAGGGACCATTTCCATGAGAGTCTCAAAGACAGGATGAGGCAGCTGGACACAAAAGCAGCTCAGCTGACCCAGATGGAGGCAGCCTTGAAGGAAACAAGAGAGACAGGAGCAGAGGTGGAACAGACCTGGGACACAAAGCTGAAACAAGCGAATACCAACCTGTGTGAGTGGAAGCTGAAACATCAGCAGGTGGAGGATGAGAAGAAAGACCTGGCCGAAAAACAACAAGGCATGGAGTCGACTGCACAAGAGATGCAGGACCAGATCAAACTGCTGGAGGAGATCTGCCTGTACCAGAAGAGCAGGAGAGGCTTCCCCTTCTTCCACAAACGGAAGATGGAGGACAGAGAGGCAGTGCTGGAGAGAATGAAGTCCAAGATGAAGGACAAGATGAATAAGAGGGAGAAGGAGGAGAAAAAGGAAAGAGGGAAGGAGAAGAGTGACAGCAACTATGAGGTGAAGTAGGCTAACTGCTCCACCTTCTTACCCCAAGCTTGTAGAAAGTAAGTTTCTACATCCTTCCTTCATCTCCCTCACCTCCTCCATCCTTCCTTCATGTCTTTCCCTCCTACCTCATTGATCATTTAGTCGATAGATCTAATCTATCATATGCTCTATCGATTAAATGATAAGTTTTTTCCTTGTGATCAGTTTTTTTCCCCCAAATATATTATGGGACACTCTAAAGAGTTACCAAATATATTTAAAAAAAAAAGATGATTTAATCATTAGATCAAAACAACAAATTGAATCTATTGACAGGAGGGCGGCACGGTGGTGCAGTGGTTAGCACTGTTGTCTCAAAGCAAGAAGGTACTGGTCCATTTCCCGGCCCGGGCCTTTCTGTGTGGAGTTTGCATGTTCTCCTGTGCCTGCGTGGGTTCTCTCCGGGTACTCCGGCTTCCTCCCACCATCCAAAACATGCATGGGAATTAGGTTAATTGGCTAATTTAAATTGACTGTAGGTGTGAATGTGAGTGTGAGTGGTTGTCTGTCTCTATGTGCCCTGCGATGTGGTGGTGACTTGTCCATAGGCTCCAGCCCCCCCGCAACCCGTGAGGATAAACGGTAGAAAATGGATGGATGGATTAAATGATAGGGTTTTCTCCTGGTACTCAGGTTTTCCCTAAATATATTAATATATATTTAAAAAAAAACAATCATGATGGCTGGTTAGCTCAGTGGTCAGACCGTGGTGTTTTAACACCAAGGTCGGAGGTTTGATCCCTGCATGGGCCAGACTGAAGAATTAGTAATACTAGAAAAAATTTCCTGAAGAAATTTGCGGCTGGGTCATCCCCATGAAACCACTGAAATACCATGACAGCATTAACTTTAGTTATAAAACATGCAATTTAATCATTTAACAAAACATAATAATTAAGCAAATAATGATCTCCACCTTTAACGATAACTGATTTCAACATCGAAATTAATTATACTTATATTTCATTGTGTTTTCTGACAAAATTCTCATTACACATAATGCGTCTGGGTCTGTCTGAATGTGTGTTATGTTGTTATTTTCACAGAGTAAAATAAAAATAAGCTTAAAAAAATAATGGTTGCTGTAGTGGATGTTTTTAAGTGACTGAAAAACAATTAATTAAATATTCATGTTTAATAATTATGAAAAATAGAGGAGAAATTAAGTGTCCGTGACTCACATTCTCATCCTCCGTAACATATTTGAGGGACTGTTTACACATGTCAAGAGAATTTTAAATAGAGTTGTATGTTGTATAAAGCAACTCATGGGTCAGTGCTTTCAAGATGGCTACCAGGTAAGAAGAACTTTTTCCTCTCAAGTTAAAAGTTAAACTTTCTCCTGTCAGACTGCATACACGACAGAACTGATTATCATTACCGATACAGCTAGTTTTCTATATTTAGAAAAACATTTTGATTTTTTTTTTTTCTATGAAAATAGATGCTATTAATGTCTATTTATGTGCATAGAGTAAGAATTTGCTTTGTCATCATGGCTTCTCTGTTGCTAGCTAAACATGCTAATGTTCCTCATCCTCCACAACACAGTTCTCTCTTACCGCAACAATTGAAGGCCAGTTGCGGTAGAGAGAACTTCTGTTACGGTAATGAGAGGTCTACTCTATTACATATACACTATAACATATATTACAAATTATTATTTTAAATTATATTTTACTAACTGTTATGTTGTTATACTGTTTTAATTGTATTACAGTCGTGTTGCAGTTGTGTATTAAGACTGTCGTATGAGTCTTATTTGTGTTTGTGTATATGTATATCTATACTGTATATCTTATGGGTTACAACTGTGACATTTTGCTTTATGTCCTGTTCAATGCAGACTGTCAGCAAGTGACAAAAAGAAAGCATTAGTGAAGGCTAGACTGTCCAGGTTCAGACAAAAGATTTACAATGACCCAGAACTGCTGGAAGAGTACAGAAGGAAGGAAAGAGAAGTTAGGGACTGGAGAGATTACAGAAAGAGTAATTGGCATATTTATAACCTATTATGCCTATTATAGTCTATAGCAGTAGTTGTCAACATAGCGTCTGGGGTCCTTCAGAGAGTTCCTGGAGGTCCCCAGGAAATGTTTGTAATTAATGTACAGAATACCCTCATCTCATACAGTGTCTATAGGAAGACAGTGTGAGGAAGTCCACAAATGCGTGTATGCACGCACACGTAAGATTTGTCCCATGTTTTGAGACACTCATTTCATATCATGCTTCCTTTCCATTTTCAGATATCAAAAATGAAAGCAAAATGGCCTACTTAAAAAAAAAAAAAAAAAAAACTAACAAAAAACATGAAAAAAAGAAAAAGCAGTGATGGGAAAACTCAAGAAGGTACTACAACAAAAAGAAACAGTTAAAAGCTGTACTGGATATCACTCCAGTGAGTGAGGACGATGAGGAAGCAAATGCAATAATTCCAAATCTTCCAGAAGCTTCCTCAAGAGAGCAGCTTCAACATGTAGATGACTATTTCCAAACTTCATCTCCTAAAACATCGACCCCAAAGGAATTACAAAAAACAAGAAAACAGAAAAAGAAGACAAGAAGAAGAAGAGACAGAGGAAAACAATGCTAAAACTGAAGTCAAAATTACGCTCCACGGAAGAGAGACTTGCGGAAAGGACAAAAGACTCAAAAGACTGGAGATGGCAGCCAAGAGGAAACAGGTAACCATCAACATGAGAGGCAGAGACGCCCAGAGGGAAACAAAAAAGTGCCGTCATCAGCGAACATACAGCATTGTCAGTAGCAGCCAGAGGAGACTTACGAGCACTCTTGTAAGCAGTTTCCTTCACCGAGATGATGTGTCCACTGTGATAAATGGGAAATCAGGAGAAATTCGGAAAAAGGGACAGACATTCCGGAGGAGAGCCCTAACGGACACAGTGGCCAATCAGTGTCTGTAGTGAGGATAACTTGTCTTGCATGTACAGGAGATGCAGCAAATGCAAAGGCAAGTTATTTCCTACGACACTGGGTCCTTCCACAAAAGGAAACATTATTGCATGGGACAAGTGGATAACCAGATCTGTGCCATTGACCAAGAAATACAAAGACAGGTCCACTGAGGCAAAGGATGTAAGAAATGTTTTTCTTGAGAAGAGGCATACCTCAATTGAAAAGCTAGTGGCGCTCACTCAGGACCACCTCCCAAACTTCTCCAGACGTATATACAATGTTAGGCACCAGTTTGAAAGACTGAGGAGCTTGAGGGAGACCCTGACCCAAAATGACGTAGTTGTTCACATAAACTACAGCAAGAACTACGCTTGCAAATACACCAGGGAACTAAAAGAAACTCACTTTGAAGGTGGTAATCAACATGCCACTCTCCATACTGGAGTTCTCTATCTTGTGGGGGCAAAGTGGAGTCATTTGCATCACTCTCAGCCTGTCTCCAGCATGATGCCACAGCCACATGGGCTAACCTTGACCCAGGACTGAGGTGCATAAAAGAGGAGCATCCAAATGCCAGAAATCTCCACTTCATCTCAGACGGCCCATATCTCAGTATCGAAACAAAACAAACTTTTACCTTGCATCAACAGTGCCATTTGTGTAAGGATTTAAGCATATGACATGGAATTTCACGGTAGCATCCCATGGAAAGGGTGCTCCTGATGGAGTGGGTGGTGCCCTGAAAAACCTGGCAAACAGAATCGTGTCTTATGGTACCAGCATACCAGATGCTGACACTCTGTTTGAGCAGCTGAAGCTCAACTCGTCTGTGAGGCTTTTCAGGATAACAGAGAAGGACGTCAAAAGAAGTGGGGAATTAGTCCCACCACATCTGAAGGCAGTGCCTGGGACAATGAGAATCCATCAGGTGAGTCAGTTAATAACATTCAAAGAAGAGAAATGTACCTTTATACTTACCTAGGTTCCTGGTGGAAATATTGTGTAAACTGTAAACAATATAGTTTAGGACAAATGGAGTACTGTAGTTAAAAGGAACAGTTCCCTAAAAGTTAAAACTGTGTCCTAATATACTCACTGTTGTGCTAGTTGTAACACAGGTGCATTTTGTCCAATTAACACGAGGTTACCAGAGAGAGAGAGCTAGTCACCATTGACTTAATTGCAATCAATAGTGACTAGCTTTCTCTTGAGTAGTGCTGGCAACCTCCTTGTGCATTCTTCAATTGCTGTCCATGCTATGAATGTTACTATTAAGAGAGAAACTAATATACTTTCATCAGTATGTGATACAAGTGTAAAGATACAAAACAGCACTTAAATTCTGTATTCTCTATGTCATTATAGGGGCACTAGATGTTGCACCATATTGAGCCTTGAGCATCATTTTCTGCTTAAGTATCAAACGGATGATAATAATGGATGAGTTTAATTTCAACTAAAATTAATTTTCTTTTTCCTTAAGCTGATATTGACAAAACCAGGCCTTATCCACACACGAGAAGTGTCCTGTTTTTGTGACCGTGCCTGTGGATGCTTCAGTCCAAAGGAATTTGAGTTCCAAGAATCAGAAAAGGAGACTGTTGAGCCACTTTTGGAAGTAGGAAAGTGGGTCCTCATACAATACGATGGAGAACTGTTCCCTGGTGTCATCACACATACATTTGGTGGTATGGACATGTTATGTTGTTGATAATAAATCTTAAATCATAATAAGTGTTTTTTTGTTTTACTTTGTTTCCAGATTGCCGATGGTCAATATGAGGTTGATACCATGAGTTGTGCTGGACCCAGCAAGTTTTTCATTCCATCCATCGGGTTTGAAGATGAAAAAGTCTGGTACTATTTTGAAGACATAAAAGCTGTCATCCCTGAGCAACATCGTCAGCTCGACACTTCTGTATGTTACCTGAGATCTGGGCAAAGCACTCAGAGAAACGTGTAGAACATTATACTGTACTGAAGTCAGGGGTGACTAGCTTTCTCTTGAGTGGTGTTGGCAGCCCATACTACCTGTGTATTCTATGGACAAATCACACTTGTATTTTGACTGGCACAAGGAGGAGTCGATGAGGGCATAATTTTCATTTTTGAGTAAACTATGCCATGTTATTTCCCCCATGTGTTCAATATTTTTTTGTGTCTGGAATGAAATGTTAACATGTTTGAACATTGCTCTGTGTAGTCCTGATCTGTTGTTTTTATACATGCTATTATTGTTATTGTTCTGTTTTAGCCTATGAATGTTATGTATCTAAATGATTTTCTACATTAAAATGGTATAATGTTTTTAACCAACAGTCTTAATATACTTATCATTACTGAAACCAGCAACCTCATTTCCGAAATGTATGTATCATTACTGGAACAGGTGTTCATTTAGCATTAATTTAATAAATAGAAAAGAATTAGTTTGTTTTTAAATGTATATGCACAATATACATGTTAACTTCTTTAAAGTTTGCCATATCATTTTAAAAATATGTCAGGTTTCAATGAAATATAAAAACTGTTAGGTTGTAGATTGCAAAAGGTGTTGCGGTAATGAGAGAAAAAGGTCAAAATCAAATCAAAATGTAAATTTAAAAATAGTTGATATTGCAGAGTTTCAAGTAGTTGTGCGTGACCGTTAATAATCAACTTGTAAAATTTTGAAAAATAATTGGCTTTCTTTATGGTCTTGATGTTTTCAGTCCATTGTGGTAATTTTTAAGGGCATATTTTGGAAAATATGTTCAAAAAGGTGTTAAATTGTTAGCAAATATTTTTAATTAACAGTCATAAACACTTCAGACTTTGTTATTGATGCCTAAAAAGGAAATTTGTTGATGCAGTTCTTGAAATCTTTGAAATTTGAAAGATTTCATGAGTATGACCCGGCTGCATTTTGCACCAACTTGTCACAAGTCAGAGAGGACCCACACGTGGAATCACCAGGCAGAGGCAGGAATAAGACAAAAACTAAAACTTTACTTTGTCTTCCCAGTAGAACACGGTACAGTCCATTGCAGGGGCCAAAACTCAAAATCAAGCAGATCAGGCAGAGGTACAGAGATAGGATGCAAAGCAGGCATAAGCATAAACAACAATCTGGCAAACATCAGGGAGCGACTAACTGGTATAAATACCATAGACTGTAAAAAGAATGGATGTAGCACCCGTGACGTCACCCATTGGTTTGGGGGAGTCCTTTTTGTGCTCCTATCATGGGCATTTGAACTGCGCCATCTTGGATTTCAGTGGGCGTGTACTTTCCATATTAGGAGGAGAGGCAGGAACTTTATGGGTCAGCCGGCCGAGATCCCGCCCACTGAACTCAAGTTAACCGCGCCAAACTGAGCTAGCTTAAGGCTATTCAGCTAGGCTAGGCTAACAAGCAGCTACAGACAGCAAAAACAGATCGTAATCCTAGTGTTGTACTTAAAAATCACCTCTTCAGATTGAGAGTTTTTAGGTGGAGCTGCAGGGTTTGGTGGAGTTGTGGGGGAAAATTCATTTGTACTATTTAACTGTGAAACGATTGTTTAACATGTTATTTACCGCGTTTCAACACTGCCTCCATCCACCGATACATGCCAATAAGTGCCAACATCCAGGTAAACTCTATTTCATAAAATCTATGGGTAAAATTAAAATCACTGTCCATCTTAAAACCCAAGTTTTAAACTGTTGGCTTTTAAAACTCTGTCAAAGGGCCCAAGTCAACAGGTGGAGGTTCACAGAGGCCACTGGGACCAAACACCATCACTTCAATTTTTTCAATAAAGGCCTGCCGTGCTCGCAAGGCTGGCACGGCAGGCACATAATAAAGATCTGTTCTGTTTCTGCTAGAAAAAAGAACAACAGTTTACTGAGGCCAACTGATCCAAAAGGCCAAAAAATCATAATGATACTGTATTTCAGTATATTTTGATATGGATTGAATTTGTTTGTCTTATATTTGAAACTTGAATTTCTAATTAAAAGATATAGTGTGAATGACCTACATATTCACCTCAGAATTAATTTAATTATTATTTTTAATTATTTAATTTAATGATTATATATTAATTATTGCAGCTTTTACTCACGCTCTGATCAAATTTTGATCACAACCTTGATTTTGTTATCAAACAATCTCCAAACTCATATAATTGAGTTGAAACGATTTATTGGGTGTCGTAGTTTTAGTAATAGGACCTTTATGTTGAAGCTTAACGATGCGATACTGTGGAAACAGGAAGTAGAGAATGTAAATATAACGGCATGGTTGCTACTTACATTACGTGTTCTGGTGTGCTTTTTGGTTCACACTATCCCTTGGCAATGTGGCATAATGTTGTGTGCTAATATGTCGTATGTGTGAGGTTTTTTTTTTTTTTTTTGTGTCAGCACTTATTCCCATCGTTAAACACCACAACAAGATGGAAGGTGTCAGCTATTAATGGGATTGGTGCATTTTTCTCTTGCAGAAAAGTATTTTTATATTTTTGTGCATGTGTGTGACCGTCACCGCACCCTCTCTGGAGACTAAGTTGTCTTTATTTGATTTTCTTATAGTGAATCAGAGAGGAAAGTGCTACACCTTAGTGAATTGAGTGAATTGAGGGGGAAACAGATGATAAACAGGGTGAGAGAGTATGGGTAGGCAGGTAACAGGCAGTGTCATTAGGAATCAAGAATGTGAGAAGCAGCATGATTCCCAGTAACCAATGTCACAAAAATAAGGAGAGAAGAGAGATAGAACTCATAACACTAAGCTACTCTACTTTCTATTCTCCAACACAACAAACTATATTAGTGTTATTTTTCATGTTTGTGCGAAGTCTAGAAGCAAAATTACCATTTTATATAGTGTTGCCTCCTCTCAGGGGAGGGTCTACATCTTTGCTTCTTATGTATGAATAAGATACATATTATCCTCAAGTTGGGCCACATGGAACCATCTATTTTACTCTAAACTATGAGTCTTTGATGTCAGATCTCCAGATGCTCCCTCTGTCTATCCTGACTTTTAACCTCACCAGCGCTAATGCTCTTAAGCATTCTGCATCGGTCCCAGTTTGCTTCCCATGGCTTGTACTCTGTCTGATTATGTCAATGTGCTTTGAGGTTTCATCCAGGATTTGGAACCTGAGCCATTTTAAACAGGAAGAAAAATGGAAAAAAAAAAAAAAGACAGAAAAATATCTGAGTGTCGTCTGTGGCAAAGTAAAGACTAAACTGCTGTGCCTACACTGCAAATTATTGTATCTGAAAATGAGGTAAATAACTCATTCAATAATAAATATTACATCTCTCCCCCAAAGTCTCATCAAATAAATCTTGTTTTAAAGGTACAATCAGGAAAGGCAGTTGCTGGATAGGGACAAATGTAGGAGGAGGAAATTGGAGAAAAAAAAAAATCCAAAAACGTCTAAAAAGGGAGCTTTGTTAAGTCATAAAATGAATATAATGAAGGAGGCCTCATCAGATCTGTGAAAACCACTTAAATTAAACAAACTGAAATGTGGAGGAAGACTGTTTGACGCCATAGAGAAAAGTGCAGCACATGCAGAACAGCAACGTCACTGTCGCTGATGTCACAGCACGCTGTGACTTCTGGGCCAACGGCGTACTCGTTGCATAGCAACGGAAGACTCCATGGTGTCATGACATCATGGTGTTCTGAATGGCCTTTGATCTTTGTGTCTGTACCACACGCTAATGTTATGGAACACAACTCTTCAAAGGCCAATTCAGTCAGCAGCAGTCTAGAGTCTGCAAGCTAGTTTATAACAGAGAAGAGCATTTTACAGTCTCCTACAAGCACGTCTGCAAACAACAGCGATATGGATATGGACTGGGATATGGATTGGGACGTGGACGTGGACATGGATATGGACGTGGACATGGACATGGACATGAATGTGGACATGGACATGGACATGGACATGGACATGAATATGGACATGGACATGGATTTGGACATGGACAAGGATATGGTGTCACATTCATATGAAGATGCCAGGATGGTATTCAAAAAGCTCTTATTCCAACTGAACGCAAAAAAAGCTGAACGTGACCAATCCGAGGGAGTCCGGCGGGAAAATCTCAGAGCCTTGGAGGGTTGGAGGTTCGCAAAGATGATGGCAGAGAAAGAAGAGATGTGGGAAAAGAAGGTAGCCCAGATGCAGACGGAAATAAACAACAAGGACAGTGAAATCCAACATCTTACCCAAAGCAGGGACCTTTTCCGTGAGAGTCTCAACGACAAAATGAGGCAGCTGGAGACAAAAGCAGCTGAGCACTCCCAGACCGAGACAGCCCTGCAGGAAAGGGTCAAAGACTTGGAGGAAAGGCTAGCACAGACAGAGAGGATGGTGAGCCAGATGCGCCTTGAACTAAACAACAAGGGCAGCGAAATCCAAGGTCTTACCCAGAGCAGGGACCATTTCCATGAGAGTCTCAAAGACAGGATGAGGCAGCTGGACACAAAAGCAGCTCAGCTGACCCAGATGGAGGCAGCCTTGAAGGAAGCAAGAGAGACAGGAGCAGAGGTGGAACAGACCTGGGACACAAAGCTGAAACAAGCAAATACCAACCTGTGTGAGTGGAAGCTGAAACATCAGCAGGTGGAGGATGAGAAGAAAGACCTGGCCGAAAAACAACAAGGCATGGAGTCGACTGCACAAGAGATGCAGGACCAGATCAAACTGCTGGAGGAGATCTGCCTGTACCAGAAGAGCAGGAGAGGCTTCCCCTTCTTCCACAAACGGAAGATGGAGGACAGAGAGGCAGTGCTGGAGAGAATGAAGTCCAAGATGAAGGACAAGATGAATAAGAGGGAGAAGGAGGAGAAAAAGGAAAGAGGGAAGGAGAAGAGTGACAGCAACTATGAGGTGAAGTAGGCTAACTGCTCCACCTTCTTACCCCAAGCTTGTAGAAAGTAAGTTTTTACATCCTTCCTTCATCTCCCTCACCTCCTCCATCCTTCCTTCATGTCTTTCCCCTCCTACCTCTTTGATCATTTAGTCGATAGATCTAATCTATCATATGCTTTATCGATTAAATGATAAGGTTTTTTCCTTGTGATCAGTTTTTTTCCCCCAAATATATTATGGGACACTCTAAAGAGTTACCAAATATATTTGAAAAAAAAGATGATTTAATCATTAGATCAAAACAACAAATTGAATCTATTGACAGGAGGGCGGCACGGTGGTGTAGTGGTTAGCACTGTTGTCTCAAAGCAAGAAGGTACCGGGTCCATTTCCCGGCCCGGGGCCTTTCTGTGTGGAGTTTGCATGTTCTCCCCGTGCCTGCGTGGGTTCTCTCCGGGTACTCCGGCTTCCTCCCACCATCCAAAACATGCATGGGAATTAGGTTAATTGGCTAATTTAAATTGACTGTAGGTGTGAATGTGAGTGTGAGTGGTTGTCTGTCTCTATGTGCCCTGCGATGTGGTGGTGACTTGTCCATAGGCTCCAGCCCCCCCGCAACCCGTGAGGATAAACGGTAGAAAATGGATGGATGGATTAAATGATAGGGTTTTCTCCTGGTACTCAGGTTTTCCCTAAATATATTAATATATATTTTAAAAAAAACAATCATGATGGCTGGTTAGCTCAGTGGTCAGACCGTGGTGTTTTAACACCAAGGTCGGAGGTTTGATCCCTGCATGGGCCAGACTGAAGAATTAGTAATACTAGAAAAAATTTCCTGAAGAAATTTGCGGCTGGGTCATCCCCATGAAACCACTGAAATACCATGACAGCATTAACTTATAAAACATGCAATTTAATCATTTAACAAAACATAATAATTAAGCAAATAATGATCTCCACCTTTAACAACAACTGATTTCAACATCGAAATTAATTATACTTATATTTCATTGTGTTTTCTGACAAAATTCTCATTACACTTAATGCGTCTGGGTCTGTCTGAATGTGTGTTATGTTGTTATTTTCACAGAGTAAAATAAAAATAAGCTTAAAAAATAATGGTTGCTGTAGTGGATGTTTTTAAGTGACTGAAAAACAATTAATTAAATATTCATGTTTAATAATTATGAAAAATAGAGGAGAAATTAAGTGTCCGTGACTCACATTCTCATCCTCCGTAACATATTTGAGGGACTGTTTACACATGTCAAGAGAATTTTAAATAGAGTTGTATGTTGTATAAAGCAACTCATGGGTCAGTGCTTTCAAGATGGCTACCAGGTAAGAAGAACTTTTTCCTCTCAAGTTAAAAGTTAAACTTTCTCCTGTCAGACTGCATACACGACAGAAGTGATTATCATTACCGATACAGCTAGTTTTCTATATTTAGAAAAACATTTTGATTTTTTTTTTTTCTATGAAAATAGATGCTGTTAATGTCTATTTATGTGCATAGAGTAAGAATTTGCTTTGTCATCATGGCTTCTCTGTTGCTAGCTAAACATGCTAATGTTCCTCATCCTCCACAACACAGTTCTCTCTTACCGCAACAATTGAAGGCCAGTTGCGGTAGAGAGAACTTCTGTTCTGATAATGAGAGGTCTACTCTATTACATATACACTATAACATATATTACAAATTATTATTTTAAATTATATTTTACTGTTATGTTGTTATACTGTTTTAATTGTATTACAGTCATGTTGCAGTTGTGTATTAAGACTGTCGTATGAGTCTTATTTGTGTTTGTGTATATGTATATCTATACTGTATATCTTATGGGTTACAACTGTGACATTTTGCTTTATGTCCTGTTCAATGCAGACTGTCAGCAAGTGACAAAAAGAAAGCATTAGTGAAGGCTAGACTGTCCAGGTTCAGACAAAAGATTTACAATGACCCAGAACTGCTGGAAGAGTACAGAAGGAAGGAAAGAGAAGTTAGGGACTGGAGAGATTACAGAAAGAGTAATTGGCATATTTATAACCTATTATGCCTATTATAGTCTATAGCAGTAGTTGTCAACATAGCGTCTGGGGTCCTTCAGAGAGTTCCTGGAGGTCCCCAGGAAATGTTTGTAATTAATGTACAGAATACCCTCATCTCATACAGTGTCTATAGGAAGACAGTGTGAGGAAGTCCACAAATGCGTGTATGCACGCACACGTAAGATTTGTCCCATGTTTTGAGACACTCATTTCATATCATGCTTCCTTTCCATTTTCAGATATCAAAAATGAAAGCAAAATGGCCTACTTAAAAAAAAAAAAAAAAACTAACAAAAAAACATGAAAAAAAGAAAAAGCAGTGATGGGAAAACTCAAGAAGGTACTACAACAAAAAGAAACAGTTAAAAGCTGTACTGGATATCACTCCAGTGAGTGAGGACGATGAGGAAGCAAATGCAATAATTCCAAATCTTCCAGAAGCTTCCTCAAGAGAGCAGCTTCAACATGTAGATGACTATTTCCAAACTTCATCTCCTAAAACATCGACCCCAAAGGAATTACAAAAAACAAGAAAACAGAAAAAGAAGACAAGAAGAAGAAGAGACAGAAGAAAACAATGCTAAAACTGAAGTCAAAATTACGCTCCACGGAAGAGAGACTTGTGGAAAGGACAAAAGACTCAAAAGACTGGAGATGGCAGCCAAGAGGAAACAGGTAACCATCAACATGAGAGGCAGAGACGCCCAGAGGGAAACAAAAAAGTGCCGTCATCAGCGAACATACAACATTGTCAGTAGCAGCCAGAGGAGACTTACGAGCACTCTTGTAAGCAGTTTCCTTCACCGAGATGATGTGTCCACTGTGATAAATGGGAAATCAGGAGAAATTCGGAAAAAGGGACAGACATTCGGAGGAGAGCCCTAATGGACACAGTGGCCAATCAGTGTCTGTAGTGAGGATAACTTGTCTTGCATGTACAGGAGATGCAGCAAATGCAAAGGCAAGTTATTTCCTACGACACTGGGTCCTTCCACAAAAGGAAACATTATTGCATGGGACAAGTGGATAACCAGATCTGTGCCATTGACCAAGAAATACAAAGACAGGTCCACTGAGGCAAAGGATGTAAGAAATGTTTTTCTTGAGAAGAGGCATACCTCAATTGAAAAGCTAGTGGTGCTCACTCAGGACCACCTCCCAAACTTCTCCAGACGTATATACAATGTTAGGCACCAGTTTTGAAAGACTGAGGAGCTTGAGGGAGACCCTGACCCAAAATGACGTAGTTGTTCACATAAACTACAGCAAGAACTACGCTTGCAAATACACCAGGGAACTAAAAGAAACTCACTTTGAAGGTGGTAATCAACATGCCACTCTCCATACTGGAGTTGTCTATCTTGTGGGGGCAAAGTGGAGTCATTTGCATCACTCTCAGCCTGTCTCCAGCATGATGCCACAGCCACATGGGCTAATCTTGACCCAGGACTGAGGTGCATAAAAGAGGAGCATCCAAATGCCAGAAATCTCCACTTCATCTCAGACGGGCCCATATCTCAGTATCGAAACAAAACAAACTTTTACCTTGCATCAACAGTGCCATTTGTGTAAGGATTTAAGCATATGACATGGAATTTCACGGTAGCATCCCATGGAAAGGGTGCTCCTGATGGAGTGGGTGGTGCCCTGAAAAACCTGGCAGACAGAATCGTGTCTTATGGTACCAGCATACCAGATGCTGACACTCTGTTTGAGCAGCTGAAGCTCAACTCGTCTGTGAGGCTTTTCAGGATAACAGAGAAGGACGTCAAAAGAAGTGGGGAATTAGTCCCACCGCATCTGAAGGCAGTGCCTGGGACAATGAGAATCCATCAGGTGAGTCAGTTAATAACATTCAAAGAAGAGAAATGTACCTTTATACTTACCTACGTTCCTGGTGGAAATATTGTGTAAACTGTAAACAATATAGTTTAGGACAAATGGAGTACTGTAATTAAAAGGAACAGTTCCCTAAAAGTTAAAACTGTGTCCTAATATACTCACTGTTGTGCTAGTTATAACACAGGTGCATTTTGTCCAATTAACACGAGGTTACCAGAGAGAGAGAGCTAGTCACCATTGACTTAATTGCAATCAATAGTGACTAGCTTTCTCTTGAGTAGTGCTGGCAACCTCCTTGTGCATTCTTCAATTGCTGTCCATGCTATGAATGTTACTATTAAGAGAGAAACTAATATACTTTCATCAGTATGTGATACAAGTGTAAAGATACAAAACAGCACTTAAAGTCTGTATTCTCTATGTCATTATAGGGGCACTAGATGTTGCACCATATTGAGCCTTGAGCATCATTTTCTGCTTAAGTATCAAACGGATGATAATAATGGATGAGTTTAATTTCAACTAAAATTAATTTTCTTTTTTCCTTAAGCTGATATTGACAAAACCAGGCCTTATCCACACACGAGAAGTGTCCTGTTTTTGTGACCGTGCCTGTGGACGCTTCAGTCCAAAGGAATTTGAGTTCCAAGAATCAGAAAAGGAGACTGTTGAGCCACTTTTGGAAGTAGGAAAGTGGGTCCTCATACAATACGATGGAGAACTGTTCCCTGGTGTCATCACACATACATTTGGTGGTATGGACATGTTATGTTGTTGATAATAAATCTTAAATCATAATAAGTGTTTTTTGTTTTACTTTGTTTCCAGATTGCCGATGGTCAATATGAGGTTGATACCATGAGTTGTGCTGGACCCAGCAAGTTTTTCATTCCATCCATCGGGTTTGAAGATGAAAAAGTCTGGTACTATTTTGAAGACATAAAAGCTGTCATCCCTGAGCAACATCGTCAGCTCGACACTTCTGTATGTTACCTGAGATCTGGGCAAAGCACTCAGAGAAACGTGTAGAACATTATACTGTACTGAAGTCAGGGGTGACTAGCTTTCTCTTGAGTGGTGTTGGCAGCCCATACTACCTGTGTATTCTATGGACAAATCACACTTGTATTTTGACTGGCACAAGGAGGAGTCGATGAGGGCATAATTTTCATTTTTGAGTAAACTATGCCATGTTATTTCCCCCATGTGTTCAATATTTTGTTGTGTCTGGAATGAAATGTTAACATGTTTGAACATTGCTCTGTGTAGTCCTGATCTGTTGTTTTTATACATGCTATTATTGTTATTGTTCTGTTTTAGCCTATGAATGTTATGTATCTAAATGATTTTCTACATTAAAATGGTATAATGTTTTTAACCAACAGTCTTAATATACTTATCATTACTGAAACCAGCAACCTCATTTCCGAAATGTATGTATCATTACTGGAACAGGTGTTCATTTAGCATTAATGTAATAAATAGAAAAGAATTAGTTTGTTTTTAAATGTATATGCACAATATACATGTTAACTTCTTTAAAGTTTGCCATATCATTTTAAAAATTTAAATTTAAAAATAGTTGATATTGCAGAGTTTCAAGTAGTTGTGCGTGACCGTTAATAATCAACTTGTAAAATTTTGAAAAATAATTGGCTTTCTTTATGGTCTTGATGTTTTCAGTCCATTGTGGTAATTTTTAAGGGCATATTTTGGAAAATATGTTCAAAAGGTGTTAAATTGTTAGCAAATATTTTTAATTAACAGTCATAAACACTTCAGACTTTGTTATTGATGCCTAAAAAGGAAATTTGTTGATGCAGTTCTTGAAATCTTTGAAATTTGAAAGATTTCATGAGTATGACCCTGCTGCATTTTGCACCAACTTGTCACAAGTCAGAGAGGACCCACACGTGGAATCACCAGGCAGAGGCAGGAATAAGACAAAAACTAAAACTTTACTTTGTCTTCCCAGTAGAACACGGTACAGTCCATTGCAGGGGTCAAAACTCAAAATCAAGCAGATCAGGCAGAGGTACAGAGATAGGATACAAAGCAGGCATAAGCATAAACAACAATCTGGCAAACATCAGGGAGCAACTGACTGGTATAAATACCATAGACTGTAAAAAGAATGGATGTAGCACCCGTGTCGTCACCCATTGGTTTGGGGGAGTCCTTTTTGTGCTCCTATCATGGGCATTTGAACTGCGCCATCTTGGATTTCAGTGGGCGTGTACTTTCCATATTAGGAGGAGAGGCAGGAACTTTATGGGTCAGCCGGCCGAGATCCCGCCCACTGAACTCAAGTTAACCGCGCCAAACTGAGCTAGCTTAAGGCTATTCAGCTAGGCTAGGCTAACAAGCAGCTACAGACAGCAAAAACAGATCGTAATCCTAGTGTTGTACTTAAAAATCACCTCTTCAGATTGAGAGATTTTAGGTGGAGCTGCAGGGTTTGGTGTAGTTGTGGGGGAAAATTCATTTGTACTATTTAACTGTGAAACGATTGTTTAACATGTTATTTACCGCGTTTCAACACTGCCTCCATCCACCGATACATGCCAATAAGTGCCAACATCCAGGTAAACTCTATTTCATAAAATCTATGGGTAAAATTAAAATCACTGTCCATCTTAAAACCCAAGTTTTAAACTGTTGGCTTTTAAAACTCTGTCAAAGGGCCCAAGTCAACAGGTGGAGGTTCACAGAGGCCACTGGGACCAAACACCATCACTTCAATTTTTCAATAAAGGCCTGCCGTGCTCATATAAAGGCTGACACGGCAGGCACATAATAAAGATCTGTTCTGTTTCTGCTAGAAAAAAGAACAACAGTTTACTGAGGCCAACTGGGCAAAAAATCATAATGATACTGTATTTCAGTATATTTTGATATGGATTGAATTTGTTTGTCTTATATTTGAAACTTGAATTTCTAATTAAAAGATATAGTGTGAATGACCTACATATTCACCTCAGAATTAATTTAATTATTATTTTTTATTATTTAATTTAATGATTATATATTAATTATTGCAGCTTTTACTCACGCTCTGATCGAAATTTGATCACAACCTTGATTTTGTTATCAAACAATCTCCAAACTCATATAATTGAGTTGAAACGATTTATTGGGTGTCGTAGTTTTAGTAATAGGACCTTTATGTTGAAGCTTAACGATGCGATACTGTGGAAACAGGAAGTAGAGAATGTAAATATAACGGCATGGTTGCTACTTACATTACGTGTTCTGGTGTGCTTTTTGGTTCACACTATCCCTTGGCAATGTGGCATAATGTTGTGTGCTAATATGTCGTATGTGTGACGTTTTTTTTTTTTTTTTGTGTCAGCACTTATTCCCATCGTTAAACACCACAACAAGATGGAAGGTGTCAACTATTTATGGGATTGGTGCATTTTTCTCTTGCAGAAAAGTATTTTTATATTTTTGTGCATGTGTGTGACCGTCACCGCACCCTCTCTGGAGACTAAGTTGTCTTTATTTGATTTTCTTATAGTGAACCAGAGAGGAAAGTGCTACACCTTAGTGAATTGAGTGAATTGAGGGGGAAACAGATGATAAACAGGGTGAGAGAGTATGGGTAGGAAAGAGTACAAACAGGCAGTGTCATTAGGAATCAAGAATGTGAGAAGCAGCATGATTCCCAGTAACCAATGTCACAAAAATAAGGAGAGAAGAGAGATAGTACTCATAACACTAAGCTACTCTACTTTCTATTCTCCAACACAACAAACTATATTAGTGTTATTTTTCATGTTTGTGCGAAGTCTAGAAGCAAAATTACCATTTTATATAGTGTTGCCTCCTCTCAGGGGAGGGTCTACATCTTTGCTTCTTATGTATGAATAAGATACATATTATCCTCGAGTTGGGCCACATAGAACCATCTATTTTACTCTAAACTATGAGTCTTTGATGTCAGATCTCCAGATGCTCCCTCTGTCTATCCTGACTTTTAACCTCACCAGCGCTAATGCTCTTAAGCATTCTGCATCGATCCCAGTTTGCTTCCCATGGCTTGTACTCTGTCTGATTATGTCAATGTGCTTTGAGGTTTCATCCAGGATTTGGAACCTGAGCCGTTTTAAACAGGAAGAAAAATGGGAAAAAAAAAAAAAGAGAAAAATATCTGAGTGTCGTCTGTGGCAAAGTAAAGACTAAACTGCTGTGCCTACACTGCAAATTATTGTATCTGAAAATGAGGTAAATAACTCATTCAATAATAAATATTACATCTCTCCCCCAAAGTCTCATCAAATAAATCTTGTTTTAAAGGTACAATCAGGAAAGGCAGTTGCTGGATAGGGACAAATGTAGGAGGAGGAAATTAGAGAAAAAAAAAATCCAAAAACGTCTAAAAAGGGAGCTTTGTTAAGTCATGAAATGAATATAATGAAGGAGGCCTCATCAGATCTGTGAAAACCACTTAAATTAAACAAACTGAAATGTGGAGGAAGACTGTTTGACGCCATAGAGAAAAGTGCAGCACATGCAGAACAGCAACGTCACTGTCGCTGATGTCACAGCACGCTGTGACTTCTGGGCCAACGCGTACTCGTTGCATAGCAGCGGAAGACTCCATGGTGTCATGACATCGTGGTGTTCTGAATGGCCTTTGATCTTTGTGTCTGTACCACACGCTAATGTTATGGAACACAACTCTTCAAAGGCCAATTCAGTCAGCAGCAGTCTAGAGTCTGCAAGCTAGTTTATAACAGAGAAGAGCATTTTACAGTCTCCTACAAGCACGTCTGCAAACAACAGCGATATGGATATGGACTGGGATATGGATTGGGACGTGGACGTGGACATGGACATGGATATGGACGTGGACATGGACATGGACATGAATGTGGACATGGACATGGACATGAATATGGACATGGACATGGATTTGGACATGGACAAGGATATGGTGTCACATTCGTATGAAGATGCCAGGATGGTATTCAAAAAGCTCTTATTCCAACTGAGCATAAAAAAAGCTGAACGTGACCAATCCGAGGGAGTCCGGCGGGAAAATCTCAGAGCCTTGGAGGGTTGGAGGTTCGCAAAGATGATGGCAGAGAAAGAAGAGATGTGGGAAAAGAAGGTAGCCCAGATGCAGACGGAAATAAACAACAAGGACAGCGAAATCCAACATCTTACCCAAAGCAGGGACCTTTTCCGTGAGAGTCTCAACGACAAAATGAGGCAGCTGGAGACAAAAGCAGCTGAGCACTCCCAGACCGAGACAGCCCTGCAGGAAAGGGTCAAAGACTTGGAGGAAAGGCTAGCACAGACAGAGAGGATGGTGAGCCAGATGCGCCTTGAACTAAACAACAAGGGCAGCGAAATCCAAGGTCTTACCCAGAGCAGGGACCATTTCCATGAGAGTCTCAAAGACAGGATGAGGCAGCTGGACACAAAAGCAGCTCAGCTGACCCAGATGGAGGCAGCCTTGAAGGAAGCAAGAGAGACAGGAGCAGAGGTGGAACAGACCTGGGACACAAAGCTGAAACAAGCGAATACCAACCTGTGTGAGTGGAAGCTGAAACATCAGCAGGTGGAGGATGAGAAGAAAGACCTGGCCGAAAAACAACAAGGCATGGAGTCGACTGCACAAGAGATGCAGGACCAGATCAAACTGCTGGAGGAGATCTGCCTGTACCAGAAGAGCAGGAGAGGCTTCCCCTTCTTCCACAAACGGAAGATGGAGGACAGAGAGGCAGTGCTGGAGAGAATGAAGTCCAAGATGAAGGACAAGATGAATAAGAGGGAGAAGGAGGAGAAAAAGGAAAGAGGGAAGGAGAAGAGTGACAGCAACTATGAGGTGAAGTAGGCTAACTGCTCCACCTTCTTACCCCAAGCTTGTAGAAAGTAAGTTTTTACATCCTTCCTTCATCTCCCTCACCTCCTCCATCCTTCCTTCATGTCTTTCCCCTCCTACCTCTTTGATCATTTAGTCGATAGATCTAATCCCTAAATATATTAATATATATTTAAA